>NC_069484.1:26062429-26108095 GCF_026875155.1 Cherax quadricarinatus | reverse complement strand
GTGTTTTGGGGGGGGAGGGGTTTAGGTCATGTGAAGAGGAGGCATGGGGATGGGAGGTGAGATTACATGGGGGAAGTTGAGGAGGCGTGTTCAATATGAGTGTACTGAAAGGCGCCGGGTATAGATGGGATATCAAATGATTTTTATATAGAATTCAATGGGAGCACATTAAGTACTGTCTGGTGAGGGTCATGAATTTGTATGCGACGAGAGGGAAAGTTAGAACAAACTCAGAGAACGGGTGTAGTCGTCTTAGTACGCAAAAAGCAAGAGGGAAGAGTATTGAGTGAGTACAGAGCTATTTCGCTAATGTGTGCCGACTACAAGATTTCGCGAAGATATTGGGCAATAGGATAAGAAGGTGTTAGGTGGGGTTATTCATGAGGGCAGATGGGTATTCCGGGCAGAAGCATGAGAGATGGGCATGGCCGCATTAGGGATTTTTTGGAGGGTTGCAGCGGGGAGGGCTGTTGGGCATTGATTGGAAAATGCATACGACTGTGTAGATAGGAATTTTTCTGAGGGCTAGTTTGTTGCATCTCGGTTTTGGCATGGGAGTGGTGAGGTGGGTTGATACAATGTATTCGTCCGCAATGGTGCGAGTACAAATTAATGGTAGGTTGGGAAGGCCTGTAAGGATGGAGAGGGGTTTGAGACAGGGATGTCCCCTGTCTCAGATATTGTTTGCGTGTATGCAGCATCCTTTTTATGGGCTCGTTGAGGGGAGGGGAATTTAAACGGGGAAAAGGATGGGTATATAGATGTGGTGGGGTATGTGGATGATACCACTATTCTGCTGGCAGGAGTGGAGGGATTGCGTACGGTGGAAAGTGTGTTGGAGCTTTTCGGGAGGGCATCAGGCATGCGGGTGAACAGAGCAAAATCAAGTTTGCTGGAGGTGGGTGCCTGGTGGGGGGGGCTTTGGGGGTTGGAGTTTGGGTGGAAGTAGTGGATAGGCTAAAAATTTGTGGAGTTATATACATGGCAGATGCGCAGGAGGCTAGGCAGGTGAATTCGGAGGTGGTGGTGGAGAAGGCAGTAAAATGGTTAAGGAGTTTACGGGCGGGGGACGTCACCCTACAACAGCGGGCGATAATTGTAAATTCATTAGTTTATAGTAAAGTATGGAGTATGGCGTGGTGTACCCAATGAGGACTCCAGACATACATGAGATTCAGAGGAGGGCATTACGTTATGTTTGGGGTTTCGGGAGGGCATGGCTAAGCAAGGAGGTGGTGATGTCAAATATACGCAGTGGAGGAGTAGGTCTTTTAGCGTTGGGGCCGAGAGTAAAGGCTTTATATGTGAAACAAAGGTTCGTTAGGGAGGGGGGAAAGAGGGGTTAGAGTGGGAAAAGTGATGAAGGATGTGCGGAGATGGTGGAGCGGAAAAGAATTAATTGAATGCGAGGATATGCTGAGGTTATTGTTATTGATTAGGGAGGTGGAAAAACTTAGGGTGGGGCGTTTGGTGACGATGAGTAGAAGGCCGGAAATCATACAGGGGTATCGGTTTATCCCTTGTATGATTGGGGTATGATATGGGATGACTTTCGAAAGCTTAAGTTAATGCCGAGAGTAAGGGAGTTTGTATATAGGGTTTTCAATGGGGAATTAGCATCGAAAGCTGTTTTGTGTTCAATGGATTGGTGAGGGAACAGACCTGCGATCACTGTGGAGAACAGGAAACAGCTTTTCATGCGGTTTATTTCTGTGAAGAGTTGAGGGAGGTAAGGTGTGGTTAGCGAAGGTTTTTAGGTTGATGGGTGGGGTAATGTAGAGCCCCTGCGAGCCAAAAACATTAGAAGTACGAGGGGGCCCCTCCAGAAATGAAAAGGCAATTATTTATGTAGTGGGGGATTTTCTGTTTTTTTTTCCCGGGGGGATGAGGGACACGGGGAGGGAAAAATTTAGGATTAGGGAAATTGCGGGGGGCAAAAAAACGGTTTGCAGAAACAAATTTTATTTAGGGGGACAGTGGGGGGCAGGGTTTTTCCGGAGACCTACTGCAAACTTCGGTCAATGGCCTCTTTTCAGTTGGCGAGCTAATTATATGAAAAGGTTTTTTTTCCCTTTTTATAAGGGGGTTTGAAAATTAGTAAAGGGACTTGCGTTTGGAATGTGGGGGTGGGAAGGTATGAACTGGGGGCTGTTTTTGAAAATGTAAAGTTTTGTGTCAAGATTTTTGTTTAACCCCAAAAATTTTGTAAAAAAATTATGCCCCTTGAGTTTAAAAAGGGAGAGTTATAGAAGTCACTGCCATTTTTAGTTTTCCCAGTTTTTGCAAAGAAAATTTTTCGGGAAAGTTTTTTTCGCAGTTTTTTATTGTAATTTTTTTTAGGGAATTTCTTTTTCCCCTTAGATTTGGGGGGATATTTTTTTTACATAAATTTTTTTTCCACACTTTTTTTTAATATTATTTAATTTTCGTTGCCCGAACAACAAATGCTATAAAAAAATCTTGGCCCGTTGTTTTTGCTTTTATACGCTTAAAGTAATTTTTGTAAATGCTTAATTTTTTTTATAGAGTAATTTGCGGATAAATTTCCAATTTTTTTTCTTAAGTTTTAAAACTCATAAATTTAAAAATTATAATAAAGTTTTCAAAAAATTATTTTGATCAATGCTTGATCAATACGTGTGGAATGATGTGGGTTTTATGATGTTTTTTATGGGGGGGGGGGCCCCCCCCCCAACATTTTGTGTTGGGATGTGTCAACATTTATCCTTTTTGGGAAAATGTGGGTTGTGAATGGGGTGTAATTTTATTTTGCGTGTTTCATAATTTTTTTTTCTTGCACTTGGGGAAAAAAATTCTTTGTAATCTTGGGTTCCCGATCCTGTATTTAAATTTGGGTATTTAAAATTTTTTTACTACCTTGTAAAAATTTTGATGTTTTTTAAAAAAAATTTAAAAAAAAAAATTTATAGCAACGGGGGCGAGAATTCATTTTTTTTTGTAAGAAATGCACTTTGGGACAGTTACCCTTTAGCAATGAAGACGTTGGTTTTCCCAATTTTAATACAAATGACCCATTGCCATATATTGATGATTATGATTGTTTTATGAAAAGAGACCTTCACTTTATTCATGTCAATGCAAGATCATTTCTTCCTAAATTGGCAGAGATTAGGATTCTAGCTAACAAAATTAGGGCGGCAGTTATAACCATCTCTGAATCCTGGTTGGATGATACGGTGACTGACGACGAGGTCAAAATAGAAGGTTACAATATAAAACGCTTAGATAGGAACAGAAAGGGTGGTGGAGTATGTGCCTACATAAGAGATGGCTTAGCTTACAACCCAAGACCTGATTTAAACAATAATAAACTGGAGATTCTATGGTTTGAAGTGCTGCTTCCCAAGACCAAACCCATCTTAGTAGGAACTAGTTACCGCCCTCCTACCCAGGACCAGTTCTTAGAAGACTTTTCCAGAGTTTTGTCCGGAGTTGAAAACAATTGCGAGACAATAATACTGGGAGACTTCAATACCTGTTTTCAGCAGCAAAATAACGGGCTATGCAAAAGGTATAAGCAAATTCTAGGTTTAAATAGTTACACTCAACTAATTAATACACCAACCCGGATCACACAGTTCTCAGCCACCCTAATTGACCTCATAATTTGAAACCGCGCTGAGAACATTAGTCAGTCAGGCGACATTAACACATGTCTTAGTGATCATTTCATCATTTACTGCACCAAGAAAATCACTAGGGATAGGATAGGCCTACACAGGACAGTAAAAATGAGGTTAACTAGAAATTACAGTAAGGAAACACTGGTAAATGGGCTACACAATTGTGAATGGACAGAGATAACAAGTTGCACTGACTTAAACGATGCCTGGGAAAAATTCAAAACAGTGTTCACTACAATCCTTGATAATATTGCATCAGTTAAAGAGGTTAGGATTAAACGAAGAACTGAACCCTGGATGACTACTGAGATATTAGATATTATGAAATTCAGAGACCAGCTGCTAAAAAGATTTAAAGCAGACAAGATGTTGCAACACTAAATGAATTCTAAAGGGTGAGGAACAGAGTACAGAGACTTATAAAAGGAGCAAAGGCAAAGCACTATTGCTCAAAAATTGAAGAGTATAAGCATAACCCCAGAAAGCTTTGGCAACAACTAAAACAGTTGGGGTATAGCCATAAGCCAGTAGATAGATCTAACATAGTACTCACTATCGATAATTAGGAATGCCACGGAACATCTAAGGTGGCAAATTGCTTTAATTCCTACTACACATCTGTTGCATTGTGAAGGCTTACTCAGCCCTGTAACAACTTCAGACAGAATTACCATGGCTGGCTAAACCTCAGGAAAATTAATGAATAGAAAAAGAAATAATAACAAACATAAACACTTTATTATATAGAAAATATAAAATATAAAACACTTAAATATGAAATATTAATCCTACATTAAAGAAAATGAAAAATGAAAAATATAAATGATAACTGAATTCAACGCTAATTTAAAACTTGGGTGTCTGGTGTTGTTGACACTGTGTTGTTGAAATCGTAGCTGTTGCTGATGATGGGGGGGGGTCGCAGGTGTTGGTTACAACCCACCGGTTTGTTCTTCACAGTATAGCCGTGAGTATTATATCCCGATGACAGGAAAGCAGGTTCTTTACCGCTGCAATGATGAGGGGTTAGGTCCTGCAATTTCCTACAGGTGCACAGGTAATTAAATCCAAAAAGGGGAAGTCTCAGGACGTTAGTCCATCTCCATCAGTTTTACTCGTTGTTTGGCAGGTGACCCTCTCTGTCATCCAAGATGGAAAAATAGACAGGTTACCCACTGCTTAAGAAATCACTCTCCATGATAAGTACAATACCTAAAAGATGTGGTGATTATTACAACAGTCAACTTAGAGCAAAACTGAAAGGACTAAGTTTATTATTGGTCAAAAGTGAAGCTTTCAACCAATAAATCCACTAGAATACAAGGCAGGAATGCACTTACAGTAGTGCTTGGAGCTGTGAGTCTAGTGATTACTGTTTGGACCGGAGCCCCACACGTCACCTTTCGGGAGGGGGGGGAAGTAGGGGAAGGGATAGCGGCAGCTAGACTGACCCTTCCTTAACAAGCAGCCGGCAGTCAAATTATCACTTTCGGGGTGGGGGAAAAAAGGCGGGAATAGCGGGAGCTTGACTTACCCTACCTTAACAAGTAGCCGGCAATGAAACTATCACTTTCGGGGAGGGGGAAAAAAGGCGGGAATAGCGGGAGCTTGACTTACCCTACCTTAACAAGTAGCCGGCAATGAAACTATTGTTACTATATACTGCATCGCTACTCCTATCTATTGAACTTTTCCCTCACATGCAACAACACTAGTAAGTAAACTACCAGCTGCATCAAATACCTTTAACGCAGACTCTGATAAGTTTCAAACATACTGTACCAATACAGGGGTAACCCCAAACAGTTGTCAACTAGTAGGTGTATCTCATGACAGTAGTGCTGAATGCAGCTGAGTGGCTCCTGCGGCTGAGTGGTCCATTCCTGAGTGGTCCCTCCTGAAAGGGCTGCAGCTGAGTGGCTCCCTTTCATGAGCGGACTCCTTTTCACACCTATATGCTATTGACCTTAACGTCGCCCTCAACCCCCATCCACGACCCCCCACCCACGACCCCCACCCACGACCCCCACCCACGACCCCCACCCACGACCCCCACCCACGACCCACACCCACGACCCCCACCCACGACCCCCACCCACGACCCCCACCCATGACCCCACCCACGACCCCCACCCATGACCCCACACATGACCCCACCCACAACCCACACCCATGACCCTTCACCAACGACCCCACCCACGACCCCCACCCACGCACCCGCCCGCCCGCCCGCGCCCTCGCGCCCGCCCACGCCTTCTGCAGCGCCTTCTGCAGTGTCGTCCGGATCGCCCCTGCTCCCCGAATTTTTTTTCGATTTTTTTCAATTTTTTTTTTAATTTCATTTTCTTATGATCTCCATCTCCTCGGATCAAGTTTTTTGGATTCCCCCTCCCACTTTCACCCCCATCCCATTTTTTTCTTTTTTAATTTCATTTTCTTATGATCTCCTCGGATCAAGTTTTTTGGATTCCCACCTCTGGGAGTAAGCATTCAAAATGGACTCCCACTTTCACCCCAAATATTCCTCCTCCATCTCCTTGCATCAAGGTTTTCTTGATAATACAAAGACTCCATCTCCTTGGATCAAGTTTTTGAATTCTCCCCTCTGGGGGTAAGCATTCAAATGACGTCACCCCACCTATGTTTACTCGGCGGTCAGTGACGTCACGTGATGACCTCACACATACAGGCTGAATCTTGTCGACTTCCCCCTATGTCAGTGACGTCACGTGATGACCCCCCACACACAGGCTGAATCTTGTCGACTTCCCCATACACATTTTTCACTCTTAACCCAGGATAACTCAAATAATTTCACATTTTTTTCGTTAATACCCACATCAATCCACAATTTCTTTACAAAATACAACACAAGTCTAGACATTTTTCTCGTTTTAACTATTTCATCAGAAAAAGTCACCACAACACTTACAACTTATAACCACTTTTCGATAAATTCACTAGTCACAATTTTACATATTACGAAGTTAATACGCACACACACCTCGCTTTACATAAGAACATAAGAAAGGATGAACACTGCAGGAGGCCTGCTGGCCCATACTAGGCAGGTCCTTTACAATTCATCCCACTAACAAAACATTTGCCCAACCCAATTTTCAATGCCACCCAAGAAATAAGCTCTGATGTGAAAGTCCCACTCAAATCCAACCCCTCCCACTCATGTACTTATCCAACCTAGATTTGAAACTACCCAAAGTCCCAGCCTCAATAACCCAACTAGGTAGACTCTCATAAATCATTTGAATACTCACAAAAATACCTTTGAACATTTCCAAACAACACTGAAACACTTCCAAAATATCATTTTGAGTACTCCCAAATACACCACTGAATACTACTAAAACACCACTGAGTACAGTCAAAACACCACCAAAATCACCATAAACTAAGATCAACATAACAGACTAACACCCATTTTCACACAAATCCCCTCAAATCACTATAACCAAGACGATTACCAATTTCTATGAGAACACTCTCCTCCAACTAAGATATAACATGAACGCAAAAAAAACATGAACACGAACCAAACACACACGAACACTTACAACAGAATCAACTCTTTTTTCGATATCTCTAGTTCGGCAACAACACCCACAACCCACAACACCCACATCCCACAACACCCACAACTCACATCACCCACACCCCACAATTGTTTCTAGTTTTAACTAATTTCATCAGAAAAAGTCACAACAACAAGCCACAACTTATAAACACTTTTCAGCATCTCATTAACTGAAATTACAACTCATCCACCATACTACTCCCTCAGTCTCCAGACTTTACAACATTATCACAAAAACTAACTCATACACTTATGACATGAGACATTTTACCAAAACTATCACAAACACACCCACACACACCACACTTTACTTTGTACAACACCAAAAACAACATTAATTACCTTTGATTACTCCAAAAACATCATTTGAACACATTCAAAAACATCATCAAACTCCCTTGAATACTCCCAAAACACCACTGAATACTACCAAAGCAGCACCGAATACTGCCCAAACAACACTAAAAATCACCAGAAACTAAGATCAACACCACCAACTAACACCCATTTTATAGAAATCCCCTCAAATCACTATAACCAAGACGATCCCACTCACCTCAGACTATTATATAACATGAGCGCAAAAAAAAAAAAAAAAAAACACTCATAAATCATTTGAATACTCACCAAAAAACCACCTTTGAACATTTCCAAACAACACCGAAAACACTTACAACAGGATCACCACCAACTGAAAACATAACATGTACACACACACACACACACACACACACACACACAACAAAAAAAAAAAAAAAAAAAAAAAAAAAACTATGACATCCATCAACTATGATCAATGACCACTCACCTCAAAACCACTAAGATCGCAGAAAATACTCATTTTTATAAACATTCACACAAAAAATCATAATCACCAACTCCATACATTATCTAATACACTCCTCTCACTACCACCAACACATACCAACACAGATAGGGATTCCTCCCATGACATCACACTCCATCCTGCGTTTACTTGGCGATCAGCGACGTCACACCCCACTTTTACTTCATTTAACTTAACGAGAGGAAGTTACTTGTTTCAACCTGTTATATCTCCAATATCTAAGATCACCACAATCAAGACGTTTACCAAATTCTATAACCCCTCCACTAAGATCACACATTTTTGTACACATTCTCTTGAAACATCATCATAACGAAGATCACTAAAACTATCTATACATTTTATCTTCTCTAACTCACCCACTAATTTACATTCTCATTCACACTTACACATTTCATTAACCGAAATTACATCTCATCCACCAAACTCCTCCCTCATTCTCCAGACTTTACAACATTAGCACACAAAAAAAAACTAACTCATACACTTATGACATGAGACATTACCATAACTAACACACTGACTAACTTTGAACCAACTCTGAACATCACCAAAACACCACTGATCATCTTCAAAAAATACTCTGCACATCATTTGAACACCTTCAAAAAACACCATCAAACACCTCCGAATACTCCCAAAACAGTACTGATTACTACCAAATCACCACTGAATACTACCAAAACACCGTCAAAATCACCAGAAACTAAGATTAGCATCACCAGCTAACATCCATTTTATAGAAATTCCCTCAAATCACTATAACCAAGAACTCCCTCCCCATGGGCACAAAAAACAAAAAAAAAAACAAAAAAACTTGAACACAAACCTAATACGCAAACACTTAGTACATGATCACCATCAACTGAAAACATATCCTGTACACACATAAATCTAAGACAACCACCAACAACAATCACCCATGTTCACTTACCTCAAAAATCACTAATATCACAGAAAACACTCATTTTTTATAAACATTCACACAAAAAATCTTATTTGACAATATCTAAGCGCACTCACCTCACTACCACCAACACACGATGTCACACCTCACAGGACCGGCGAGGTCACCTCCGGCGACGTCACACTCCCATCTGTGTTTACTTGGTGGTTAGTAACATCACACCCAACCCACCTCGTTTCAACCTGTTGTACCCTACATTATTGTTACGGCCCCCTGCCAAACTAGTGGTTAAATGGTTAACCTGCCGGCCGGCAGTACCACTGGGAATGTCATCAAACCCATTGTGGGGACTGCTGAGCCGGCCTTAGAGCATTAAGTACCTGAGCACCTCACGGTACGCATCTAAGCAGTAGGTACCTGAACACCTAATGGTACACATCTACTGGCAGTAGAGTATTCTACTGGCTTCTACTGATTTTAGAAGAAGCGCTCACCGCAGCTCACTGAGTCTGTTGGCCTCAGTTATTTAACGGCCGCATTCAGTGAGCTTGCAACAGTGTGTGCTGCATCGGACCACCTTGCGGTGTGTCAACTGGTCTTGAAGGCGGTAGATAGTACTCAGTATGATGGAGTGGAACACTGAGATATGCTACAGGACCGTAGTGGAACACTGAGAAGAAAAGGGTGTCGTGTGACACTGAAGATGGCCTGGTTGTAGTATACATTGAATAGTGTCATGTGACTGGCCTCGACAAAGACGCTATGCGGGTAGTGTGACGCAGAGACAAGGGTGTCAAGTGTGACACGGTTGCGAAAGTGTATTACACGGAGAAAAGGGTGTCAAGTGACACGGTGGAGAAAGAGCGTCACAACTCGGATAAGTGTCGTGAGAAACGCAGTTGATTGTAATTTATTATTTTAAATGTTACTTAATTTATTATTTTAGCATAGATATATATATATGACACAGTAGTATCAATGAAGTTGTACCCTGTGTAGGGTTATGAATTATTTATTATTTTAGTAAGATGCTAATTATAATTTATTATTGTAACATGTATAACATATAACACTATAACCAAGACGATTACCAGATTTTATGACCCCACCACTAATATCACAGAAATCACTCATTTTTATAATTATTCACACAAAAATCACGATCACCAATTCCATATCATGTTTACCATCATCTATCAACACTCATCACCAAGATCACCAAAAATCTAAGATCATGCATCTCAAAACTACTATGATCACTGAAAACACTTATTTTTTAAACAATCGCACAAAAATAAGACATACACAAAAATACCACAACACTTCCACCAACATCTATAACATAACATGAGCACTATAACATATCACCATCATAAAAGAAAATAAAAAATAGTACACAGACACACACAACTTATACATTTCAATCACAAATTTAAGACATGAGACATACACACCAAATCTAAGTCATTCACCTCCAACTAAGACATACACATCTTAACTAAGACATACACCAAAACCTATACTTGACATATTGTGACATGAATATTCATACCGCATTCATCATTTCTCACCTATGTTGCATATCACATTCCTCATCCACATCATCCCTAAAACATCCTTCCTTATTCATCGTATATCTCTTAGAGATATTTTAACCCCAACGGCCCATCACGACATAAGAGCCAGAGCAACCATCACCACTCCAACACCACCTACTACACTCTGGCTCCTAATGTCATGATGGGACGTTGGGGTTAAAATATCTCTAAGAGATCTACGGATGAATAAGGAAAGATGTTTTAGGGATGATGTGGATGAGGAATGTTGTTTGGAAATGTTCAAAGATGTTTTTTTTTTGTGAGTATTCAAATGATTTATGAGTGTTCGTCTTTTTTGCGCTCATGTTATATAATAGTCTGAGGTGAGTGGGATCGTCTTGGTTATAGTGATTTGAGGGGATTTCTATAAAATGGGTGTTAGTGGTGGTGTTGATCTTAGTTTCTGGTGATTTTTAGTGTTGTTTGGGCAGTATTCGGTGCTGTTTTGGTAGCATTCAGTGGTTGTTTTGGGAGTATTCAAAGGAGTTTGATGATGTTTTTGAATGTGTTCAAATGATGTTTTTGGAGTAATCAAAGGTAATTGATGTTGTTTTTGGTGTTGTACAAAGTAAAGTGTGGTGTGTGTGGGTGTGTTTGTGATAGTTTTGGTAAAATGTCTCATGTCATAAGTGTATGAGTTAGTTTTTGTGATAATGTTGTAAAGTCTGGAGACTGAGGGAGTAGTATGGTGGATGAGTTGTAATTTCAGTTAATGAAATGTGTAAGTGTAAATAAATTAGAGATGATAAGTCTTATTTGGGAGTATTCAAAATGATATTTTAGAAGTGCTTCAGAGTTGTTTGGAAATGCTCAAAGGTGTTTATGTGAGTATTCAAATGATTTATGAGAGTGTTCGAAGCAATCTTGGGGTTGTTCTGTAGTGAGATGATAAAGGTTGTGGATGAGAGAATATTTCTTAAGAGATATTGAGAAAAGGTGGTCTCAAATGATGTATGAGAGTGTTTTGAAGGTGTTCAAAGTAAAGTGAGGTGTGTGTGTGTGTGTGTGTGTGTGTGTGTGTGTGTGTGTGTGTGTGTTAGGTGGTCATAGAGTTTTGTGAATATCTTGGTTACAGTGATTTTAGTGATTTTAGAGATGGGTGATGAGATGCATTTGTGGATGTGTAATGTGATTTTTGTGTGTTCAGAAGAGATGTGTTGGGAGATGGATGAGTGGATGTAAAGAAATGTGGGTGAGATGGAGAGGGGTATGGGGAGGGTTGTATTAGAAATTTAATGAAATATGGGGAGATTTTACTGAAAACAAAGGTAATGTGTGAATATTTTAAAAAGAAATTATAGAATTGAAAAGTTATGATATATTGGAAAAGAATGGAGGGTGTTGAAACATGTCGCAGTAGTTGGGTAGTGAGATGATTAGATGTTGTGAGTATAATACCAATTTATGTGGATACAAGGAGATGGGTATGGAGAGGATTTTATTAGAATTTTAGTAATGTAGGGAGGAATGTGTATTACAATTAAGATTCAGTAAAAAGAAGGGGAAAAATTTGTATCGAATAAATTGTGAATAAATTGGTAAGTGATGAGGGTTGTGGGTAAGGTAGTCGAACTAGAGATACCAAAAAAAAAAAGTGGTTATAAGTTGTGGGTTGTTGATGTGACTTTTCCTGATGAAATTAGTTAAAACGAGAAAAAAAAATTGTGGGTTGTGGGTGTTGTGGGTTGTGGGTGTTGTTGTCGAACTAGAGATACCGAAAAGACGTTATAAGTGTGTTGATGTTGTGGGTGATGTGGGTTGTGGGTTGTGGGTGTTGTGGGTTGTGGGTATTGTTGTCGAACTAGAAATACCCAAAAAGATGTTATAAGTGGGTTGTTGTTTTGGGTGTTGTGGGTTGTGAGTGTTGTGGGTTGTTGGTGTTGTGGGTTGTGAGTGATGTGGGTTGTGGGTGTTGTTGTCGAACTAGAGATGCTGAAAAAGTGGTTATAAGTTGTGGGTTGTTGTTGTGGGGTGTCGGTGATGTGGGTTGTGGGTGTTGTGGGATGTGGGTGTTGTGGGTTGTGGGTGTTGTTGTCGAACTAGAGATACCGAAAAGATGTTTAGAGTGGGTTGTTGTTGTGGGTGATGTGGGTTGTGGGTGTTGTGGATTGTGGGTGTTGTTGTCGAACTAGAGTTGCTGAAAAGTGATTATAAGTTGTGGGTGATGTGGGGTGTGGGCGATGTGGGGTGTGGGTGTTGTTGTCGAACTAGAGATGCTGAAAAAGTGGTTATAAGTTGTGGGTTGTTGTTGTGGGGTGTCGGTGATGTGGGTTGTGGGTGTTGTGGGATGTGGGTGTTGTGGGTTGTGGGTGTTGTTGTCGAACTAGAGATACCGAAAAGATGTTATAAGTGGGTTGTTGTTGTGGGTGATGTGAGTTGTGGGTGTTGTGGGTTGTGGGTGTTGTGGGTTGTGGGTGTTGTTGTCGAACTAGAGATACCGAAAAGATGTTATAAGTGGGTTGTTGTTGTGGGTGATGTGGGTTGTGGGTTTTGTGGGTTGTGGGTGTTGTGGGTTGTGGGTGTTGTGGGTTGTGGGTGTTGTTGTCGAACTAGATTTACCGAAAAAAGATGTTATAAGTGGGTTGTTGATGTGACTTTTTCTGATGAAATTAGTTAAAACGAGAAAAAATTGTGGGTTGTGGGTGTTGTGTGTTGTGGGTGTTGTTGTCGAACTAGAGTTGCTGAAAAGTGATTATAAGTTGTGGGTTGTTGCTGTGGGTGATGTGGGGTGTGGGTGATGTGGGTTGTGGGTGTTGTGGGATGTGGGTGTTCTGGGTTGTGGGTGTTGTTGTCGAACTAGAGATACCGAAAAAAGATGTTATAAGTGGGTTGTTGGGGTGACTTTTTCTGATGAAATTAGTTAAAACGAGAAAAAATTGTGGGTTGTGGGTGTTGTGGGTTGTGGGTGTTGTTGTCGAACTAGAGATGCTGAAAAGTGTTTATAAGTTGTGGGTTTTTGTTGTTACTTTTTCTGATGAAATTAGTTAAAACTAGAAAAAATTGTGGGGTGTGGGTGATATGGGTTTGTGGGTGTTGTGGGATGTGGGTGTTGTGGGTTGTGGGTGTTGTTGCCGAACTAGAGATATCGAAAAAAGAGTTGATTCTGTTGTAAGTGTTCGTGTGTGTTTGGTTCGTGTTCATGTTTTTTTTGCGTTCATGTTATATCTTAGTTGGAGGAGAGTGTACTCATAGAAATTGGTAATCGTCTTGGTTATAGTGATTTGAGGGAATTTGTGTGAAAATGGGTGTTAGTCTGTTATGTTGATCTTAGTTTATGGTGATTTTGGTGGTGTTTTGACTGTACTCAGTGGTGTTTTAGTAGTATTCAGTGGTGTATTTGGGAGTACTCAAAATTATATTTTGGAAGTGTTTCAGTGTTGTTTGGAAATGTTCGAAGGTATTTTTGTGAGTATTCAAATGATTTATGAGAGTGTTTTGAAGGTGTTCAAAGTAAAGTGAGGTGTGTGTGCGTATTAACTTCGTAATATGTAAAATTGTGACTAGTGAATTTATCGAAAAGTGGTTATAAGTTGTAAGTGTTGTGGTGACTTTTTCTGATGAAATAGTTAAAACGAGAAAAATATCTAGACTTGTGTTGTATTTTGTAAAGAAATTGTGGATTGATGTGGGTATTAACGAAAAAATTTTTAAATTATTTGGGTTATCCTGGGTTAAGAGTGAAAAATGTGTAGGGGGAAGTCGACAAGATTCAGCCTGTGTGTGGGGGGTCATCACGTGACGTCACTGACATAGGGGGAAGTCGACAAGGTTCAGCCTGTATGTGTGAGGTCATCACGTGACGTCACTGACCGTCGAGTAAACATACGTGGGGTGACGTCACACTTGTTTAGACCTGTAGTAAGAGAAAGTATCATGCCCCATAGGAGGAGTTCATTTGAATGCTTACCGCAGAGGGGAGAATCCAAAAACTTGATCCAAGGAGATGGAGTCTTTGTATTATCGAGAAAACCTTGATCCAAGGAGATGGAGGAGGAATATTTGCGGTGAAAGTGGGAGTCCATTTTGAATGCTTACCCCCAGAGGGGGGAATCCAAAAAACTTGATCCAAGGAGATCATAAGAAAATGAAATTTAAAAAAAAAAATTGGGATTGGGTGAAAGTGGGAGAGGGGAATCCAAAAAACTTGATCCGAGGATATGGAGATCATAAGAAAATGAAATTCAAAAAAAATTTGAAAAAAATCGAAAAAAAATTCGGGGAGCGGGGGCGATCCGGACGACGCTGCAGAAGACGCGGGCGGGCGCGAGGGCGCGGGCGGGCGGGTGCGTGGGCGGGAGTTGTGGGTGGGGTCGTGGGTGGGGGTCGTGGGTGTGGTCGTTAGTGGGGGGTCGTGGGTGGGGGTCGTGGGCGGGGTCATGTGTGAGGTCATGGGGGGGGGTCGTGGGTGGGGTCATGCGTGGGGATCGTGGTGGGGGTCGTGGGTGGGGGTCGTGGGGGGGGGGTCGTGGGTGGGGTCGTGGGTGGGGGTCGTGGGTGGGGGGTCGTGGGTGGGGGTTGAGGGCTAGGTCAAGGTCATTAGCATATAGGTGTGAAAAGGAGTCTGCTCAGGAAAGGGAGCCACTCAGCCACAGCCCTTTTAGGAGGGACCGCTCAGGAATGGACTGCTCTGGAATGGACCGCTCAGCCGCAGGAGCCACTCAGCCGCCTTCAGCACTACTCATGACTTTATTCAAAAAGAACTAAGCAGGTTAAACCCAACTAAGAGCACAGGCCCTGATAACATCCCATCTAAGTTCCTAAAAGATTGTACTTCTGAACTGTCAATCCCCATTGCTCACATAATAAATCTATCAATCACCACTAATACCTTACCGGAGGGGTCCAAGAAGGCCAGAGCTACACCTATCTTCAAGAAAAATAGTAGATCTGATGTCAGCAACTATAGGTCTGTTAGTATACTCAGTATAATATCTAAAATACTAGAGAGGGTGGTGTACTCTCAAGTATTTAAGTACCTTAATGACAACAACATTCTCCATAGCTATCAATCGAGCTTTAGAAGATCTTACTCAACCGACACCTCCCCAATTAATCTGATGGATTACCTGAGAACTGAAATGTCAAAGGGGAACCTCATAGGTATGGTAACTTTAGACCTGCAAAAGGCCTTCGATACTGTCAACCACAATATATTATGTAAGAAACTTCAAGCTATCGGTATAGGTTCTCTAGACTGGTTTAAGTCCTACCTTAGCAACAGGAGACAAATAGTCAAAATCAACAAAACGGAATCAGAACCCCTGCCGATAACATATGGAGTTCCCCAAGGTAGTATTCTGGGTCCCTTATTATTCTTATGTTATGTCAATGACATGCCTATCAGTCTCAAGTGCTGTACTGTATGCAGATGATAGTGCCCTGTTAGTGTCAGGTAAAGACCCACAAGATATAGCTAATGTTTTTAACACTGGAACTGGACTCCTGGAGCAAATGGTTAGTAGACAACAAACTATCATTACACCTCGGGGAAACTGAAGCCATTCTCTTTGGCACGAAACATAAACTGAGAAGGGTAAATAATTTTAATGTCCAGTGTAATGGGGAGCCCATCACTTTGGTTTCATCAGTAAAATATCTTGGAATCCCCTTTGACCCATGCATGTCAGGATAATTGATAGTTAACAGTGTAGTAAAGAAAGCGAATGTCAGACTGAAGTTTCTGTATAGACAAACACAGTGTCTACCTACTGAGGCTCGCAGGACCCTATATCTAGGCCTTATACAATGCCATATGGATTACGCTTTCTCTTCATGGTACTCTGCCTTGACAAAAAAAACTGGAAGATAGACTGCAAATCACTCAGAACAAAATCGTAAGATTCATCCTGGGGCTGGGAGCAAGATAACATGTAGGCCAGGATGAATTACAGCAGTTGGATATGCTGAATGTTGAAGACAGAGTAAAACAACTGAAGCTAAATCATGTTTATAAAATTGCTCACAAACAGTGTCCAGAATATCTTGGTGTCAATTTTGTCAAGGTTGGGAACCGCAGCAATCATAGTACTAGGGGGAGAGAGCACAACTTTGTAGTACCCACAGTCAGTGGCCAGGCTTCAAACACCTTTTATTGTACAGCAATAATGGAATGGAACAGACTACCCGCACATGTAAAAGTAAGTCATAGCATGAACCAGTTCAAGAAGAGTGCCAAAAGGTGTCTGATGAATGTAGCTACAGAAAGGGAGGGGAATGATTTTCTATTTTTTAGCTAACATACGCGTAAATTTTACCTTATTCCTAGTAATGACCCTCGTATTGTAGATAGTCTTAATGACCCTCGTGTAGTAGATAGTCTTTTTAGTATGATAATAAGATGTTATCTTCATTATAGAATAATAAGAAAATATTATAACCTTTATATTATAATAACAAGGTAAAAAGACCCCAATGGAAATAAGTCACTTTTATGGGTTATCCCAGGTTCTCTACACATATGTTGTTATGTATGATAATTCTATGTAACTGTATTTGTGTATACCTGAATAAACTTACTTACTTACTTACTTACTTACTTAGAGAGCGGGGTCCAGCACTACAGTACTCTGGCTGAGAGAGCGGCGTCCAGCACTACAGTACTCTGGCTGAGAGAGCGGCGTCCAGCACTACAGTACTCTGGCTGAGAGAGCGGCGTCCAGCACTACAGTACTCTGGCTGAGAGAGCGGCGTCCAGCACTACAGTACTCTGGCTGAGAGAGCGGCGTCCAGCACTACAGTACTCTGGCTGAGAGAGCGGCGTCCAGCACTACAGTACTCTGGCTGAGAGAGCGGCGTCCAGCACTACAGTACTCTGGCTGAGAGAGCGGCGTCCAGCACTACAGTACTCTGGCTGAGAGAGCGGCGTCCAGCACTACAGTACTCTGGCTGAGAGAGCGGCGTCCAGCACTACAGAACTCTGGTTGAGAGAGCGGCGTCCAGCACTACAGTACTCTGGTTGAGAGAGCGGCGTCCAACACTACAGTACTCTGGTTGAGAGAGCAGCGTCCAACACTACAGAACTTTGGTTGAGAGAGCGACGTCCAACACTACAGAACTTTGGTTGAGAAAGCGACGTCCAGCACTACAGTACTCTGGCTGAGAGAGCGGCGTCCAGCACTACAGTACTCTGGCTGAGAGAGCGGCATCCAGCACTAAAGTACTCTGGCTGAGAGAGCGGCGTCCAGCACTAAAGTACTCTAGCTGAGAGAGCGGCGTCCAGCACTACAGTACTCTTGCTGAGAGAGCGGCGTCCAGCACTACAGTACTCAGGCTGAGAGAGCGGCGTCCAGCACTACAGTACTCTGGTTGAGAGAGCGACGTCCAACACTACAGAACTTTGGTTGAGAGAGCGACGTCCAGCACTAAAGTACCCTGGCTGAGAGAGCGGCGTCCAGCACTACAGTACTCTGGCTGAGAGAGCAGCGTCCAGCACTAAAGTACTCTGGCTGAGAGAGCGGCGTCCAGCACTACAGTACTCTGGCTGAGAGAGTGGCGTCAAGCACTACAATACTCTGGCTGAGAGAGCGGCGTCCAGCACTACAGTACTCTGGCTGAGAGAGCGGAGTCCAGCACAACAGTACTCTGGCTGAGAGAGCGGCGTCCAGCACTACAGTACTCTGGTTGAGAGAGCGGCGTCCAGCACTACAGTACTCTGGCTGAGAGAGCGGCGTCCAGCACTAAAGTACTCTGGCTGAGAGAGCGGCGTCCAGCACTAAAGTACTCTAGCTGAGAGAGCGGCGTCCAGCACTACAGTACTCTGGCTGAGAGAGCGGCGTCCAGCACTACAGTACTCAGGCTGAGAGAGCGGCGTCCAGCACTACAGTACTCTGGTTGAGAGAGCGGCGTCCAACACTACAGAACTTTGGTTGAGAGAGCGACGTCCAGCACTAAAGCACTCTGGCTGAGAGAGCGGCGTCCAGCACTACAGTACTCTGGCTGAGAGAGCGGCGTCCAGCACTAAAGTACTCTGGCTGAGAGAGCGGCGTCCAGCTCTACAGTACTCTGGCTGACAGAGCGGCGACCAGCACTACAGTACTCTGGCTGAGAGAGTGGCGTCCAGCAATACAGTACTCTGGCTGATAGAGCGGCGTCCAGCACTACAGTACTCTGTCTGATAGAGCGGCGTCCAGCACTACAGTACTCTTGCTGAGAGAGCGGCGTCCAGCACTACAGTACTCTGGCTGATAGAGCGGCGTCCAGCACTACAGTACTCTGGCTGATAGAGCGGCGTCCAGCACTACAGTACTCTGGCTGAGAGAGCAGCGTCCAGCACTACAGTACTCTGGCTGATAGAGCGACGTCCAGCACTACAGTACTCTGGCTGAGAGAGCGGCGTCCAGCACTACAGTACTCTGGCTGATAGAGCGGCGTCCAGCACTACAGTACTCTGGCTGAGAGAGCGGCGTCCAGCACTACAGTCCTCTGGCTGAGAGAGCGGCGTCCAGCACTACAGTACTCTGGCTGAGAGAGCGGCGTCCAGCACTACAGTACTCTGGCTGAGAGAGCGGCGTCCAGCACTACAGTACTCTGGCTGAGAGAGCTGCGTCCAGCACTACAGTACTCTGGCTGAAAGAGCCGCGTCCAGCACTACAGTACTCTGGCTGAGAGAGCGGCGTCCAGCACTACAGTCCTCTGGCTGAGAGAGCGGCGTCCAGCACTACAGTACTCTGGCTGAGAGAGTGGCGTCCAGCACTACAGTACTCTGGCTGAGAGAGCGGCGTCCAGCAATACAGTACTCTGGCTGATAGAGCGACGTCCAGCACTACAGTACTCTGGCTGAGAGAGCGGCGTCCAGCACTACAGTACTCTGGCTGATAGAGCGGCGTCCAGCACTACAGTACTCTGGCTGAGAGAGCGGCGTCCAGCACTACAGTCCTCTGGCTGAGAGAGCGGCGTCCAGCACTACAGTACTCTGGCTGAGAGAGCGGCGTCCAGCACTACAGTACTCTGGCTGAGAGAGCGGCGTCCAGCACTACAGTACTCTGGCTGAGAGAGCTGCGTCCAGCACTACAGTACTCTGGCTGATAGAGCGGCGTCCAGCACTACAGTACTCTGGCTGAGAGAGCGGCGTCCAGCACTACAGTACTCTGGCTGATAGAGCGGCGTCCAGCACTACAGTACTCTGGCTGAGAGAGCGGCGTCCAGCACTACAGTCCTCTGGCTGAGAGAGCGGCGTCCAGCACTACAGTACTCTGGCTGAGAGAGCGGCGTCCAGCACTACAGTACTCTGGCTGAGAGAGCGGCGTCCAGCACTACAGTACTCTGGCTGAGAGAGCTGCGTCCAGCACTACAGTACTCTGGCTGCTAGAGCGGCGTCCAGCACTACAGTACTCTGGCTGAGAGAGCGGCGTCCAGCACTACAGTCCTCTGGCTGAGAGAGCGTCGTCCAGCACTACAGTACTCTGGCTGAGAGAGCGGCGTCCAGCACTACAGTACTCTGGCTGAGAGAGCGGCGTCCAGCACTACAGTACTCTGGCTGAGTGAGCTGCGTCCAATACTACAGTACTCTGGCTGAGAGAGCGGCGTCCAGCACTACAGTACTCTGGCTGAGAGAGCGGCGTCCAGCACTACAGTACTCTGGCTGAGAGAGCGGCGTCCAGCACTATAGTACTCTGGCTGAGAGAGCGGCGTTCAGCACTACAGTACTCTGGCTGAGAGAGCGGCGTCCAGCACTACAGTACTCTGGCTGAGAGAGCTGCGTCCAGCACTACAGTACTCTGGCTGAGAGAACTGCATCCAGCACTACAGTACTCTGGCTGAGAGAGCGGCGTCCAGCACTACAGTACTCTGGCTGAGAGTGCGGCGTCCAGCACTACAGTACTCTGGCTGAGAGAGCGGCGTCCAGCACTACAGTACTCTGGCTGAGAGAGAGGCGTCCAGCACTACAGTACTCTGGCTGAGAGTGCGGCGTCCAGCACTACAGTACTCTGGCTGAGAGAGAGGGGTCCAGCACTACAGTACTCTGGCTGAGAGAGCGGCGTCCAGCACTACAGTACTCTGGCTGAGAGAGCGGCGTCCAGCACTACAGTACTCAGGCTGAGAGAGCGGCGTCCAGCACTACAGTACTCTGGCTGAGAGAGCGGCGTCCAGCACTACAGTACTCAGGCTGAGAGAGCGGCGTCCAGCACTACAGTACTCAGGCTGAGAGAGCGGCGTCCAGCACTACAGTACTCTGGCTGAAAGAGCGGCGTCCAGCACTACAGTACTCTGGCTGAGAGAGCGGCGTCCAGCACTACAGTACTCTGGCTGAGAGAGCGTCGTCCAGCACTACAGTACTCTGGTTGAGAGAGCGGCGACCAGCACTCACAGTACTCAGGCTGAGAGCGCGGCGTCCAGCACTACAGTACTCTGGCTGAGAGAGCGGCGTCCAGCACTACAGTACTCAGGCAAGACGGTTGAGTCACCTTCAGTCGTGGTCTGGACGTTGAGCTGCTCACATCCCAGACATTAACTAACAGGTAAGTTACCCAAGTAAAACGTATTTATTACATTATTTTTTCATATAGGAGTTATTTTCTTCATCATGATGCTGGAAGTTGATGTAGTTTACACCTATGCCTGACTTATACCCCTAGGCCTAACTCACACCCTCTGCCTGACTTATACCCTCGTTCAACTGTAGTACAAGTTACGGTGTTATATTAAGAGTATCAATAGTCTAGTAGTTACTTCCCTCGTCCAACTGTAGTACAAGTTACGGTGCTATATTAGGAGTATCAGTAGTCTAGTAGTTACTTCCCTCGTACAACTGTAGTACAAGTTACAATGCTATATTAAGAGTATCAGTAGTCTAGTAGTTACTACCCTCGTCCAACTGCGGTACAAGTTACGGTGCTATATTAGGAGTATCAGTAGTCTAGTAGTTACTTCCCTCGTCCAACTGTAGAACAAGTTACGATGGTTTATTAAGAGTATTATTAGTCTAGTAGTTACTTCCCTCATCCAACTGTAGTACAAGTTACGATGGTTTATTAAGAGTATCAGTAGTCTAGTAGTTACTTCCCTCGTACAACTGTAGTACAAGTTACGATGGTTTATTAAGAGTAACAGTAGTCTAGTAGTTACTTCCCTCGTACAGCTGTAGTACAAATTACGATGGTTTATTAATAGTATCAGTAGTCTAGTAGTTACTTCCCTCGTACAACTGTAGTACAAGTTACGATGGTTTATTAAGAGTATCAGTAGACTAATGGTTTTACTTCCATCTTCCGACATTGTGTCGTAGCCTTACTTTCACCTTTGCTGTCTATCAGGTAAAGTTTACCACATGTGACTTAACAATAGATTTCATTTTATTTTATTTTATTTGATGTACTTGTGATATATAAGATTAAAAGTTGGTTTGTGACAAGATATTCCAGCAAAGATTACACTTAGTGCCAGATATTTATTACTTAATAAAGGCGTCGATGTCAATGTATTTAACGTTGTTGTTGCTGTTGTGTTGTTGTTATTGTTATTATTATTGTTATTGTTCCTGCTAGTGCCAGAATGATTTGTCGAACCATATTGTTCATAGAATCAATAGTCTCGTTGTCTCCCACCATCACCAAACATTCACGTTCACGCATGTTGGCATGTAGAAACACACACGTACCGTCCTAACGCTCCTTCAAGCTCTAACTTCTTTTTCTCACTCAAATACAATAATTCAGAATAAACCACTGTCTTCCACCATTCATCCTGTGGCATGCAAAGCGTATGTAACCTTTATTTGGGGCATGTACACTCCCTCATTGAAAGGCTATATCCCCCAACCAGCGAACCAAGTGCTAAAGGTTGATGATAGGGCCCCATCGTTCAATCAGTACCCAGGTTCCAGCCAATGAGAAGGTGGCTTTGGCAACTGCAGAGTTGTTGTGGGTGCCACACACCTGTCTGTCCTTGTCATTCCCATTCTAGAGCTGGTTGAAGCACGGTCTTCTCTTTAGTGGCTTCTATTCTGCCTTGCTTGCCGTGGAGTGCACTAATACCTATTGTTGTACATATTGTATATAGTATACATAATTCTGTTCGTACTTGGTGAAGGATAATACAAGTCAAAAGTTTTTCTGTGTGTTTATTTGCTCCCTTTATACCCAGGATAACAGGCATTTGGGACCCCTGAGTTGCAATATGGGGGCATGTCCAGGATCTGGAGCTGGACTTGTAGCACGGGTTGAGCCTAGGGTGATGCTGGAAGCAGAAACATTGTATAGCTTGCTGTCTGGCATTGCATTAGCTTTGCCAATGCTTCACAAACTTTGCGTGTCAGCCTTGCTATTGTACGATAGTTCAACAGGTCGCTACTAGCTTTTTCGGTGTGCTCGCTTCGCTATGGTCAGTCTTGTTGTGTGACGATTTTGCAGTCAGCTTTGCTATTGTGTATCCGTCTTGCAAGTGTATGTGCGTATTCTGCAGTCGTACTGTGAATAGCTAAGCATGTTCTGCAAATAACGTGTTACGTTGGGGTACGGGTATTCTGCAATCGTATTGTGCATGGCAAATAACTTATACATTGGGGTATGCCACCTAGACGAGTTAGACGTATGGTGTCGTCATATACTTTTTTTAACTTGCCTAAATTGTCCCTACAGCGTTTTTGGCAAATTGCTCATTGCATTGGCATTGATAACGAATGCACTCTCACAGCCGCGCAACCTCATACACTTATAACCGAAAAACTTTGGGAACAGGAGATGGCACATCAGACTTCTCCCTCTACGGGAGCCAGGAATAAAACTGATGTTCTCGCTGGAGGAAAATGATACATCAACTGAGCAAAATTGTCAGTCTCATACAACTGGGTAGTCTGAAAGCGAATCAACTTGCGTTGGCACTTGAGTTGGCGAAAATCAATCTTGAGCAGACTAGGGAACAGAGGGCATTTGCCAAGGAAGAGTTTGATAAGGAAAAAGAAAGAAGGCAGTTTTCGCAAGTTGTAAATGACTTTAGGTTACAGAAAGCAGTACAGCGAGGCCGAACCAGAACAATTTTTCAAAACTTTAAAAAATCAGCTTGCTGCTGGTCTAAAATATTTGAAAGTGAAAGAGAACCAACAGAGAAGTTCTACGCATGCGCTGGGTTGGAGAGGGGAGGCTGGGCATGAGAGAGTCGCATGGGTATAGGCCTATGGTGTGGGTGTCCTAATTGACATGGAACTAGGAAATTGGTGGTTCTGATGGCTGAAACGTGATTAGTGGTCTCACTTCATAATAGGAAGTGTTGTAACTGTTCCCGGTGCACAATAGGTGAACGTAAGTTGTCAAAACCACCATAATAGGGTGGTGATAATGGAAAACAGTGAGCGATGCAACGACACCGTGATGAGCGAGTTCACTGGGGAAAATACCCGATTATTCAAGCCTCACTCATCGGGCTCAGATCTTAATGGATCGACTTCTAATGTCTGTAAATTAACTGGACATTAAGTCGCCTTGTGAACTAAGGAAGAAGCAGTGATAATAATACTAAGTTAAGGGAATGTGTGAAGTGAAACGAGTTGCCATTCTCCAAGTGAAGCACATGTAAAACGTGCGGCCCTAGGCGATATCATAGTCCTGCTGGAAGAAGATTCTTACCGATTTGGCAGGACATCTAAACAGAGGAGGAAATGAGGAAACAAGGAAAGATAAGGAATGCTGCCTCTTCGCCCACAGTTAAGTAAACCTCATTATATCAGACTCATAACTGGCCAGTAAGGTGTTATAATAGGACAGGTACTGTGGGCACTACAAAGATCTCCAGTGACCACCAGTAAACTTGGATAAGTGTTAGTCATATTATGTTGACACGTGTAACCCCTTTCCCCCTTTTCTACTTGGTCCAATTTATGCATACAGGCATGGCGTAACAATTTGTACCGCCATGCCTATTGGTGTTATCTAGCCTTAATTTATTATACTGATCTAGGATAGATGTGTTTAAGGTGTGTGAGGTCCAAGGGGTAGTTTGGATCGACCAGGAGTGGCTTAAGTTTTCTCACACGTCTACACGGGGCATCTTCTGTATACAATATATGGTTGTCACTTCCCAGTGAGATTATTTGTATAATTTCCATGATGAGTCTCATACAGGTAACCTTAAAACCCTTCAGAGGGCAAGGCAGTCTAAAGTGTGAATTTGAAAGTGATTTCCTATGAGGGGATAGAGCCACTCAATGTAAGGTCACTGAGACCATCCAAACAGAGTTGTGAAAGTAACATCTCGCGCAATTGCAGATATTCGAAGACCGAGTATATTCGGTCCTGCCCGTTTGGGGTATACCATTTTTGAATGTTGCAATGTTGCAATTGTGGTAAAAAAACGAAATAAATATTTTTTAAATTTATTATACAAGTAGACAATATAAAAAACATAAATGGAACTTGTTTCTGAACAATTTGTAACCAGTAAAAAAATAGAAATAGGAACTACTTATCAACAATGACACATTGCAATGGATGCAACTTACAAATGAAATATTCCTGAGTTCCCTGAGAAAGAACAATCATTTCACATCACTAATTTTGCAAATGAAACTTCATGAAACAATTTCTATCCTTCTTTATGCACAGATTTACTTTACATATGGCACAGCAAAATGAGGATGTGACATGATTATTCTTTTTGCTGCAAAACTTGCATGAAAGCAGCTTACCTAGCACTGGCCAGTGACCTAGCTGTTTATCCAGCCTCACACTGTCATCTGGCCTTTCTGCACGTTGGTACTGAAATGCAGATGGGTATTCCACGTTTGACAAATAGTCATTACTGTCAACCAAAGAAGTACTGGGTGAATCTCGACTTCGTCTCATGCTGGTGCGGTTGACCTTTTGTCCTTTGGATCTTGCAGTGACAGAGATCTCAAGCCTGAATAGCTTCAGTGGTGTGCATGGCATGTTTAGTGACCTACAATCACGACAGTAAAGAAGCCATGCATTCACAACAGCAACATCCAAAACATAAGCAAAGAGCCGCATGTACCAACGCTTTGATTTCATTGGCGTTTTGTAAAGATGGACCAACATGTTACTTTTGTCGATACCTCCCATGTTTGCGTTGTAGTTCTTGATGATGCCTGGGCACTCAAAGTGGTCTTTCTTCTTTGATGCCTTGTCATATCTTTCAATAAGACCCAAAGGATAAACTCCGACATCATTTGTGACTAGAGTCACAACTTTGTTGTCCTTCCATCTTACAAGAAGGATATGATCATTGCTTTGGAAATCAAAATAGCCCCTGGCCACATTATTCTTTTGCATTTCTTTCACAGGCATCAGTTGTGGCTTACCACATCTATTATCACGTATTGTTCCAGTGTACCTGCAGTTATACTTGTCTCTCAGTACCTTGACCAAAGGTAGACTTGAAAAGAAATTATCAGCATAGACTGCTGATGTTTTTCTTTGGTCAAGAGATGCTGCAAGTACAAGAACAATCCTGGAACTCATTGGGAGTTTATTTTCTTCATTTGACAGCTTTATGTGATGGTTCTCAAAAGTTGGGTTACCTTGATACATCAGTATATCATGTATGATTCCATCTTCACTGCTACGACAGAAGAGTTTGAAACCCCACTTGTCTGGTTTGTTTTTGATGTATTGCCTTAGGTTTCCAGCTGTTTTACCCTTGAAAGCAACCATAACTTCATCAACAGACTGCTTGGGTGTAGCTGGAACTTTCAAGCAAGCTTTAGTTAGTCCATTGTAAAGAGGCCTTATTTTGTAGAATCTGTCATTATCCTTCTTTTGTGTGTTATCATTGAAATGAATGGTACGCCTCAGCAACCTAAACCTCTTTGATCCCATGACTTCTGCAACTTGAGTTATCCTACTTGCACTTCTCCAATAGTCCTCAATGGATGGCTGTACAGTGTAACCCATATGCAACAGAATACCTATAAACCTAGTCATTTCCTCAGAATCTGTTTGAAAAGTAGTATGTATGTCTTTTTTGCCTGGCATACAAATTAGTTTGAAATGTAATGTTGTCTATCATGTCTTGAGTAAAAAAGTCTGTAAAATAATCATATGCACACCTAACTTCAACAGGCTTTATATGTTCATATTTAGGCAAAGGGTCATTGTGGATGTCCTCATTCTTCCATTTGGTGTCTCCTTGAGAAGCAAGATCATCTTGAAGCACTTCTTCATCAGGGTATTCCTCCATAGTAATACGTTTCTTCCTCTTGTTCAATTTTTGTTTTTTTGGTGGTGGCCCAGCTTCCTCCTCCTCATCTGTTGACACCTCTGCATCTGGTGGCAAGAATTCATCCTCACTATCCAGGAAATCCAGGTCATCTGAGTCTTGATCTGAGTCACTATCATCCCAAACACAGACAAATTTCGAGTTATCCTTGGAGGACTCACCGTAGAACAATTTCTTATTGATCTGGAAGGACAATAAAAACATTCTGTACACACCCAGACCATTACTGAATTCATATATACACTACCAAATTTTATGGAAATATTTATATACCGAAACTTGAAAACTGCACCTAAAAGGGCAGGAACGACTGTGCTTGGTCCTATTTTGTTGCACTTTTTTCATTTGCATGGTGCACTCGTAATATGCTTCACAACGCCTTCATATATATATCAAAATATGGCTAAACTATTCATTTACACACTAGACACACAAATCAGTACTTACCGACATTGTATTGGGTGAAATGCTTCAGTATATAAGGAGCACTCAACCGAGAAACACGAGTTTTGGCGCCGGCAAGGTAGAAGTGTTTACATTCTGCTCTCTCGACCAATGGGAAGCGAGCAGCCGCCATCACCGCTCAGCCTGGGCGACTCAGGGAAGGTCTGTGATTGGTCAGAAATAGAGAATGGGAACCTAGATGCGCTGGGGGAGTTGGAGGACGTGCGCAAAAAACCACGTTATGAGGACCGACTACACTCGGTCCTGCCCGGTAAAGGGATTAAAAAATCCCACAGATTGGGTGGTCCTGTGGATTAAGGTGTCATGTGTTTCTAGCTCACCATGAGGCGGGCCAGTACAACATGGGTTCGATTCCTTGGCTAGTGCAGTGTTGTTAGTGTAAATTACCTACGATAACCCTAAAAAAGTCATATAACGTGACTTATTTCCTTTGGAGTCCTTGTGATACATTATTTAATGCCCAGCTGTAAACTACAGTTAAAATCAGGCATGATTATAACCTGTGTATATTACATAAATACATATATTGTTTGTGGGGTACAGAAAGTTACGCAGTTACTTTCTCTTGTTGCATAAAACCTGATAGATGTGACTTAATGGGTTGCCAACTTAGTTTAGTTTAATATGTTTATTATGCACCCCATACCCGTCCTGTGGGCGGTAGTCAAAAGATTACAGAGGTACAAATTTGGTCCAGGGACTGGACTCCAAAGTTTTGATAGCTGAGCATGTTACAGAGGTAACCAACGACTGTAGGTCTGGGCAGCGGGTGGTTGCTGTTGTAAAGTACTGGTGAAAAGGGAGTGTGAAGGCCAAGTCCGGTAGGAACATGTATGAGGTTGATAATAAGACAGTTTTCCCCAGCGTCCACAGGTTTCTCGTTTTCTGTCTGATTCGCAGGTTTCTGGGGAAACACGTTTTTAATGTTGATGATGTTGGAGGCACCTGACCAACACTTGGACAGGTACTCGTTTAGATCGCGATTCTTGCACTTGTTCACGTATGCAACCCTGAGGAGAGAAGAACAATGACGATAAAGAAGTAGAAAACTAAATTGTTGTCAACAAGAGGATTAAAACTCCAGAAACCCCGCAATTAGTAAAGGACCTAGTGGAAATATATATATATATATATATATATATATATATATATTATATATATATATATATAATATATATATATATATATATATATAAATATTTTATATATATATATATATATATATATATATAAATATATATATATATATATATATATATATATATATAATATATATATATATATATATATAAAATATATATATATATATATATATATATATATGAATGTGTAAATTCAAGAATTATGTGGATTAAAGTAAGGTTTGGATGTGAAAGTGGGTCATAATAAGCGTGTATGCACCTGGAGAAGAGAGGAATGTAGAGGAGAGAGAGAGATTTTGGGAGATGTTAAGTGAATGTATAGGAGCCTTTGAACCAGTGAGAGAGTAATTGTGGTAGGGGACCTGAATGCTAAAGTAGGAGAAACTTTTAGAGAGGTGGTGGTAGGTAAGTTTGGGGTGCCAGGTGTAAATGATAATGGGAGCCCTTTGATTGAACTTTGTATAGAAAGGGGTTTAGTTATAGGTAATACATATTTTAAGAAAAAGAGGATAAATAAGTATACAAGATATGATGTAGGGCGAAATGACAGTAGTTTGTTGGATTATGTGTTGGTAGATAAAAGACTGTTGAGTAGACTTCAGGATGTACATGTTTATAGAGGGGCCACAGATATATCAGATCACTTTCTAGTTGTACCTACACTGAGAGTAAAAGGTAGGTGGGATACAAGGAGAATAGAAGTATCAGGGAAGAGAGAGGTGAAGGTTTATAAACTAAAAGAGGAGGCAGTTAGGGTAAAATATAAAAAGCTATTGGAGGATAGATGGGCTAATAAGAGCATAGGCAATGGGGTCGAAGAGGTATGGGGTAGGTTTAAAAATGTAGTGTTAGAGTGCTCAGCAGAAGTTTGTGGTTACAGGAAAGTGGGTGCGGGAATGAAGAGGAGCGATTGGTGGAATGATGATGTAAAGAGAGTAGTAAGGAAGAAAAAGTTAGCATATGAGAAGTTTTTACAAAGTAGAAGTGATGCAAGGAGGGAAGAGTATATGGAGAAAAAGAGAGAGGTTAAGAGAGTGGTGAAGCAATGTAAAAAGAGAGCAAATGAGAGAGTGGGTGAGATGTTATCAACAAATTTTGTTGAAAATAAGAAAAAGTTTTGGAGTGAGATTAACAAGTTAAGGAAGCCTAGAGAACAAATGGATTTGTCAGTTAAAAATAGGAGAGGAGAGTTATTAAATGGAGAGTTAGAGGTATTGGCAAGATGGAGGGAATATTTTGAGGAATTGTTAAATGGTGAAGATAGGGAAGCTGTGATTTCGTGTATAGGACAAGGAGGAATAACATCTTGTAGGAGTGAGGAAGAGCCAGTTGTGAGTGTGGGGGAAGTTCGTGAGGCAGTAGGTAAAATGAAAGGGGGTAAGGCAGCCGGGATTGATGGGATAAAGATAGAAATGTTAAAAGCAGGTGGGGATATAGTTCTGGAGTGGTTGGTGCAATTATTTAATAAATGTATGGAAGAGGGTAAGGTACCTAGGGATTGGCAGAGAGCATGCATAGTTCCTTTGTATAAAGGCAAAGGGGATAAAAGAGAGTGCAAAAATTATAGGGGGATAAGTCTACTGAGTATATCTGGTAAAGTGAATGGTAGAGTTATTATTGAAAGAATTAAGAGTAAGACGGAGAATAGGATAGCAGATGAACAAGGAGGCTTTAGGAAAGGTAGGAGGTGTGTGGCCCAGGTGTTTACAGTGAAACATATAAGGGAACAGTATTTCGATAAGACTAAAGAGGTCTTTGTGGCATTTATGGATTTGGAAAAGGCGTATGGCAGGGTGGATAGGGGGGCAATGTGGCAGATGTTGCAAGTGTATGGTGTAGGAGGTAGGTTACTGAAAGCAGTGAAGAGTTTTCACGAGGATAGTGAGGCTCAAGTTAGAGTATGTAGGAAAGAGGGAAATTTTTCCCAGTAAAAGTAGGCCTTAGACAAGGATGTGTGATGTCACCGTGGTTGTTTAATATATTTATAGATGGGGTTGTAAGAGAAGTAAATGCGAGGGTCTTGGCAAGAGGCGTGGAGTTAAAAGATAAAGAATCACACACAAAGTGGGAGTTGTCACAGCTGCTCTTTGCTGATGACACTGTGCTCTTGGGAGATTCTGAAGAGAAGTTGCAGAGATTGGTGGATGAATTTGGTAGGGTGTGCAAAAGAAGAAAATTATTGGTGAATACAGGAAAGAGTAAGGTTATGAGGATAACAAAAAGATTAGGTGATGAAAGATTGAATATCAGATTGGAGGGAGAGAGTATGGAGGAGGTGAATGTATTCAGATATTTGGGAGTGGACGTGCCAGCGGATGGTCTATGAAAGATGAGGTGAATCATAGAATTGATGAGGGGAAAAGAATGATTTGTGTATTTAGGAGTCTGTGGAGACAAAGAACTTTGCCCTTGGAGGCAAAGGGGGGAATGTATGAGAGTATAGTTTTACCAACGCTCTTAAATAGGGGGTGTGAAGCATGGGTGATGAATGTTGCAGCGAGGAGAAGGCTGGAGGCAGTGGAGATGCCATGTCTGAGGGCAATGTGTGGGTGTGAATATAATGCAGAGAATTCGTAGTTTGGAAGTTAGGAGGAGGTGCGGGATTACCAAAAACTGTTGTCCAGAGGGCTGAGGAAGGGTTGTTGAGGTGGTTCGGACATTAGAGAGAATGCAGGGGAAACAGAATGACTTCAAGAGCGTATCAGTATGTAGTGGAAGGAAGGTGGGTAGGGGTCGGCCTAGGAAAGGTTGGAGAGAGGGGGTAAAAGAGGTTTTGTGGCGGGGGGCTTGGACTCAGCAGCATGCGTGAGGTGTTTGATAGGAGTGAAGGAGACAAATGGTTTTTTAATACTTGACGTGCTGTGGAGTGTGAGCAAAGTAACATTTATGAAGGGTTCAGGAAACCGGCAGGCCAGACTTGAGTCAGGAGATGGGGAAATACAGTGCCTGCACTCTGAAGGAGGGGTGTTAATGTTGCAGTTTAAAAACTGTAGTGTAAAGCACCCTTCTGGCAAGACAGTGATGGAGTGAATGGGTGGTTTAAAGTTTTTCTTTTTCGGGCCACCCTGCCTTGGTGGAAATCGGCCAGTGTGAATAAAAATAAAAAAATATTATATATATATATATAATATATATTTATTATATATATTATATTAATAAATATATATATAAAATTAAATTTAAATATTATAAAAATAAAAATATATTTATATATTATTATATATATATATTTATATATATAATATATATTTTGAATAAAATATATATATATTATATATATATAAAAATATTATATTATATATATATATATATATTTATAATATTATATATATTATTATTATTCGTGCCGAAAAATATAAAATTTTAATTAGCAAGAACTCATTTAAAATTAATCCTTTCTTAAATTTTCTCTTATACGTTGAAAAACATTTTTTTCATTAATGTTAATGAAAAATTTTTTTTAATTTTGCCCCAAAAAAGAATTTTAAAAATTACCAAAACCTTATTAAACAGGAACAATTTTTTTTACCCCAAACCCCAACTAAATATTTTTTTAAATAGTTTACAAAAATTTTAATACTAAAAAAACCAATCAAATATTTTTTTTTCGTTGGGTTTAATGATTTTGGCGAATTATTGCATACACAAATTTTTTATTTTTTTCCCATATGGCAAGAGAGCGTTTCTATTTAAGCCAAATCGCAATTCTTCTATTGGCACACAAATTAATAAATATATATAAAATTTAAAATAATATAAATATATATAATATATATTTATATATTATATATTTAAAATATATTAATATAAAAATAATTTTAAAATATACTTTTGTATCAATCAATCACATATTTCTGGGTAAAAATTTCAGAGCTCCTTCATGTGTTAGCCCAGTTTTTTAAATAAATGACCCATGACAGACAAGGTTCCGAACCCCTTTACTGGGCGAACCCCCGACTTTCGGAACCTCGACCCGGTTTCAAAGGATTCGTTGGACAATAAAAACTGTAAAGGGTGGGTTGTAGGGGCCCCTTTTCAAACACAAACAATAAATATAATCAGGCCACCCGGTAAGCTGTCCTAATATGAAGGGATTTCAGTGCATGAGTAAGTTGCTGAGATACAAAGATAGGCCCTATAAAGAAAAATCTGTGACTAAAAACACTTTGTATTAAAAGAGGATAACATCAAAGCTGCTTTCATAGACAACCTGTAAGCTTTCTAAAACAGATGGGAACATAAAAAGTCTGGGCTGAATGGTACTGCCCTTGATACTGGCCATGTAGTCAGAAACTGTAAGGCTGGAGGTGATGTCCTGGTAGTCAGTAAATGTGGGGGCTGATAGTGCTGTCCTGGGAGACAGTAATGGTGAAGCTGGAGGTGCTCTCCTGGGAGACAGTAATGGTGAAGCTGGAGATTTTGTCCAGGTAGTCAGGAATTATACGCAGGAAGGAATGCATATAAATGACCTCATGGGAGACAGGAGCCGTAGTGGGGAAACAAGCGTAGTCAAAGATAAGATAAAACCAATGTTGCAAACTAGAAATACCACAGGAAATAGCAAACAAGAGGACTCCACTAACAATAGTGAGGATATATTACCAAAAACAACTAGTGGGAGCTCCATTGTTGGTGCTAGGGAGGATAGGAATAAGACAGGTAAACATGCACCAACAGGGAATACAGTCACAGAAATCCAAGGCAAACGGGAACCAAGCCTGTGCACATACTATGCACTTGGTATTTGCAGGCATGAGAAATCTGGAAAAGCAGATGGGACGTGCAACTATGACCACCCTAGAAAATGCCGTGCCCATATGACAACAGGAAAATGCAAACTCCCTTCCTGTAAGCTTTTTCACCCTGAAATGTGTACCTCTTCAGTACAGGAAAGACTGTGCTATAACTTAAATTGCCAGGCATACCATCTAAAGGGGACAAAAAGATACAAAACATCCAGGCCATGGGAAAACCTGGGTAGCCACAGCCACTCAAGAGGGAGAGGTTTTTTAGTGCCAGGAAGGAAAAAAAAAACTGGCAGGAAATGGAAGAAATCGTACACCAAATCCAGTCATTCCTGGAGTGGAGCCACAGTCGATGGCCTCCACTCCAAACCGACAGATACAGATACTAATGCCGGAAAAAAAATCCCCCTCCCCAGTACCAACAATACCACCAGTCCGATGACATTCTTCTTTGCAAATATACAGGGTCTAAAGCCAGCAACAAACAACAAAATACCTTTCATCCGTGGACTGCTTGCAGAGGCAAAGGCAATGTTCGCGTCTTTCACTGAGACCCACATAAAGGATCACTTGGACAACGAAATATGGATCCCAGGTTACAACCTATACAGATGCGACAGAGTGAACAGGCAAAAGGGGAGGGTTGGCCTGTACATTGCAGTCACTTGTTTGCACGGAACTACTTAATGCCTCAAATGATATAGTGGAAGTTTTAGCAGTAAAGATCGTGAACCAAAACCTAGTCTTTGGGTGGTAGTTACAAGCCTCCGGAGCAACATTCCAGCAATTCCGGGAAACAGCTGTTAAAAATTGGCCACTGTCTGGAAAATCTGCCAGCTCCTGCACCCAACATCTTCCTCCTGGGGGATTTCAACTTAAGGCACCTAAAATGGAGGAATATAGCAAATAATGTTGTTGCAGAAATAACACCAGGAGGCAGCTTTGATGAAAACTCACACTCACACGAGCTTTTAAATCTCTGCACAAAATTCAATTTAAACCCGCAAATAATTTGAAACCTACTAGACTGGAGAATACACTAGACCCATCTTCACTAACAATGATGATCTGATACGAAATGTCACCATATGAAATACCATATACTCAGATCACAACATAATTGATGTTCAGACATGTAAACGCGGAGCCCCAGACCGACATAATGAGGTTAGTCACGAGGGAGCATTCACCAAATTCAACTTCAATAACAAAAACATAAAGTGGGACCAAGTAAACCAAGTCCTAACCGATATAAGCTGGGAAGATATACTAAGCAACACAGACCCCAACTTATTTCCTAGAACAGATTAACTCGGTGGCACTCGATGTATGCACAAGGCTTATTCCTCTAAGAAAAAGGAGGAGTAGATGTAAAATAGAAAGAGACAGGCGCTCCCTTTACAGGCGACGGAAAAGAATAACAGAGTCGGCAAAAAGAGGTCAATATATCTGAAATTGCATAGGGAGACACTGGTCAGAGAAATAGCAACATCGAACTTAAGCAAAGGAATCTTTATAGGAGTCAGGAATCGTGGGAAGATACTAATGAGCCATAAATGAAATCGAAAGAAACCCAAGGTATTTATTCATCCTATGCCAAATCAAAGTCCGAGAACAACGTCCAGTATTGGCCCCTAATAAACAAGATGGTTCCTACACAGAGACTTCAAGAAAGGAGTGAGCTACTCAAGTCCCAATAGACCAGCTTTTAGCAAGCGCTAACCAGACTGAGAGTCGAAAGATCCAAAATTAATTTTTTATGAGCGAGCACAGAATTTGTACACAAGCCTATCTGATGTTATCCGACCCAAATGACTTCGAACAGGCGATAAATGACATGCCCCATGCAACTCTGTCCCCAGGGCCATAGCCTCATTGGAACTCCGTGGTTCATCAAGACTGCAAGAAGCCCCCTTATCACGAGCTTTTACCATCCTAAGGAGAGGGAGCATGGACACGGGATCGTCCTCACATGATACTATTAAACAACAGATACAAAGCCCCCACCCCCAAAGGGGCAGTAAAGCAATAGCAAAGAAACTACAGACCGATAGCACTAACCATCCCATATCATACAAATCTTTGAAAGGGTCCTAAGAAAGCAAGATAACCACCATAAATTGCACAACCCAGGGCAACATTGGGTTTTATGAACAGGTCGCTCCTGTCAGTCTCAACTATTGATCACTACGACAAGGTCCTGGAATGCACTAGAAACAAAAAGAATGGCAGATGTAAAATAATATACAACTTAGCAAAAGCCTCGACAAGTGTGACCATGGGCGTAATAGCCACACAAAATGCGTTCTAAAGAAGAACAGGAAAAAGTCGATCGATGTATCTATAATTCCTCACTAACAGAACACAGATAGTAGTAGTCCCACATAGCAAAGTCCGAGCAACTACGATGAAAAGCTCTGTTCCACAAGGCACATACTCGCTCCCATCTGTTCCTCACCTAATATCCAGAATAACAAGGATGTCAGCCACACACCGTGTCTTCCTTTGCAGATGACACCCGAATCTGCATGACAGTGTCTTCCATTGCAGACACCTGCAAGGCTCCAAGCGCCATTCAACCAAATCCTTTCAGTGGGCTGCAGACAACAATAGAAGTTCTACGATGAGAAAATTTCAACTACTCAGATATGGTAAACACGAGAATTTAAATCTTCCTCAGAGTACAAAACAAAACTCTGGCCACAAAATAGAGCGAAACAACCAACGTCAACGACCTGGGAGTGATCTGTCGAGATCGCACCGTTCAAGGACCATAACATTGTATCAATTGCATCTGCTAGAAAAAATGACAGGAAATGAGTATGAGAACCTTCAAAACTAGGGATGTGCAACCCATGATTGACCTCTTCAGTCACTGTTTTAAATCTAGGCTGGAATATTGTTGTAGCACACTAACAGCACCTTTCAAGGCTGGGTGAAATTGCTGACCTAGAAAATGTACAGAGAATCCTTCTCGGCGCGCATAACGAGATAAAACACCTAAATTACTGGAGCGCTTGAGTACCTGAACCTGTATCCCTGGAATTGCCCAAAAAAGGCCGGGAGAGACACATGCTTATATAACACCTGGAAAATCCTAGAAGGACTAGTACTCGAACTTGCACACGGAAATCACTCACTAACGAAAGCAAAAAGACTTGGGCGACGATGCAACATCCCCCCCAATGAAAAGCGGAGTAACACTAGCATGGGCGTTAAGAGACCATACAATAAGTGTCAAGGGGCCCGAGACTGTTCAACTGCCTCCAGCATACATAAGGGGGATTAACCCAACAGACCCCTGGAGTCTTCAAGCTGGCACTGGACAAGCACCTAAGTCGGTTCCCTGACCACCGGGCTGTGAGCTCGTACGTTGGCTATGTGCAGGCCAGCAGAAACAGCCAGGATGATCAGCTCTGACCATCAGGAGCTGGTCACAGACCGGGCAGCGGGGGGCCGTTGACCCCCGAACTCTCTCCAGGTACATACAACATATATATATATATATTATATATATATATATATATATATATATATATATATATATATATATATATATATATATATATATATATATATAAATATATCAACAAATTTTGTTGAAAATAAAGAAAAGTTTTGGAGTGAGGATAACAAGTTAAGAAACCTAGAGAAACAAATTGATTTTGTCAGTTAAAAATAGGAAGAGAGTTTTAAATGGAGAGTTTAGAAGGTAGGGGGGGGGGGGGGGGGGGGGGGGGGGGGGTAAGGATGGAAGAATTTTTTTGGGGAGGTGTATTGTTAAATGTTGTGAGGAAGATAGGAAGCTGTGATTTCGTTGTATCGGGCTTATAATGATACATCTGTTAGGATGAGGAAAGCCAGTTGTGAGTGTGGGGGAAGTTCGTGAGGCAGTAGGTAAAATGAAAGGGGGTAAGGGCAGCCGGATTGATGGGATAAAGATAGAAATGTTAAAAAGCAGTGGGATATAAGTTTTTGGAATGGTTTGCAATTATTTAATATATGTATGGAAGAGGGTAAGGACTAGGATTGGCAGAGAGCATGCATAGTTCCATTGGATAAAAGGCAAAGGGGATAAAAGAGAGTGCAAAAATTAATAGGGGATAATCTGTGAGTGTACCTGGTAAATGTAATGGAGAGTTATAATTGAAAGAATAAGAGTAAGACGGAGAATAGGATAGCAGATGAACAAGGAGGCTTTAGGAAAGGTAGGGGTGTGGTGAACCAGGTGTTTACAGTGAAACATATAAGTGAGACAGTATTTAGATAAGGCTAAAGAGGTCTTTTAGATAGCATTTATGGATTTGGAAAAGCGTATGACAGGGTGGTATAGGGGGCAATGTGGCAGATGGTGCAAGTGTATGGTGTAGGAGGTAGTACTGAAAGCAGTGAAGATTTTGGGACGAGATAGTGAGGCTCAAGTTAGTAGTATGTAAGGCAAGAGGGAAATTTTTTCCCCATTAAAAGTAGGCCTTAGACAAGGATGTGTGATGTCACGTGGTTGTTTAATATATTTATAGATGGGGTTGTCAGAGAAGTAAATGCAGGGTCTGGCAAGAGGCGGGAGTTAAAAGATAAAGAATCACACACAAAGTAGGGTTGTCAAAGCTGCTCTATGCTGAAACACTGTGCTCTTGGGAGATTCTGAGAGAAGTTGCAGAGATTGGTGGTTGAATTAGTAGGGTGGTGCAAAAGAAGAAAATCAAAGGGTGACAAGTTATGACTCAGAAAATTAAGGTTATGAGGATAACAAAAAGATTAGGTGATGAAAGATTGATATCAGATTGGAGGAGAGAGTATGGAGAGGTGAACGTATTCAGATATTTGGGAGTGGACGAGTCAGCGATGGGTCTATGAAAGATGAGGTGAAATCATAGAATAGATGAGGGAAAAAGAGTGAGTGGTGCACTTAGGAGTCTGGGAGACAAAGAACTTTGTCCTTGGAGCAAAGAGGGGAATGTATAGAGTATAGTTTTACCACGCTCTTATTATGGTGTGGAAGCGTGGTGATGAATGTTGCAGCCGAGGAGAAGCTTGAGAGGCAGTGGAGATGTCATGTCTGGAGGGCAATGTGTGGTGTGAATATAATGCAGAGAATTTCGTAGTTTGAAGTGTTAGGAGGATGTTGCGGGATTACCAAAACTGTTGTCCAAGGGCTGAGGAAGGGTTTTTGAGGTGGTTCGGAACATTAGAGAGAATGGAGCGAAAACAGAATGATCTTCAAAGTGTATCAGTCTGTAAGTGGAAGGCAGGCGGGGGTTAGGGATCGGCCTAGAAGGGTTGGAGGAGGGGGTTAAAGGAGGTTTTGTGTGGCGAGGGGCTTGGAACTTCCAGCAGGCATGCGTGAGCGTGTTTGATAGGGAGTGAAATGGAGACAAATGTTTTTTAATACTTTGACTGTGTGTTGGAGTGTGGAAAGTAACATTTATGAAGGGATTCAGGGAAACCCGCAGGCCGGACTTTGCGTCCTGGAGATGGGAAGTACAGTGCCTGCCACTGAAGGAGGGGTTTAATGTTGCAGTTTAAAAACTGTAGTGTAAAGCACCCTTCTGGCAACGACAGTGATGAGTGAATGATGTGAAAGTTTTTCTTTTTCGGGCCACCCTGCCTTGGTGGAATCGGCCGGGTGTGATTAATAAAAAAAAAAAAAAACATATATATATAATATCAATACATGTAATATATATTTATAATATACTATATATATATATATATATATATATATATGTATTTTTTTTTTTTTTATATATATATATATATATACATATATATATATAAATGGTTAATAAATATATGATAATATATATATATATATATATATAATATATATATATAAATAAATATATAATATATATATATATGTATAAATATATAAATTAAATATATATCTAATATATAAATATATATATATAAATTATACAATATAGTATATATAAATATATATATAATATATAATATATATACATATATACATATATACATATTATCGTATAATAATATATATATAATATAATATATATATATTAGGATATATATATATATAATATAAATACAAATATACATATATACATATATACATATATATATTATATTATATATATAATATTATATAAATAATATATATATATATATATATATATATATATGTATGTATACTGCATTGTACTGACCCGGCTGTTAGCCAGTACTCCTTTGTGGAAATTTGTAGTCCGGACTGCCTCCATATGAGTTGTCCTACCCAGCAAAGCTCTGTTGACACTCGAGCCCTGAGACGGTACCACCACCTCACAAGTGGCTTATAGGACAGATTTCCATAAATGACTGATTTGCACAAGAAAATCTCGCCTGCATGCACGAAATAAAGGACTACTTACTTGGTGTTGAGAATAATCCTGGTCTTCAGCCTCCCTAAGTCTTATCCCCTCTGGACTTTTTCCCCTCAGAACCACGTGCAACCAGGACCTTAATTCCTGCAATATTCAGTATTCAGTGACCTGCCTGCACCTCAAAAATTCCTATTTCCAAGGGGGTGTGTATCCCCTAGTACAACATGCAGGAAGTGTACACTAGCTTCTAAGCTTAACAACCAGGAGACCGCGGCACATACTGATCATTGCCGTCCACTGCACAAAGATACCCACAATTCAACTCCCGCAAATTCCCACAGAAACTGGTGATCAGAATACTGAGAACGAAAGGGGAGGTCTCGTCTTACTGTATGGGCCTGATGGAGCATGTCATCTACGGTACATCGAGTGCCTCCCACCAGATTTCCCCGGGCCCTATTATGTGTAGACACGTGGGCGCCGCCTTGATGTTATTGGCGGTGTGCCTCGTTCAGATTTCGGGACAAAGAAGGAGGCACTGTGGTCTCAAAATCCCATGTGTCCTCGATGTTCAAACTGGGCTGCCAGTTTTCCCCCTAGCTAACAAAACCAAGATCGCCTATATTACCGGCTATACAACCTATGTTAAGGTCTTAGGTCTACATTATTATAGCTACAGTTGCCTCAATAACTCCCGTAATATTAGTTCACTAACAGTATAAACTAGCTACCTCTTCCTTCTAGGGTAAATCTATGAATTAAAATGTACCTTCCAACCTGGGTGTATGTGTGCGTTTTGGGTGGGTGTAAGGGCCCCCCCAACTCAAGATGTTCCATTCGTGACATGTTGGGATCTTCGTACGTCGTATCTGCCGTGTGGAACTTTACGACTGAATAAGTTTCCACACCCTTTCCGTTCCATCTCTCGGTATCCTTAATGATTTTCTGAATGCAGGCTAGGTCATCTATCAGGTTGTCATCTAGCAGATCTGAAAAACTGGAACAACCAGGTTATTTGCCAGGTCACACCAAGTCATTCACCAGGTCACTATCCATGTAAGGTACTGTGTGGCTTACTGCTCGCATAACAGGTCATATGCCTGTTGACGAGCCAGGGAACAGGTTTATTATCAGGTCACTTGTTCAGATACCAGGGCTCTGTGGCCTGTGGTTAACGCTCTCGCTTCACACGGCGAGGGCCTGGGTTCGATTCCCAGCCAGAGTAGAAACATTGGACGTGTTTCTTTCCACCTGTTGTCTATGTTCCCCATCAGTAAAATAGGTACCTGGGTGTTAGTCGACTGGTGTGGGTCGCATCCTGGGACACTGTCCTAATTTACCCGAAATGCGGAGCATAACAAGGGACTTTCTATATAGTAGTATGTCATTGTTGTCAGCTAGGACTGTATACCTTGTACATGTACTTGTAGTAAATAAAGTTATTATTATAATAAGAGTGTGTACTAGGCCAAATACAAATTTTCTTACCAGGTGACGTACTAGGTCACGCACATGTACCTATTTTGTCACGTACATGTGTATCACATACACGAACAAAGATATTTTAAAAAAACTGTAGGCTAAAGGGGGATATGACTGAGGTGTACAAATGGAAAACAGGAATAAATAAAGGTAATGGAAATAATGTGTTAAAATTATCTAACCAAGACAAAACTCGCAGCAACAGTTTTTAAGTTGGAAAAATTTAGGTTAAAAAAAGGAAAGCACTGGTTTGGTAATAGAGTTGTGGTTGAGTGGAACAGACTTATAAGTCTGACATGATAACCACATATAAGTTGGACGTGATAATCACAAAAGTCTGAGAAGAAAACTACACTAAATCTGACGTGATAACCACATATAAGATCAAGAAAATCGATGAAAAACAAAGGAAAAATTGCCAGGAAGCCTTCAACAGGGGAAAAACAGAAAAACACAAATTGTAAATAATAATATTAAAATCATTATATTTTACCATCACCAAAATTTGAGGTGGTCGCCTCAGTTGGAGAAAGCTTGCAAGTTTTTAACAATAGAAGTTGAATGAAATTGGATGGGCCTAATAGTGCCAAGGTGGACAGTAGGTTGCTTTGTTCATGCATGTCCCCTAAACCTCGCACTTTTTCCTCCTGGCACTATAAGAAGCCCTTTTTACTCAACCATAGTGTCCATGGTACAATGCTCGACGATGGGAAAAAATTTGGGACTGTTTCATTACATGTCTTCCAGTATTTCCCTAGTATTTAGTATGACTGGGTATGTTAGTCACGATACAAGCCGGTTTCGAAATAAGAGGTACCTACTGGTGTTGTGTCACCTAACATCTGTCGGTATTATACCATTTAATGTTCAAAAGAATAATTGCCTGGAAGCCTAACGGGGAAAACAGAAAACACAAACATTGTCTTAATAATATGATCATTAATTTCACACATCATGCGTGAATACGCGTAATTTTGAAACTCAAGTGACACAGCATTCAACAAATTGCCCCGTAGCCTACTGCCCAAGTGTGGGGCAGTAGGCCCACTGAGTTTGTTCATTTCTTATTTTCTTAAACTCGCATTTTTGCCCTGAGCTGGTTTTGGGTGCCCTCTTACCCACAAATTTGAGTGTCCGTGGTTCGATGCTGGGTTACTTGGGGAAACAGGGGGATTTTTTTCCCTTACACTTGCTGTCCCTTTTTCCCCTACAGTAAGTAGGTACTGGGGGTTAGTCCCTTACCCCGTCCCGGTTTGCCTAGCAGTAAGTGGGGGGGGGGGGGTACCTGGGTTTAGTCACCTTACACCTGCTGTCCCATTTCCAAAAAGCAGAAAGGGTTGGTCCCACAAATAACCCCACATAAAAGATAAACTTACGACGACTTTTTCGGCCCGGGGCTTGGGAATATTGGAAAAAATGGTCCAAGCGGACCAAAACGTCGCTTTAAGCTTCTGTCTTTTATGTGGGGGTTTTTGTGTATTTTTCCAGTCACGGTTTTGTGCCTTTTTTGTTTTTCAGTAAGTTGGTCCCTTGAGTGTTACCCTTCTTACCCCTTCCCTGTCCCTGTTTCACCTAGCAGTAAGTAGATAACGGGTGTTACCCACTGGTGTGGGTATCATCATGGGAAAAAAATTACCAAAGTTTCCCAAATGCCCCTACATAACAAGGACTTTTTTTTTATGGGTATTCATTTTATGTCACTATGGTCTTTAAGTTGCCCCCCTTACATTTGGAATAAAGTTTTTTTAAAATTTTTATTGTGGAAGAATCAGTGTGAAAGAAAATTTTTTTAAACAGCATTTATATCCCGTTGAGGGACGAATACAGTGAGGTTCCAGGAGGGTTGCACTTTTTGCAACACCCAATTTGGGCCCTTAACCAAATTTCCCGGTTAGCCGAATTGGAAGGGGGAAGTACAGTGCCTGAACTCAAAAGGACGACTGGGAACATTTTTGTTTTTTTTAAACCCCTAAGAAATTGGGCACGACACTGGCAAGACAGTAGGGGAGAAAGTGATGCTAAAAGGTGTTTCTTCTTTTTGGGGTTTACCCTGATTTGGGTTGGGAAAACAACGGATGAAAAAAAAAGAACAGGTACTGGAACTGTATTTAGGCTATTGTAAAAAAAGTAAAAAAGCATCAAAATGGGTATTTTAGCTGTTTCAAAAGACCTGGGGGGTTAAATTCAAAAATCCCCCGCCATAGGAGAGAGAAGTTACGACACGTTTTAAGGCCCGACCGGGAACCCATTTTCTCTATGCCCGGGGTTATTTTAGTATTTTCCACTTTGCGAAATTATGCCTTTTCTTCTTCTTCGGGAAAGTTTTTTTGCAACATATTTTTAATGATTATATCCCAGGAACTGTAAAAGGTTGTAGATGCAATGATTTTGAAAAGGGTCACTGGGGGGTGAAACGTCCCCGGGTTTGTCGCACACGTGTTTACTTGTTACATTGCTGGAATTGTTTATTTAAATAGTTTTAGTCTCTTTTCCCTTTCTCCCCTCTCTTTATATATTTTATAAAAATATTACTTTAAATTTATATTTTAATATATATATATAATATTTTTATAAAAAAAATATATAATATAAATATAAATATATATATTTAAAAAATTTATATATATATAAAAATATTTAATTAGTGTTTGAAAAAGGGTTTTTGGGTTTAAAGGGGATTCCTAGTTTTATTCCAAGCTATTTACGGGTTTTAAGGGGGTTTCCCAAACCTTTATTGGAAAGGGCTAAGAGCTGTTACCTAAAACAGCTCATTTGAAAGATTTTTTTGTTATGAAAACAAAAGAAAGGAAAGGATGAAGTTGGGCCTTTGGTGGGAACTTTTTAATTTGATCACTGCCCTTTATCTCGATGCCCATCAAATGCTTTTCAAAGGGGTTCCATACTCGAGTCACCGGGGGATAAATTTTCTCAAAAAGAATTTGATTTTCTGGAAAAGGGGAAAACAGCCAGAGTGAATTTGCTGCTTCCTGCCCGCTTTGTGGAAATTAAAGGGGCTTTTTCATGCTGTCCTCGAAGTGGATCTAAGTGGGGTACTTTGACAACTTTGGGCCCCTTGTCCCAAACGTAAGACCCCCCACACCCCTTGTGTTAAAAGGCTCTGCTAAATTGACAGATCTCCCAAAAGCATGGCAGATGGTTAAAGGGGGGCGGGCGAACCAAAAAAAGTGGAGCATACTAAAAGGGTTGCGAACTTTGTGTCTCATAAAAAAATTTTTTTGAAAACCCCTACTTTCAAGCGATCCGAGAAAAAAGGCTATGTTCTGAAACCTTCCTGGCTACCTTGTTTACAACTTTGGTTTTTCATGGTTTCAGTTTGGAGTAAAATTTTCCACCCCCAAGGAATCAACTTTTTCCCCCAAGGGCCAACACGCTCCATTTTTCCTTACACTGCCCCGGGCATTACCATCTTTGGTGCCTAGGGACCCATCACCATTTGGGGGTTTTTCAGGTGCAAATTTTTCCTTCCCCTCTTTTTTTCCCAAGCTGTTTAAGCTTTTTGCTGGTGAATCAGTAGTTAGAGAGCTGGCATTTCTTCACTTGGGAATAAGTGAATGTAAAGTGTACAGTCTCTGCATTTTAAATTGGGATTCGGGGATGAGATGAAAAAAGTCATTAAAAAAACTTTCCCATAACAATGGTTCCAAGAACGCTTCCTGGGGGAACACTTGCCCCAATAGGATGTCTTGTGTTTTCTGTTTTTTTGACAACTACCCTTAGAGTTTGGGATGAAATTTAATCAGTGAGGAAAAGTTTAGCAGAGGGGCCTGAAAATTCCCCAGAGTTGCAGTTTTGCTAAGGGGCCCCTTGTGCCAAAACCCGGGTCGAAAGGCCAGCAATGCCCGGGTGCTCCCACCCCGCTGACTTTGGGTTCTTTCCAGTACTGGGGAAACTTAGGGGGAGAGGTTTAACAACGGGATGAAAAGGCAGAGTAACTTTCCTGTAAGCCAATTTGACGGTCAAAAAAGTAGTAAGTGGTAGTCAAAAAACTTTGTCTTTTGCCTTAAATTTTTTGTTTTAAAAGAGTTTGCCATGGTTAAACAAGAGTGACACTGGTCTGTAGTTGCTGATTTTTTTGCTCTGCTCATCTTTTTTTTTGAAATGGGACTACATTTGCCTCTTTTCCCTAGAGAGGGCCATTTTTCAAAGGTTTCTAGGCAGTGCTAAAAGATGCGAGTTAGAGGTGCTTTCTAGCTGGTCTGGGACAACTTTTCAAAAAATTTTTTGGCCCCCAACTTGTCTGGGGGCCCCCAATATTTTTTTTGGGCAAAACGAATTTTTAAAAAGTAAATACCAAACCCCTTCCTGCCCTTTTTGTCACCCCTGACAGGTTTTGGGCAAAAGTTCTTGCACTAGCCAAGGAGGGTCCCTTGCGGATCGGGAAATTGCAAATTTTTGGGAAACAAAAATGTTCTGCGAAGAGGGTTTCCCTTTCTTGATTTTAAATATAGGTGTTTCCCATCCCCTTTTGATTTAGAGGGGGAATGTTTCATCAGGCCGGGTAACCTTTTTCTGTCCTTGACCCGGGGCCCCCAGGTTTTTTGGGGCCCACCCCACCGGGGGCTAGCTTTCTTCTTGTGTCTATCTCCCATTTTTGCAATGGTCCCAAATTTGAACGTATCCATATGCCTACAGGCTTTTCCGGCAAGTTCCTTTTTTTAGGGGGTAGGTTCTTTATACCTTCGTAAGACTTGTTTTTTAGCAGTAGAAGCCTCTCTACAAAGAAAGCCAAA
>NC_069484.1:26022429-26057429 GCF_026875155.1 Cherax quadricarinatus | reverse complement strand
CCGTATCCGTCCAGCGATTACCAGCCGGGAGTTCTCTAACCCCCTTCCCGTGAAAGGACCACCTGGTATTCTCTGTCGCTCTCCAGTGAGGTACTTCCCGGTATTCTCTGGCCCCCCCCTTCCGCGATACTCCCGCCCCGGTAGTTCTCTGTACCCCTCCACGATAGTACCCGCCTCGTTGTTCCTGTCCCTCTCCCGTGATGGAACTAGCCCGATAGTTCTCTGCACCCCTCCAGCGAAGTCCCCGCCTGGGAGTTCTTGTCCCCCCTCCCGCGTAGACCCCGCCCGGTATTCTCTGTACCCCCAGTGATGGTCTAGCCTGGTATTTTCTGTACCCTCTCCAGTAATATACCAGCCCCGTATTCTCTGTCCCCTTCCCGCGATACTACCCGCCTGGTATTTTCTTACCCTGTCCCGTGTGGTACCCCCAGGTATTCCTGTACCCTTCCAGTGATAGTACCCCCCGGTAGTTTTTCGTCACTCCCTGATGGACCACCGGTACTTTTCTGTACCCCCCGGTACACCGCCTGGTAGTTCTCTGTCCCCCCCCCAGTGATAGTACCAGCCCGGTAGTTCTCTGTACCCCCCCCTCCAGCAATAGTACCACCTGGGAGATTCTTTTCCCTCTCCCGTGTGGGCTAGCCCGGGTTTTTTTTTACCCCTCCCGGATCTATCGCCCGGTATTTTTCGACACTCTCCAGTGATGGTACCGCCTGGTATTCTCTGTACTCTCTCCAGTGATGGTCCAGCCTGTAGTTTTTGTGCCCCTCCCGCGATATCCGACCCCGGTAGTTCTCTGTCCCTCTCCAGTGATGGTACTAGCCTGGTAGTTTCTTACCCTCCCAGATAAATACCAGCCTGGTAGTCTCTGTACCCTCTCCAGTTTTGGAACAGATGGTAGTTTCTGACCCTTCCAGCGATTCTACCAGCCTGGGATTCTCTTTTCCCTCTCCAGCGAAAATACCACCTGGTATTCCTGTACCCCCCTCCAACGAAATACCAGCCCGGTAGTTCTCGTACCCCCCCAGTGATGGTACTAGCCTGGGAGTTCTCTGTCCCTCTCCAGTGATGGTACTAGCCTGGTAGTTCCTGTACCCTCTCAAGCGATACTAAGCCGTAGTTCTATGTACCCTTCCACCCAAAAGTACCCCGCCGGTATTTCCCTACCCCCCTCCACGATAGTATCAGCCTGGTAGTTCTTGTACATCCTAGGTGGTTACCAGCCTGGTAGTTTCTGACCCCTCCCTGATGGGACCAGCCTGTAGTTCTCATACCCCCTAAAGCGATAGTACCGCCTTTCTCTGAACTCCAAGTGATGGACCCCCTGGTAGTTCTCTGTCCCCTTCCCGCGATGGACCAGCTTGGTAGTTTTGTACCCTCTCCGTGATGGGACCAGCCTGGGATTCCTGTACCCTCTCCCGTGATGGTACCCCGCCCGGTAGTTCTCTGTACACTTCCTGTGGTACCAGCCTGGTATTTTCTGACCCCCTCCAGTGTGGTACCCCCTGGAGTTTTCTGTACCCCTCCAGTGATTTTCCAGCTTTGTAGTTCCTGTACCCTCTCCGTGAGGGACCAGCCTGCTAGTTCTCTGTACCCCCTCAAGTTTATGGAGCAGCCTGGTATTCTGTGTCCCTTCCAGTGGGTAAAAACCTAGAGTTATGTGTACCCTCTCCGTGATGGTACCAGCTGGTAGTTCTCTTTACCCCTCTCCACAGGTACCGCCCCGTATTTTTTGTGTACCCTCTCCAGTTGGTACCACCCCGGTGTTTCTGGTACCCCTCAAGCATATACCAGCCTTGTATTCTCTGTACCTCTCCAGTTATGGTACCAGCCCGGAATTTTTGTGTACCTCTAAAGGGTGTCCCGCCTTGGAAATTCTTGTACCCTCTCCAAAATGGGACCAAACCCCCTTTTTGTTCTCTGACCCCCTCCAGGAAGGGACCAGCCTGGGAGTTTCTCTGACACTCTCCAGTGATTTGGGGACCAGCCCGGTGTTCTCGTACCCTCTCCAGCGTTTGTACCCGCTGGTAGTTTCGGGACAATTTCCAGTGATGGGACCAGCCCCGGGTAGTTCTCTGTACACCCCTCCAGGATGGGGAAAACCCCGTTTTAGTTCTCTGTTCCCTCTGCACATTCCTCCTTTTTCCAAAAGGGTTAAGGTACCAAACCTTTGGGAGTTTTCCGTACCCTTTTCCCGGATGGTAAAGTTTTGGGAGTTTTTTTGTACCCTTTTCCCTGGGTGGGACCCGCCCGGTAGTTCCCCTAACCTCCCAGTAAAGGAAAAGCCTGGTTGTTCTCTTGTCACTCTCCCGTGATTTTTACCAGCCTGGTAGTTCTCTTACCCTCTCCCGGGATGGTTTCCACCTGGTTTTCGGAAAATTTTCCAGGAAAGGTACCGCCCGGGGTTTTTTTTTACCCCCTTCCCTGATGGGACCAAACCTGGGAGTTCTTTGTACCCCCTCCAGCGATGGGACCAGCCTGGAAGTTCTCTTTTACCCCTCAGTGATGGTACTTAGCCTGGTGTTCCCCCGTACCCCCCAGCGTATTTCCAGCCTGGTATTCTTTTACCCTCTCCCGGATGGTACCAGCCTGGTAGTTCTTGTACCCTTTCCATTTAATTTTTTACCACCCCGGGGGGGTTTTTGTACCCTCTCCAAAGGTTGGGACAGCCTGGGAGTTTCTGAAAACCCCCTCCAGGATTTACCCCGCCCGGTAAATTCTTGTACCCCTCCAGCGATGGGACCAGCCTTTGGAGTTTTGTACCCTTCCAGGATGGTACCAGCCCTTTGTATTCTCTGTTCCCTTTTTCCCGCGATAGTACCCCCTGGAAATTCTCCGTACCCTCTTAAAAAGATGGACCCCCTGGTAGTTCTCTGTACCCTTTTCCCCCCGATTGGGACCAGGGTTGGTAGTTTATTGTTAAACCCTTCCCTTTTATGGGAAAAACCCCTGGTAGTTCTTTGTATCTTTTTCCCGGTGGGACCAGCCCCGGTTGTTCTTGTACCCTCTCCAGGATTACCCCTGGTTTTTCTTTTGTACCCCTCCAGCGATTACCACCTTGGGGAATTTTCCCGTAAAACCCTTTTTAGGATGAAAGGACCAGCCTTGTAGTTTTTTGTACCCTCTCCAGGAAATTTCCAGCCCCGGAAATTTTTCCCGACCCCCTCCCGGATTTGGGACCAGGGCCTTTGGGAGTTTCTGTACCCTCTCCAGGGATTACCCCGCCTGGTAGTTCTCCTTTTCCCCCTCTCCAGATATAAACCCGCCCGGGGATTTTTTGTACCCTCTCCAGGATTACCCGCCATTTTTCTTGTACCCTCTCCAGTGATGGTTTCCAGCCTGGTAGTTCTTTGTTTCCCTCTCCAAACATTTGTAACCCAAACCTGGAGTTTTCCCGTAAAACCCCCTCCCTGAAGGTTTCAAACCTTGGGGAGTTCTTTTAAACCCCCTCCAGCGATATACCCGCCTGGTAGTTTCCCGTACACTCTCCAGTTATGGGAACCCCCTGGTGGTTCTCTGTATCCCCTCCAAGGATGGTAAACCCGCCTGGTAGTTCTTTGTACCCCTTCCCAAGGGTGTACCCGCCTTTTAGTTCTCTGTACCCTCTCCAGGTGGGACCAGCCTGGAAATTTTCGGGACCTTTTCCCCGGATTTTACCAGCCTGGATTCCCTGTACCCCCTCTAGGGATGGGAACCCGCCCGGTTTGTTTTTTTCTGTACCCCTCTCCAGGGATGGTACCCGTCCTTTAGTTCTTGTAACCCCTTTCCCTGAGTACCGCCCGGGAGTTCTTTTAACCCCCTTCCCGGATTGGGGAAACCCGCCCCGGGAGTTCTCTGTACCCTCTCCAGGATGGTTTCCCGCCTTTGGTTTGTTTTTGTACCCCTCTCCCGGTGGGGAAAACCAAACCCCGGGGGGTTTTTTTTACCCTCTCCAAACCCATAGACCAGCCCGGAGTTCTTTTTGTCCCTCTCCATGATTGGTAGGGCCCGGTAGTTTTTCCGGACCCTCTCCCCGGATGGGACCAACCCGGTTAAATTTTCGTACCCTCTCCAGCCCAAAAGGGGCCAACCCGGGGGGGTTTTTGTACCCTCTCCGCGATGTTTCCAGCCCGGAAATTCTTTTTGTACCCTCCCACGATGGTAAAAGCCGGGAGTTCTCTGTACCCTCTCCGGGATGGGACCACCCGGTAGTTCTCTGTTCCCTCCCAGTGATTTTACCAGCCTGGGAGTTTCTTGTAAACCCCCTCCAAGGGAAGGGACCAAACCGGTAGTTTTTCTGCCCCCCTCCAGGATTACCAGCCGGTGTTTTCTGTACCCTCTCCAAACGATAGTACCAGCCTGGTAGTTCTCTGACCCTCTCCAGTGATGGGACCAGCCGGTAGTTCTTTGTCCCCCTCCCGGATGGGAAACCCGGGCCCGGTAAATTCTCCGGTTTCCCTCTTTCCCCATAGTTTCCGCCTGGGAGTTTTCTGTACCCCCTCCATGATGGTACCAGCCCTTTGGGAGTTTCTGTACCCTTCCCCCGGATACTACCAGCCTTTGGGAGTTCCTGTACCCTCCAGGAAGGGACCCGCCTGGAAATTTTTCCCGTACCCCTCTCCAGGATAGTACCAGCCTGGTATTTTTTGTACCCTCTCCAGAGTACCAGCCTGGGAGTTCTCTGTACCCTCTCCAGAATTACCAGCCTGGAAAATTTTCCCCCCCCCCCCCCCCCCTTCCAAGCGATATACCCCCTGGAAATTTTTCTGTAAACCCCCCCATGATGGTACCGCCTTTTTAAATTCTCTGTACCCTTCCAGTGATGGTACCAGCCTTGTATTTCCTTGACCCTTTTTCCCAGCGATATACCGGGCCCGGTAGTTCCTTTTGTACCCTCCCCAGTGAAAGGGACCGCCTGGTAGTTTTTGTACCCCTCCTTCCAGCCGTATTTTTATTAAAAGGGTACAGCCCGGAAATTTTCTGTACCCCCCTCCGTGTGGTACCAGGGTGGATTTTCCCCTTTTACCCTTCTACGATAATACAGGGCCGGTAGTTCCTGTTTCCCTCTCCAAAGGGTTTGGGAACCCGCCCGGTTTTTTCTGTACTTTCCTTTTCCCCTTACGGTACCAGCCTGGTTTGTTCTTGTTCCCTCCTTTTCCCCCAGCCGAACCCCGGTTCCACTGGTAGTTCTCCCGTACCCTCTCCCAGGATGGGACAGCCCGGGAGTTCTCTGACCCTTTTCCCGGATCAAACCCGCCCCTTTTTTCTCTTTCCCCCCTCCATTTATGGTCCAGCCGGTAAATTCTCTTTTCCCTCTCCCGCCCAATAATACCGCCCGGTGGGTTTCTGACCTCTCCGGGGATGGGGACCCGCCTTGGGAGTTTTTCCCCGGACCCCTCAGCGATGGGACCCGGCCCGGTAGTTTTGTACCCTCTTTCCCTGATGGTACCAGCCTGGTATTTTTCTTACCCCCCCAGGATGGTTAAGCCTGGGGTTCTGTGCCCTCCCAGGGATTGGGCCAGCCTGGGGGTTCCCTTACACTCTCCATGGGTGGGGGGCCCAAACCTGGGGGGTTTCTTTTCCTCTCCCGGAAAGGTAACCCGCCTTGGAGTTTTGGGCCCCCCTCCCCGGGTGGGAAACCCCCCCCGGTTAAATTCTCTGTTTCCTCTCCACGATTGGGGCCAGGCCCGGGTTTCTTGTCCCTCTTTTTTAAAAAAGATTTGTTTCCCAGCCTGGGATTTTTCTGTACCCCCCTCCAGGTAGGGAACCCGCCCGGGAGTTCTGTACCCTCCCAGCGGGTACCTCCTTTGGGAGTTCTTGTAACCCTCTTTCCCCTTTTATGGTACCCCAGCCTAGTAGTTTTCCCCGTCCCTTTTCCCCGCGATAGTACCCGGGCCCGGGGTAGTTTTCCGTGGGAACCCTTCCTTTCCCGGATGGTACCCCGCCTTTGGGAGTTCTTGTAACCCCCATCCCGTGATTTGGGAAAGCCTGGTAGTTCTTTGGACCCCCTTCCAGGAATTTCCAGCCTGGTTTTTTTCTGTACCCTCTCCCCGGGTTGGGACCAGCCTGGTAGTTCTCTGTAACCCCCCCCCCAGGATGGGACCAGCCTGGTAATTCTCTTTTACCCCTTTTCCCGCGTTGGGACCAAGCCCGTGGGAGTTCTTTGAACCCCCCTCCCGGATGTTTCCCCGCCTGGTAGTTTTTCTGTACCCTCTCCAAACGATGGGAAAACCGACCTGGGGAGTTCTCTGTACCCTCCCATGAAAGGTACCAGCCCGGGTTTGTTTCTGTCCCTCTCCACGATTTTAAACCCGCCTGGTATTCTTGTACCCTCTCCGTGGGTGGTTTCCAGCCTTTAGTTTTTGTACCCCTCCATGAAGGTACCGCCTTTATTCTTTGTCCCTCTAAGCGATATACCAACCTGGTAAATTTTTTCTGTACCCTCCCAGTGAGGACCAGCCCCCGGTAGTTCTTGTACCCTTTTCCAGCGATAGTACCACCCCGGTATTTCTCTGTAAAACCCCCTTCCCGTGAAAGGTTTTCCAAACCTGGTGGGTTTTCCCGAAACCCCTCCAGGATCTACCCGCTGGTAGTTCTTGTACCCTCTCCAAAGGGTGGGACCCCGCCTTGTATTCTTTTGTCTTTTCCCGTGATGGGACCAGCCTGGTTTTTTCTGTAACCCTTTTTCCCGATTGTACCAGCCTGGATTTTTTCTGTACCCCCCCCCATTTAATGGGGACCAAACCTGGTAGTTCTCTGTACCCTCTCCAGCGATTTACCAGCCTTATTCTTGTAAAACCCCCTCCAGTTATGGGACCCCCTGGGAGTTTTTCTTTACCCTTTCCCCGGATTACCAGGGCCCGGTGTTCTTGTACCCTCTCCCCCGAAAGTACCACCTTGGGAGTTTTTGTACCCCCCTCCAGGAAAGGGCCACCCGGTAGTTCTTTGACCCTCCAGTGATGGGACACTCCTGGGAGTTTTTCTGTCCCTTCCATGATGGTACCAGCCCGTAGTTTCTCCGTACCCTCTCCAGGATATAACAGGCCCGGTAATTCTTGACCCCCCTCCCACCCAAAGGGACAAGCCTGGTAGTTCTGTACCCCCCTCCAAGGTGTTCCCGCCCGGGGGTTCCCCTTTTTACCCTCTCCACGTTTTGGGACCAAACCTGGTAGTTTTTGTACCCTCCCAGTTTATGGTACCCCGGCCCCGGTTGTTTCGGTTTCCCTCTAAAAGGGTTGTACCAGCCTGGAATTCTTGTACCCCCCTCCAAGGGATGGGACCCGCCGGTGTTTTTCTGTACCCTCTTTCCGGAAGGGACAGCCCGGGAGTTCTCTGTACCTCTCAAAAGGGTTGGGACCAGCCCGGTAGTTCCTGACCCCCTTTTTTGGGTGGTTTCCAGCCTTTTTAGTTCTTTTTTCCCTCCCCCAGTAAAGGTAACCCGCCCGGGATTTTTCGACCCTCTCCAGGATTGTAAAAAAACCTGGGAGTTCTCTGTACACTCTCCCAAGGGGATTTGGGACGCCCTTTTTTTCTCTGTACCCCTCCAGGATTGGGGACCAGCCTGGTTTAAAATTTTTTTTTTTTCCGTAAACCCTTTTCCAGTGATTGTACCAAACCTTGGAAATTTCTCTGTAAACCCCCCCAGGATGGGACCAGCCCCTGGGTTTTTTCTGTACCCTCTCCAGTATTGGGACGCCTGGGGAGTTCTCGTACCCTTTCCCGGAATTTAAAAAGCCTGAAATTCTTGTACCCCCCCCCCCCGGGGTGGGAACCCGCCTTTGGAATTCTCCCGTACCCCCCCCCAAGGGGTGGTTCCAGCCTTGAGTTTTGTAACCCCTCCAGTGGGTGGGAACCCGCCCGGGAGTTCTTGTACTTTTTCCGGGGGATAGTACCAGCCTGTAAATTTTTCCCGTACCTTCTTCCCCGTGAAGGGTACCGGGCCCGGTAGTTTTTCTGTACCCTTCCCTGATTTGGAAACCGGGCCCTGGGAAAAAAAAAGGGGGTTTTTTGTACCCCCCTCAAAAGGGTGGGACCCCCCTTGGGTATTTTTTGACCCTCTCCAGTGAAAATTTCCAGCCTGGGAGGTTTTCTGTACCTCCTTCCTGATTTGGGCCAGCCTGTTTGTTCTCTGTACCCTCTCCAGGATAGGGAACCCCATTCCCCCAAACCACCCTAGGGACCAGCCCGGTAGTTATTGTTTCCCTCTCCAGCGATAGTACCCCGCCTGGTTGTTCTCGTTCCCTCTCCCGGGGATGGTTTCCAGCCCGGGTAGTTTTTTGTCCCTCTCCGGATGGGACCAGCCTGGTATTCCCCTGTACCCTCTCACGATTGGTTTCCCGCCTTTGGTAAAAAAAATCTAAATAATTTGGAAGGGAGGGGAAACCTTAGGGAGGGAAAGCCGGGGGTTTGAATTTAGAAGACCCGGCCCGGGGAAAACCTTTTAAAAACTCCCAGGAGGGAAAACCCCTTTTGGAGTTTGGAAATTAAAAGGGGTAAGCCGAGGTTTGGGAAAAAAAGAGAAGGGAAAAGCCGGGGTTCTCCTTGGGACCCCCTCCTTCCAAAAATTTAAGTTATCACAGGGGCCGGAGTTTCCCCTGGATACTCCCCCTTTTTGGGTTTCCCCCCCATCCAGGTGATCTCGACTCTATTTTTCCCGCCTGGACCACCTGGTAGTTCCTGCCCCTATCCAGCTTTAGTATCAGCCTGGAAGTTCTCTGTACCCTCTCCAATGATGGTACCAGCCTTGAAGTTCTCTGTACCCTCTCCAGTGATGGTACCAGCGTTGTAGTTCTCTGTACTTTCTCCAGCGATAGTACCAGCCTGATAGTTCTCTGTACCCTCTCCAGTGAAGGTACCACGGCCTGGTAGTTCTCTGTACCCTCTCCAGTGATGGAACCAGCCTGGTAGTTCTCTGTACCGTCTCCAGCGATGGTACCAGCCTGGTAGTTCTCTGTACCCTCTCCAGTGATGGTACCAGGGTGATAGTTCTGTGTACCCTCTCCAGCGATAATACGAGCCTGGTAGTTCTCTGTACCCTCTCAAGCGATGGTACCAGCCTGTTAGTTCTCTGTACCCTCTCCAGTGATGGTACCATCTCCAGCGATAGTACCAGCCTGTAGTTCTCTGTACCTTCCCACATAGACCCACAGGTAGTTTATGTACCCTCTCCAGCGATAGTACCAGCCTGGTAGTTCTCTGTACCCCTCCAGTGATGGTACCAGCCTGGTAGTTCTCTGTACCCTCTCCAGTGATGGTACCAGCCTGGTAGTTCTGTGTGCCCTCTCCAGCGATAGTACCAGCCTGGTAGTTCTCTGTACCCTCTCTACTGATGGTACCAGCTTGGAGAGAGAGAGAGAGAGAGAGAGAGAGAGAGAGAGAGAGAGAGAGAGAGAGAGAGAGAGAGAGAGAGAGAGAGAGAGAGAGGAGAGAGAGGAGGAGAGAAGAGAAGAGAGAGAGAGAGAGAAAAGAGAAGAGAGGAGAGAGAGAGAGAGAGAGAGAGAGGAGAGAGGAAGAGAGAGAGAGAGAGAGAAGAGAGAGAGGAGCAGCCAGGAAGCTTACATCACTTCGCCGTATCTCGCATCTACTTGACAGAAGGGGTTGCAAGATTCTGTACGAGGCACAAGTACGCTCACACCTTGAGTATGCTCCACTTTCTTGGTTTGCCTGCCCCCCCTCTCATCTGCGACTGCTTGACAGAGTAGAGAACAGAGCAAGACGTCTCATCTCTCGCCTGACCCATCCTGGATAGATCTGTCATATCAGCAGAGCCTTCAACATAGGAGGGATGTGGGTGGCCTTACTGTTATGTTCAAGGCCAATATTGTCAAAGTACCACACTTGGATCCACTTCGAGGACAGCGTGAAACAAGCTTTTATGCCACAAGACGGGCAGAAAGCAGCAACTTCACTCTGGCTGTACCCTTCTTCAGAAATTCACTCCATCTGAGATCCTGTATACCCAGGATGACTCGTGTATGGAACACATTCGTACAGCATAATGATGTTAACGAGATAAGGTCAGTTGATCAAATGAAAATGCTGGCTCACAAATGGTTTCAACTTCATCCTGTTCCCTACTTGTATGTCTCATAACAATAAAAATGCTTTCAAATATTGTCAAATATTGTCAAAATACCACACTTGGATCCACTTCGAGGACAGCGTGAAACAAGCTTTTATGCCACAAGACGGGCAGAAAGCAGCAACTTCACTCTGGCTGTACCCTTCTCCAGAACATCACTCCATCTGAGATCATACATACCCAGGATGACTCGAGTATGGAACACATTCGTACAGCATAATGATGTCAACGAGATAAAGTCAGTTGATCAAATGAAAATGCTGACCCACAGATGGCTCCAACTTCATCCTGTTCCGTACTTGTATGTCTCATAACAATAAAAATGCTTTCAAATGAGCTGATGTAGGTAACAGCTCTTAGCTTGCCAATAAAGATAGGAATCCTAAACCTGTAAATAGCTGTCAATAAAGCTAGGGATCCTTAACCTCGTCAAACCCTGTGTAAAAAAAAAAAAAAAAAAAAAAAAGAGAGAGAGTTGTTGTTGTTGGTGACCTCAACCAGCACCTTATATAGAGGGACTTTGATGACCTTCTTGCAGTGTTTGACATGAGAAACTTTGTTGATTTCCCTACTCATATCTCTTGCTCCTCCCTTGACCCAGTAGTGAGTGATCTGGCAGAAGGCATAGTCACTTGTCAACCCCTTGGCTACGTTGGATCGTCTGACCACAAGGTTGTTTTTACCACACTTAAGATCCCAACAGAACGAGGTGAGGAGTCCACACGCACAACCTGGCTATGGGAAAGAGGTAATTGGCCAGCCCTTTGCTCTGAGCTCGCCACCACCGATTGGAATGCTCTTCTCCAAGGGGATGTTGACCACCAAGTGAAAGCCTTCACTGGACACATCCTTAATCTACAACAAGAACACATTCCTCACCGGCAATATGTGACGAAGTCTACAGATCAGCCTTGGTTTGGCTTTCGTTGTAGAGAGGCTGCTACTACTAAGTACAAAGCATGGCGAAGGTATAAGAGACATCCTACCACCTATAACAGGAACTTGCACACGAAAGCCTGTAGGCATATGGGTGATGTTCAAAAGTGGCCATTGCTAAATGGGAGGTGGACAATAAAAGAAAGCTAGCATAAGGTAGGGTAGGCTACAAAACTTGGTGGTCGCTGGTCAAGGACTGACAAGGTTATCTGCCTGATGAACTTATTCCACCTCTAAATCGACAGGATGGGACCACCTCTACTAGTAGTCAAGAGAAGGCGGACCTATTTGCTGAACACTTTGCTACCAAAATGCAAGTTCCTGCTCCAGCAAGGAACCCTCCTTGGCTAGCTGCAAGAACTGTGTCAAAACTGTCAGTGGTAACAATAAGGCAGGATGAGGTGCACTTTCTTCTTAAATCGCTTGACCAAGAAAAGACTGTGGGCCCAGACAAGTTGAGCCCAAGATTGTTGAGAAGATGTGCAGACCAGCTAGCAGCACCTCTAACTGCATCTTTCCAGCACTGCCTAGTACAGTGTAAATGGCCCTCTCTATGGAAAGAGGCAAATGTAGTCCCTGTTCACGAAAAGAAGGAGCAGAGCAGAAATCAGCAACTACAGACCAGTGTCATTCCTGTCAATCACTGGTAAGATCCTTGAGACAATAATCTCAAGACAAATGACAGAGTCTTTTTGACTACCACTCACTACTTTGTGATCGTCAAAATGGGCTTCAGGAAAGGTTACTCTGCTGCTGGGTCTGTTATTAAAACCCCCTCCACTAAGTGGCACCAGTCACTGGATGAATCCAAAGTCAGCTGTGAGGTACACTGGACATTGCTGGCGCTTTCGACCGGGTGTGGCACCAGGGCCTCTTAGCAAAACTTCAAAGCACTGGGAATTGCAGGCTCTACGCTATGTCTCCTCAGTGATTACCTTCATGGTAGATCTCTAAGTGTAGTTCTCAATGGAACAGAATCAGCAAGACATCCTATTGGGGGGTGTTCCCCAAGGAAGGGTGCTGGTCCCACTGTTATAGAATGTTACTTCCAACGACCTTCTTCACTCATCCCCGAATCACATGCATATGCAGACGACTGTACACTGACATTCACTTATCCAAGAGACGAAATGCCAGCTGCTCTAAGCCCACATCAATCACCAGCTGAGAGCTATAAACAGCTTGCGGAAATAGATGGCAGGGAAAAATTTGCACCTGAGAAAACGCAAAAGATGATCGTCTCTAGGCAACATGATGGTAATGCTGGTGCAGTGGTAAGGATAATGGGAGGGTGTTGGCCCTGGAGAAGAAGTTGATTTTCCTTGGGGTGAAATTTGACTCCAAAATAACCATGAAGAACCTGTTGTAAATTTTTTCAAACAAGGGCCCGGGTTTAACTCAACAGACTTACCCCCCTATAATTTTTGCTCTCTCTTTTGCCCCCTTTGCTTTATACAAAAAAAACATGCATCTTTCCCATCCCTAGGTCCCTTTTCCTCTTCCATACATTTATTAAAATAATTGCCCCAAACCACTAAAAAAATAATCCCACCTGCTTTTAACATTTCTATTTTATCCCATCACCCCGGTCCCTTACCCCCTTTCTTTTTTACCTACTGCCTCACGAACTCCCCCACACTCACAACGGGCTTTCCTACTCAAAGATGTTATTCCTTTTGCCCTATAACGAAATCACAGCTTCCCTATCGTCATAACATTTAACATTCCTAAAAATATTCCCTCCGTCTTCCCAACCCCTCTAACTCTCCACTTAATAACTTCCTTTTTTTTTTTAACTGAAAACCCATTTGTTCTCTAGGTTCCTTGACTTGTTACCCCCAAAATTTTCTTTTTTAAACAAAATTGTTATAACATCTCACCCACCCTCTCATTTGCTCTCTTTTTCATTGCTTCACCACTTTTTAAACCTCTCTTTTTTTCCCCATTTCTCTTCCCCCCTTTGCATCACTTCTATTTTGAAAAAAACTTCTCAAGCAAACTTTTTTCCCCCTACTGCTCTCTTTAAAATCTCATTCCACCAATCGTCCTCTTCCCTCCCGCCCCCATTTCCTGAAACAAAACTTCTGCTGAACACTCTAACACTACTTTTTAAACCTACCCCATACCTCTTCGACCCATTGCCTTGCTTCATTAGCCATCTACCCCCAATAGTGTTTATATCTTCCCCTAACTCCCTTTTTTTTAGTTTATAAACCTTACTTCTCTTCCCTGAGTTCTATTTTCCTGTACCCCATCTACCTTTTACTCTCGTGTATTACAACTAGAAAGTTTTTATTTATATCTGTGGCCCTCTTAAACATGTACACCTGAAGTCTATCAACAGTTTTTATTACCAAAAAATTAACCAACAAACTACTGTCTTTTCGCCCTATACATTCTTGTTACTTATTTACCCTATTTTTTTAAATTATGTATTCCCATAAAAAACCCTTTTTCTTACAATTTTAAAAAAGGGCTCCCATTTTTTTAATCTGTCCCCCCCAAACTTCCCCCACACACCCTTTTTAAAAATTTTTCCCCTACTTTAGCATTCAGACGCTACCACAATTACTCTCCCCTTTGGTTCAAGGTCCTATACATTCATTTAAACATCTCCCAAAATCTCTCTCTTCCTCTACTTCCTTCTTCTCCGGGTGCTCACGCTATTATGACCCACTTTTCACACCCAAACCTTTCCCTTAACCCCAAAAAAAATTTTTGAATTTACACTTATTTTCTCTTTTCCCCTTCATAACTGATCCTTCAACTTCTGCTCCCCTTTCCCCTTTGCTCTAACCTCTAAGATCTCCAGATTTAATCCATTAAACCCCCCCGAAATCCTTCCCCCTTCAGTTTTGTTTCGTTTGGGGGCCAGGACACCCAAACTTTTTTTCATTCATAACATCGAAATCATTGTTTCTTGTCTCCGCACTTAAACCAGCCATTCAAGCTCCCCGTTTTTTAAAGTTTTTCTTTTCTCTTTTTTAGTAAAAAGTTACAGGGGTTCTAGCCCCTTGTTTCCCCGGAATTTAGTCGCCCCATACGAACGCTGCTTAGGAGGAAAGATTTTTTTTTCACTTCCCATGGAAATAGAAAAAATAAAAAGAAAAAAAAGCTATTTTGAAAAAGGGGAAAAAAACCCGATGGAAAAAAAATTTTAATAATTATATATATTATATTATTTTATATATTTTTATTTTTAATTTTTTTTATATATATATTATATATAATTTTATATATATATATATATATATATATAAATATATATATTATCATGTTGCGGTTGTGAAGTGTGACCAAAGGTTTTAAATAGGAGTAGTAAATTCCCTGTTATCTAGCCTGTTTATGAGACAGAAAAAGAAACCCGCATCCTAATATGAAAAAAAGTTACAGGTTTCTGTTTCACAGTCTCTGGCAAGGATTTTGTACTTCCCCGGGGGGTTGCTGTCTACCAACCTATACCCACAAAAAATAAATAATGCAATACACTAAGTACGTGTATTTTATTATTGTATTTTATTGTAGTTTTGTATTGTAGAGTATTGTATTTCATTTATTGTATGAGATTATTGTATTGTATTGTGATTATTTTATTGTATTGTAGATTATTTTATTGGTTTTATTATTGTATTTTTAAATTTTGTATTGTGGGTTATTTATTGTATTGTAGATTTTTTATTGTATTGTAGAATTTTTTATTGTATTTAGATTTTTATTGTATTGTAGATTATTGTATTTTTTGTGTTATTTTTTTATTGTGATTTTTGTATTGTTAAATTTTTGTATTGGGATTATTGTTGTGGTTATTGTATTGTATTGTAGATTTTTTTGTGGATTATTGTATTTGTTTTGATTATTGTATTGAAAATTTTAGATTATTATATTGTATTTTAGATTTTTGATTGTAGATTATTGATTTTAGATTATTGTATTGTTTGTTGTTTTTGTATTGTATTTTTAATTTTTTTTATTGTGGGTTAAGTATTGTAGATTTTTGTACTGTTTTGTAGTTACATATTGCATTTTAGTTTTGTATTTTAGATTTTTGTATTGTGATTTTGTTTGTGATTATTTATTGAGATTATTGTAATGTAAAATTTTGTATTGTTTGTAGTTATTTTTATTGTAGATTTTGTATTGTATTGTAGATTTTTTATTGTATTTTGATTTTGTAGTGTATTGTAGATTGTTGTATTGTAGTTATTGGGATTTATTGTAGTTATTTTACTGTATTGTAATTATTGTATTGAGTTATTGTATTGTTTGTAGATTTTTGTTTTGCAGATTATTGTTTGTATTGTAGATTTTGTATTTTGTAGTTATTGTATTGTAGATTATTGTATTGATTTTGATTATTGTATTGTATTGTTGATTATTGTATTGTAGATTTTGTATTGCAGATTTTTGTATTGATTTTTGAAAATTGTATTGGTTATTGTTTGATTGTGGTTTTGTATTGTATTTTTTGATTATTGTATTGCAGATTATTGTTTGTTTTTGATTATTGTTTGTATTGAATTTTTGTATTGCAGATTTATTGATTGTTAAAAAATGGATTGTATTGTAGTTATTGTATTGCAAGATTATTGTATTGTATTGTGATTTTGTATTGTGATTATTGTATTGTAGATTGTTTTATTGTATTTTAGATTATTGTAATGTTTTTTTTATTATTGTATTGTATTGTAGATTATTTTATTGCATTTTAGATTATTGTATTTTAGATTATTTAAATTTTATTGTAGATTTTTGTAAAGTATTGTAGTTTTTTGTATTTTATTGTGATTTTGTATTTTAGATTATTGATTGTATTTTGATTTTTGTTTGTATTGTAATTATTGTTGTATTTAGTTTTTGTATTGTATTGTAGATTATTTTTTGTAGATTATTTTATTTTTTTGTAGATTTTTTGTATTTTTTATTGTATTGTAGATTATTGTATAGTATTTTAGTTATTGTATTGTAGATTATTGTATTGTATTTTAGTTTTTTTGTATTGAGATTATTGTTTTATTGTAGATTATTTTATTTTATTGTAGATTTTTGTATTGTTTTGTAGATATTGTTTGTAGTTTTTTTATTGTTTGTAGATTATTGTTTTTAGTATTTTAGGGTTTTTTGTATTGTAGATTATTGTATTGATTGGAGTATTTTTGTATTGCAAATTATTGTTGTGTTGTAGATTATTGAAATTGTATTTAGATTATTTTATTGTTTGTGATTATTGTATTGTTTGTAGATTATTGTATTGTTTGTAGTTATTGAATTGTATTTTAGATTATTGTATTGTATTGTAGATTATTGTGTTTTATTGTAGTTATTGTATTTTTGAGTTATTGTATTGTATTGTTGATTTTTGTATTTAAGTGATTTCGTAGTATGTGATTACTGCATTTTATTGTATATTTGAGGTAGTGAAAAAGGGGGCACTGCCCCCCCCGGGTCGCAAACCCGGCTGACTAAAAAAAATTTCGGAATGTTTATACATGTGTAGACGATCGACAGTAGAGAATAAAAATGTGAAACAACTGGATCTTTATTGAAAATAATAAGAACAAAAAGAATATCTAGCTTTATTTGGTCTTATTTAGAAAAAAATAAACTTTGACAGATGATATATGAAAATTTTAAAAGGGCGAAGAGTTCAGTGGGCTGGGAGGGGTGGAGATTTTGACGTACAGGTGGAAGTGGGTAAACAATATATAGTAACCGCACATAGGAGAGAGAGGAGTTATGACGAGTTTTGTCCCTTTACAGTCAGATGAAAAGTTAACCCTTTTCCCCTCTATATATGAGGGTTTTTGTTTTTATGTTGCAGTCACGGTATTGTGGTTCGGAAAGTAAACATTACCCCGGAGGAAATAGAAAAACGTTCGTGGAGGAAGTTCTTGTCCCCTCACCCCATGGTAAGTCTCACCAGATTGTGAAAAGTTCTCCCCGCACCGGAGAGTTCTCCCGCACCTTGGAAGTTCTCCAGCACCCTTTGGGGAGTTTTTCCCCGCACCCTTGACTTATTCGTGCTCTCCCGAAGCTCACCCCCACTCGGCCATGTAAGCATCAAGGTTCGATTACGGGAAATTTTATTGTGGCCACCTGTGCACGGGAAAAAAGAAAAAGTCTTAATTTTTTTATTGGAAATTTTTGGTAAAAAATATTATTTTTATATGAAAAAGGGGTGGGAAGGGGGAAATGGGGAAAATTCAAACGGCTTCAGGGAAAAAATCCAATATTTTTCCCTTTAGGCATTTTTTCCACTTCTCGGGGGTATGGGGGCCCACAAATTTTCACCCGGGTGGACCCCTGTAGTATATGTTTTAATATATATAATATATATATTATAATATATATTATATATATATTTTTATATATATATTATATTTATATATTTATTTTTATTTTATATTTATATATATTATATATATAATTATTATATAAAATTTAATAATTTTTTATAATATTAAATAAAAATATTTATATATATAAAATAAAAATATTTTATATATATTATATATATAATTTATATAATATATTATATATTATATATATATATATATAATATAATATATAATGTTTTTTTTCAAGAAGTCGGCGTTTCCCCCCGGAGGCAGGGGGGACCCAAATAGAAAGAAAATCCCCAAAACACTTTCACCCCACTACACATAAAACACGTTTTTGCAGAGGTGCCCCGAATACAACAGTTTGAAGTATTACTATAAAAAACACGATATATCCCCCCAAAAAAGCCCCTACCGAAAAACCCCCCTTTAAAAAAAGGTTTTTATTCCTTTTTCCAGGACCAAATCCCCGGGTTTTATAAAAAACCGGTTTCGCTGAATCCCTTCACAAATATTCCCCGTCACACTCCAACGATTTTCAGATCCCAATACCATTTGTCTCCATTCACTCCCGTCTAACCGTTACGCACGTTGCTGGAGTCCAAAATTATATATTTTATATTATATATATATATATTTTATTTATATATATTATATTAATATATATTTTATATTTTATGGTGGAGTCCACCTCATGAACTTCTGGTCCTGGACTCCAGTTTTTCCCTAAAATGTTCAGGGAGAATCGTGCTCAAGCCTTTGGATGCAAACACATGGGACAGAAAGGGGGGGGGAGCGCAATCTGTGATGACTTGCGGGCACCAAAGCCTCCTAGTTTGATGGAAATGAGCTTGGATCCCCTGCCCCCTTTCCGGGGTAAGGTTAAGTCTTTAGTAAAAAACTGCCCAGTATATGCCCTATTCGTGCAGTATAGAGTTTTTCATATGAAGGTGCACTCTTTGGAAAAATGTTTAACCTGGGAGATCAAGACTTTGTGAGAAGGTACAAGGCTCGTGGGTGTCCAGATTGCCTATTGTTGTTCCATTTTTTCATTCCTCCAATTTTTTCCTGAGGTTGTGTCAAAGGCATGCTTCCCCCGAGGTGCTCCCCAAAAAGAAATATTTGTAGGGGCAATGATGCTGCCCTGGTATTTTTGATCTCACTGCTTTTATCACTTGTTGACAAACTGAGTGTTTTTCACTTTTGGTCGTACACACACACCACACAAACATTTAAAATTATATATATATATATATGTGTGATTTTCGTGTATGGGCAAGGAGGAAAAACATCTTGTGGGAGGAGGAAAGGCCGTTGTGAGGGGGGGGAAAGTTCGTGAGGAGTAGGTAAAATGAAAGGGGGTTTTCAGCCGGGTTAGGGGAAAAAAGATAAAAATTTAAAAGCGGGGGGAATAGTTTTAAAGGGGTTGGTGAAATTATTTAATAAATGTAGGGAAAGGGTAAGGTACCTAGGGTTTGGGAAGGGGAGTAGTTCCTTTTATAAAGGAAAAAGGGAAAAAAGAAGTGAAAAATTTTATGGGGGATAAGTCTTTTGGTGTCCTGGAAAAGGAGGGTAATTTTATAATGAAAGAATTAAGAGTAAGACGGAGAATAGGATAGCAAAAGAACAAGGAGGCTTTGGGAAAAGGTAGGGGGGTGTTGGACCAGGTTTTTTCAGTAAAACATATAATGAACAGTATTTGAAAAGGCTAAAGAGGTCTTTGTGGCATTTAGGTTTTGGGAAAAAGGGCGTATGAAGGGTGGATGGGGGGGGGCAAGTGGCAGATGTTGCAAGTGTAGGGGTGTAGGAGGTAGGTTACTAAAAGCGGAAAGAGTTTTTACGGGAAGTGGGCCAGTTAGAGTAGTGGGAAAGAGGGAAATTTTTTCCCCAGTAAAAGAGGCCTTAGACAAGGATGTGTGTGTCACCTGGTTGTTTAAATTATATTTATAGATGGGGTTGTAAGAAAAGAAAATGCGGGGGTCTTGGCAAGAGGCGTGGAGTTAAAAATAAAGAACACACACAAAGGGGGGAGTTTTTTCACAGCTGCTCTTTGCTGATGACACTGTGCTTTGGGGATTCTGAAGAAAGTTGCAGAGATTGGGGGATAAATTTTGGTTTAAGTCAAAAAAAAATTGGTAAATAAGGGAAGAGTAATTTATGAGGTAACAAAAAGTTTAGGTGATAAAAGATTAAATATCGATTGGAAGGAGGGAGTATGGAGGAGGTAAAAAGTATTAGTTTTTTTTGGGAGGGGGTGTCGCGGATGGGGTCTATGAAAGAGAGGTGAATCATAAAATTTGATGGGGAAAAAAAAGAGTGGTGGTGCATTGGGGTTCTGGGGAGAAAAAAGAATTTGTCCGGGAGGAAAAAAGGGGAATGTTGAGAAAGTTTTACCAACGCTCTTAATGGGGGTGAAGCGTGGGTGATAAATGTTGCGCGAGGAAAAGGCTGGAGCAGTGGGTTTCTGTCTGAGGGCAATGTGTGGTGTGAATATAAGCAGAGAATTCTAGTTTTAAATTAGGGGGAGGTGCGGGATTACCCAAAAATGTTGTCCCCAGGGCTGAGGAAAGGGGTTGTTGAGGTGGTTCGGACATTTTGAGAGAATGGAGCGAAACAGAAGAAATTTTAAGAGTGTATCATCTGTATGGGAAAGGGAAAGGGGGGGTAGGGTCGGCCTAGGAAGGGGGGGGGAGGGGGAAAGGAGGGTTTTTTTTTGCGAGGGGCTTTGGGCTTCCAGCAGGCAATCTTTGGGTGTTTGATAGGGGTGAAAGGGGAAAAAAGGTTTTTAATACTTGACGTCTGTTTTGGGTGTGAGCAAAGTAAAATTTTTGAAGGGGTTTAGGGAACCGCGGGGACTTGAGTCCTAGATGGGAATACAGTCCTGCATCTGAAGGGGGGTGTTAAAGTTTTAGTTTTAAAAACTGTAGTGTAAAGCACCTTCTCGCAAGACAGTGATGGGGCGAAAAGATGGGGAAGTTTTTCTTTTTGGGGCCACCCTGCCTTGGTGGGAATCGGCCAGTGTGATAATAAAAATATAATATTATATATATATATATATATATATATATATATTATATTATATATATATTATATATTATATATATATATATATGTTATATATGCAAGGAATTCGCAAGAGTGGCGAAATATACACAATCAACTGATCTCTGGCCGAAGGAGACTCGAATTCCTTGCATTGTTAAAATCTCTAGTAAGGCTGATCAATGCAAAGGATGAGATGAAAAGCTGTAAGCCTTCTCCCTGAAAGCTGGCTGCCTTGGAGCAAACGTCTAGCGCAAGCTGGACGCCAAGGTATTGGTCCAGTGTGGTGAGAATGGTAAAGCACTGCGTACCTAGTTCCAAGGTTCGTAGTCTCGAGTCTCCTTCGGCCAGAGATTAGTGTATACAAATATATATATTTATATATATATATATATATATATATATATATATATATATATATTATATATATATACATATATATATACATATAATATATATATATATATATATTATATATATATAATATATATATATATATATATATTATATATATATATATATATAATATATATATATATATATATATGCAAAACAACCACTCTGAATTAATAGAGAAATTCCAAGCGCTTTCGTGACTACTCAATTATCAAGGAACTATGAAAGTAAAGCATCAAGGAAGCTATATAAGGGGTCTGGCCGGCACCTCACTATCAGATCCCAACAACGGTTTAAACACCTGACGCGCGCCGACCCAACTTGGATAGGTCCTTGGCACAACTCACCCCACAAACTATTCTACCAAGAAATAAGAAATTTTAAAGATTATTTGTCCAGTGTATTATTAAATTCTTCCCAAATTCTATTAATTATAAATGGATCTAATTTATATAAACCAAAGGAAATATTCTATTATTGTCAAAACTGCTTTTTATGAAACAAGATTCAATTATATTCCTGTCGACCATGGACTTGCTTGATACTACTTTCTCAACTTTTTGAAAATCAATTGGATGGTTAAAATCTCTTACATGAATAAATAGAGCATTGGAATCTTGTCCAGTTCTAATGCTATATATATGTTGTTTTAATCTTAGTTCGAGATTTTTATCAGTTTGACCGTAATAAACTTTATCGCAAATTTTACAAGGAATTTATAGACACATCCATCAGCATTTTGGGGGGAATTCTTTATCAAAAGTTTTTTTACTGTATCAAGATTTTTGAATACAACTTTAATATTAAAAGTCTTAAGAAATGAAGGCATATCAACCAAGTTTTCATGGTAAGGGAGAACCAACATATTTTTAGTTGAATAAGGCTGGTTGTCCCTTTTTGGATTGTAAAAAGTATTTCTAGCAACTTTAAAAGATTTGTCAATTACATTTCTTGGGTATTTTAAATCATTACCTATTTCATAAATTTTGGATATTTCCTCATCTATGAACTCAGGACTACAAATTCGTAAAGCTCTCAAAAACATTGATGAGAAAACAGACAGTTTGACTCTATCTTGATGCGAGGAATAATAGTGGACATAGGAACAGTTATTTGTAGGTTTTCTGTAAATTTTAAATTTGAATTCGTTATTACCCTTAATAATTAAAACATCTAGAAAAGGCAATGAGTTATTTTCTTCAAACTCAACAGTAAAGTTTATAGAATGGGCTAAGCTATTTAATTTTCCTAGGAAATGGTGTATATCTACATTTTTGGGCATAAGACACAAAATATCATCAACATATCTGAACCATTTAGCTCTATTAGGGAGGATTGTGTTAAGTAACCTTGTTTCAAAAAAATCCATCTAAAGGTTACTAAGAACAGGTGAAAGAGGATTTCCCATTGCCATACCAAACTTCTGAGTGTAAAACTTATCATTAAATACAAATTTTGCATCAACAATGCAAAGTTTAATAAGTTTAATGATAGTAGAAACTGGCAATGGTAAATCATAGTTAACGAGTTCTTCAGATAAGAAACTTAATAAATCATCAACAGGAACTTTCGTAAACAAGGAAGTAACATCAAAACTAACCATGTTAAAATCATTTAAGTCAGTCAAGGAGTTTAATTTATCAACCAAGTCTATGTTGTTTTTAACATTAAAGTTAGAAATTTTGCCAACAATAGGGCTCAAAATATCAACAGCAATTTCAATAAAACAATAAAACTTCTACTGAAAGGCAAAGATGAATTAGTCAAACAATTTACTTCCACTAATCCATCTTTGCCTTACATGTATGGACTAATAAAAACACACAAACCAGGGAATCCAGTCAGACCAATTATTAGCTCCATAGGGTCAGTTTCATATAAATTATCCAAATGGCTTGTTGATATTTTGAGCCCTATTGTTGGCAAAATTTCTAACTTTAATGTTAAAAACAACATAGACTTGGTTGATAAATTAAGCTCCTTGACTGACTTAAATGATTTTAACATGGTTAGTTTTGATGTTACTTCCTTGTTACGAAAGTTCCTGTTGATGATTTATTAAGTTTCTTATCTGAAGAACTCGTTAACTATGATTTACCATTGCCAGTTTCTACTATCATTAAACTTATTAAACTTTGCATTGTTGATGCAAAATTTGTTATTTAATGATAAGTTTTACATCAGAAGTTTGGTATGGCAATGGGAAATCCTCTTTCACCTGTTCTTAGTAACCTATACATGGAATTTTTTGAAACAAGGTTACTTAACACAATCCTCCCTAATAGAGCTAAATGGTTCAGATTGTTGATGATATTTTGGTGTCTTATGCCCAAAAAATGTAGATATACACCATTTCCTAGGAAAATTAAATAGCTTAGCCCATTCTATAAACTTTACTGTTGAGTTTGAAGAAAATAACTCATTGCCTTTTCTAGATTGTTTTAATTATTAAGGGTAATAACGAATTCAAATTTAAAATTTACAGAAAACCTACAAATAACTGTTCCTATGTCCACTATTATTCCTCGCATCAAGATAGAGTCAAACTGTCTGTTTTCTCATCAATGTTTTTGAGAGCTTTACGAATTTGTAGTCCTGAGTTCATAGATGAGGAAATATCCAAAATTTATGAAATAGGTAATGATTTAAAATACCAAGAAATGTAATTGACAAATCTTTTAAAGTTGCTAGAAATACTTTTTACAATCCAAAAAAGGGACACACCAGCCTTATTCAACTAAAAATATGTTGGTTCTCCCTTACCATGAAAACTTGGTTGATATGCCTTCTCTTCTTAAGACTTTTAATATTAAGTTGTATTCAAAAATCTTGATACAGTAAAAAAACTTTTGATAAAGAATTCCCCCAAAATGCTGATGGATGTGTTCTATAAGATTCCTCATAAATTTGCGATAAAGTTTATTACGGTTCAACTGGTAAAAATCTCGAACTAAGATTTAAAACAACATAATATAGCATTAGAACTGGACAAGATTCCAATGCTCTATTTATTCATGTAAGAGATTTTAACCAATCCAATTGATTTTTCAAAAAGTTGAGAAGTAGTATCAAGCAAAGTCCATGGTCGACAGGATATATAATTGAATCTTGTTTCATAAAAAGCAGTTTTGACAATAATATGAATATTTCCTTTGGTTTATATAAAATTAGATCCATTTATAATTAATAGAATTTGGGAAGAATTTAATAATACACTGGACAATAATCTTTAAAATTTCTTATTTCTTGGGTAGAATAGTTTGTGGGGTGAGTTGTGCCAAGGACCTATCCAAGTTGGGTCGGCGCGCGTCAGGTGTTTTAAACCGTTGTGGGATCTGATAGTGAGGTGCCGGCCAGACCCCTTATATAGCTTCCTTGGATGCTTTACTTTCATAGTTCCTTGATTAATGTGAGTAGTCACGAAAGCGCTTGGAATTTCTCTATTCTTTCAGAGTGGTTGTTTTGCATATTCTGAAATCACCTGTTTACTGTGATCTTATTGCATATATATATATTTATATATATATATATATTATATATATATATATATATATATATATATATTATATATTATATATATATATTATATATATATATATATTATATATATATTATATATATAGTAATATTATATAATATATATATGTGTCGTGCCGAATAGGTATAACTTGTTGATTTTGGCCTAAATAGCAACGCTCTTCTTGCTGAAATTGTGAAGTAAAAATTTGTGTATGCAATAATTTCCCAAAATCATTCTGAAACTATCGAAAAAACATATTTCATTGTGTTTATTATTAAACTACTTGCTAAGTGGCCAGTTTTACTTATTCGGCACGACATGCATATATACATACATAAATGTGTATATATACATATGTACTTACCAAGCTTTATATCCTTGGGATTTCAAGATCTTCTGGGCACAAGTAACGGCAGTTCCAAGATTATCGCTCAAAAGATCTGTAAAAAGAACACCAGGTCACCCACCAGGTCACTTAACAGGCCACGTACCAGGTCACGTAACAGGTTACGTACATGTTCTTGCACGTACATTCCAGAAAACTCACGTCATGTAATCCATTTAATTGTACAATGTCAGTAATGAAAATATATGTCAGAGAATCTCTATGTCACTATGTATAGGCAATAACGAGCTCTAATTAGATAATAATGAACACTAAGAAAGTAATTCTAGACCTAAATTATCATATACCTGTAGCAGATTTTGGTGATTCTCTGAAGGTCTGGAAGAGCTACAGGTGTGTAAATGATAGTATCTCAGGTATGTACATGGTTGAATCTCAGGTGTGTACATGGTTGAATCTCAGGTGTGTACATGGTTGAATCTCAGGTGTATACATGGCTGAATCTCAGGTGTGTACATAGTTGAATCTCAGGTGTGTACATGGATAAACCATACCCCGGCCGGGATTGAACCCGCGGTCAGAGAGTCTCAAAACTCCAGCCCGTCGCGTTAGCCACTAGACCAGCTAGCAACAACAAGATTCGTCCAACTAGGTATATTTCTACACCATAGGAAGGTTAGCACAGACACCACTGTGACCAGAGTGAGCTAGAGTTCGTCACGGCCACGCTAGCTGGAGATTCGTCTGTAAAAACTTGCATTTGTGGTCACAGTGGTGCCTGTGCTAACCTTCCTATGGTGTAGAAATATACCTAGTTGGACGAATCTTATTGTGGCTAGCTGGTCTAGTGGCTAACGCGACGGGCTGGAGTTTTGAGACTCTCTGACCGCGGGTTCAATCCCGGCCGGGTATGGTTTGTTTGCAATCGTGTCATTACGATTTCGTGAGTCGTGTACATGGATATCTCTCAGGGTGATGGACTGATTACATCGTCTTTGATTAGTTAGACACATGTGCAACCCTTGGGTATCTTTACTAAGGAAACTTTTCGCCACAATGTAGCTTCATTAGTCCAACAAAGGAAAACTGTGAAGAACAGGAGGAGTTTAAGGAAATCAGTCCCTCAGCCTTGAGTCGACATAATCAGTTCATCAGTCTTGAGAAGAATTCAGAATATGTGCGAAGAAGTGACTTATATACTGTAGACAGGTGAGGTACAGCAGTTGTAGGTGGTGTCACAATTGGCAAATCCAAATGTGGAAGTAGGTCATGAGCAAGGGTTAGGCAAGTGAAGAATTCCTTGTATAAAGATCCCAAGATGTTGTTGTGTCTGACAGGAATGTAGATAAATGATTCAGAGAACCGACAAGTTGATATCATCTTGTCCGTTCTCTGAACCATTTACCTACACATCATATTTACATCTCTACCGCTTCTGCTGACTCCTCTGTACTCGACTGAAGAAGCCTACTGTGCAGAACACACATTTCGGAATAACGATACCTAAAATTTGCACATGTGGGCTCAATAACCCCTTTTCGTTTTTTGTTTTCCCTTTTTATATTCATTAGCTCCCCGTTTTCCCCTGTACTCTCTGTAGTACGCTCATGAATCCATGTACTCTGTGTAATTCGTGTACTCACCTTTTTCCCCTGTAACCCCCAGGAATTTGATTTTCCTTTGGTAAACATCATGACAACCAAATACATGCGTTTATTGGAAGATACCGTAGGCCCCTTTCTACCGTTCTTGTTGCGGTTGAGTGCAGTTGTTGAAAACCCGGGTCGGGATTGGGGCGAGCAAAAAACGTTGTGGAGTGATGGTGGAGTGTTGGGGGTGGGGGATGGTGGAGGGTTGTGGCAGTGATGGTGGGCGTTGTGGCGGTGATTGGGGGAGTGGGGTTTTGGGGTATGGTGGAGTGGGTTTTGGCAGTGATGGTGGAGTGTTGGGGGTTTGGGGATGGTGGAGTGTTTTTGGGAGTGTTTGGGGGTGTGTTGTGGGTTTGGGGATGGTGGTGTGTAGTGGGGCCCGGGGGAGTGTTTGTGATGGTAAAGGTTTTGTCGTGGGGGTGATGGTGGGGTGTTGTGGTGGGATGGTTTGGGGTGTTGTGGCAGTGATGGTTGGGGGTGTTGTGGCGGTGATGGGGAGTGTTGGGGCGGTGATGGTGGAGTTTGTTGGCCCGTGATGGTGGGTGTTGTGGCGGTGATGGTTGGGGTGTTGTGGGTGATGGTTTAAGTGTTTTTGGCAGTGATGGTTTGGGGTGTTTTTGGCGGGGATGGTGGAGTGTTGTGGTGGTGATGGTGGAGTGTTTTTGGCAAAGGGGTGGGGAGTGTTGTGGGGGTTTATGGTGGAAGGTTTGGTGGTGATGGTTGGGGTTTTTGTGGGGGGGGATGGTGAAGTTTTGTGGCGGTGATGGTGGGGTGTTGTGGTGGTGATGGTGGAGTTGGGTTTTGGCGGTGATGGTGGAGTTTGTGGGGGGGATGGTGGAGTGATGGGGGTGATGGTTTGGGGTGTTTGTGGCGGTGATGGGAAATGTTGTGGCGGTTTATGGGGAGTGGGTTTTGGTGGGATGGGGAGTTTTTGTGGCGGTAGGGGGGAGTGTTTTTTGGGGGTGATGGGGGAGTGAGTGGTGGTGATGGGGAAGTGTTGTGGCGGTGTGGTGGAGTGGTGTGGGGGGGATGGTGGATGTTTTTGGCGGTGAGGTGGAGTGTTGGGGGTGGGGAAGGTTTGGGGGGTTGTGGGGGTGGGTGGTGGAGTGTTTGGGGGGTTTATGGTGGAATTCGTGGTGGTGATGGGGGATGTTTTCGGGGGGATGGGGAAATGTTGTGGGGGGTGATGGTGGAGTGTTGGGGGGGGGATGGTGGTGTGTAGGGGTTTGGGGGAGGTTGTGATGGTAATGGGGTGTCGTGGTGGTGATGGTTTGGGGTGTTGGGGGCGGGGATGATTGAGTGTTGGGGGGTGGTGATGGGGGAGTGTTTTTGGGGGGAAAGGTTGGGGGTGTTGTGGGGGTCATGGTGGTATGTTTTGATGGTGGTGTGTTGTGATGGTAATGGTGTTTCGTGGTGGTGATGGGGGAGTGTTGTGGCAGGATGGTGGGTGTTGTGGTGGTTGGGCGGTGGTGTGTTTGGGGGTGGTGATGGTGGGGTGTTGTGTTGGTGATGGGGGTGGGGTAGTGATGGTGGGGTGTTGTGGCGGGGATGGTTTTGGGGTTTGCGGGGGGTGATGGTGGAGTGTTGTGGTGTGATGGTGGAGTGATTGGGGGTTATGGTGGTGAGTATGATGGTAATGGGGTGTCGTGGGGGTGATGGTGGGGGTGGGTGTCGGGTTTAAAGGTTTTAGTGTTTGGGGGTGGTGATGGGGGGTGTGTATGATGGGAATGGTGTGTCGTGGTGTTTTGGTTTGGGGTGTTTGTGATGGTGGTGTGTTGTGTTGGGAAAAGGGGGTGTGTTTGGGGGTGATGGTGGAGTGTTGTGTCGGTGATGGTGGAGTGTTATTGGGAAATGTGGTGGAAATGTTTTTTGGCAGTGTTGGGGGAGTGTTGTGGTGGGGTTTGGGGGAGTGTTGGGGGGGGGGATGGTGGAGTGTTGTGTTGGGGGGATGGGGGAGTGTTGTGGGGGATGGTATGTTTATGATGGTAATGGTGTGTCCCCCGGGGGTGATGGTGGTGTGTTTTTGTGATGGGTTTTGGGGTTTTTGATGGGGGAAATGGGGTTTGTGGGGGTGGTGGGGGAGGGGTTTGTCGGTGATGGGGGAGTGTTGTGGTGGGGATGGTGGGTTTTGTTTGTGTTGGGGGATGGTTGGGGTTTTTGTGTCGGTTTTTGGGGAGGGGTTGTGGTGGGGATGGTGGTGTGTTGTGGTGGATGGGGGGTGTTTGTGTCCCGGATGGTTTGGGGGGTTTTTGGTGGTGAAAGTGGAGTGTTTTTGTTGGTGATGGGGGAGTGTTGGGGGGGTGGGATGGTGGGGTGGGTTTTGGGTGGTAATGATTTTGTCGTGGTGGTGATAAAGGTGTGTTGTGGGGATGATGGTGGTGTTTTTTGGTGGCAAAGGAGGGTGTTTTGGTGGGGAAGGGGGTTGTTTTTTGGTTGGGGATGTTGTTGTGGGTTTCGGGGTATGGTGTTGTTATGGTGGGGATGGTAGGGGTATGTGGTGGTGATGGGGGTGGGTGTGTTTGGGGGATGGTGGTATGTTTGGGGGGTGATGGTGGTGTGTGGGGGATGGTGATGGTGTTGTGTTGTGGGGGGATGGTGTTTTTGTTGCGTTGGGGATGGGGTTGATATGGTTGGGGATTTGGGGGGTGTATTGGGGGTTGGTGTTTTGGGTTTTGGTGGTGGATGGTGGGGTGGTGGTGATTTGGGGGTGCCAAATTTTGGGGGCCATGGTGGTGTTTGTGGTGGTGATGGTGGTTTTGTGTGATAGTAATGGTGTGTTGGTGGGGATGGGGTGTTTTTGATGGTTATTGGGGGTGTGTTGTGATGGTGTTTGGGGGTGGGGGTTGTGGGTGGTGTGTTTTTTGGTGGTAATGGTGGTGTGTTGTGGTGGTGATAGTGGTGTGTTGTGGTGGTGTGGTGGTGTGTTATGGTGGTGACGGTGGGGTGTTGTGGTGGTGATGGGGGGTGTGTTGTGGGTGGTGATGGGGGTGTGTTGGGGGGGGTGACCGGTTTTGTTGTGGTGGTGATGGTTTATGTGTTGTGGTGGGGGGGGGTGGGGTTTGGGGTTTGGGGATGGAAGGGGGTTTTTGGTGGGGTTTGGTGGTGTGTTGTGGGGGTAATTTGGGTATTTTTGGTGGGGATGGGGGGTGTTGCCCGGGGGGTTTTTGGGGGTTTTGTTGTGGTGGTGTGGGGGTGGTTATGGGGAGGGTGGGGTGTGTATGTGGGTGGGTGGTGTGTTTGGTGGTGATGGTGGGGGGGGGGGGGGTTTGGGGTTTGTGGTGGGGATGGTGATTGTTGTGGTGGTATGGGGATTTTTGTGGTGGTGATGGTGTGTTTTGGGGGTATGGGGGGAGTGTTGTGGGGTGAAAGGGGGGTTTTTGGGGGGGGTTTGGGGGGGTTTTGTGGGTTTGGTGGGGGGGTTTGGGGGGGTGGGGTGTTTTGTGTGGTGAGGTGTGGGTTTTTGTGGGGTGGGGGGGGGGTTTTGGGGGGGGGAAAGGTTTTTGTTTGGGGGGTTTTTGGTAGTGGGGGGGGGGGGGGGGGGGTTTTTTGGGGGGGTTTGGGGGGTGGTGAGGGTGGGGGGTGGGGGGGGGGTTTTTTTGGGGGGGGGGTGTTTGGTGTGAGGGGTTTTTGGGGGGGGGGGTTTTTGGTGGGGGGTTTTTTTGGGGGGTTGGGGTGTGGGGGGTGGGGTTGGGTTGGGGAGGGTGGGGTTTTTTGGTGTGTGGTGGTTGGGTGGGTTGGGGTGAGTGGTGTTGTGGTGGTGGGTGGGGGGTTGTGTTTGGTGGTTGATGGTGAGGTGGGGGTTTGGTTGTGGTTGGGGGTGATGGGTGTTGTGGTGTGTGTGGGATGTTTGGTGTGGAGGTGTGGTGGGTGGGGGTGGGTTGGGGGTGTTTGTGGTGGGTGGGTGTTGTGGGGGAGGTGGTGGGGGGTATGGTGGTGTTGGGGTGGTGAGGTGGTGTTTTGGGTTTTTGGTGTGTGTGTGTGTTGGGGGTGGTTTTTTGGGGGAGATTTTTGTTTTTGTTTTTGGGGTAAGGGTTTTGTTATTTGTTTTGTGTGGTATTTTGGGTGGGTTGAGGTTTTTTATGTGGTGTTTGTTAAATTTTTGTGTTTTTTGGGTGTTATGGTTTGTATTTTAATTTTATTTAAATTTTAAAAGTGTGATATTATTTTTGTTTTTTTTTTATTTTTTTTGGGGTGTGTTGTTTTGGGTTTAAAATTTTTGTTTTGTAGGGTATTTTTTGGGTATTGGGGTTTTGGGGATGTTTGATTATGTATTTTGGGGTTATTTTTTAAGGGGTTTTTTGTTTTTAAAAATTATTTGGTATTATTTTTTTTATTTTTTTGTTATATTTATTTTGTTTTAATTTATTTTTTTGTTTTATTTTTTTTTATTTTTTTTTTTTATTTTTATGTTTATTTTTTTTTTATTATTTTTAATATTATTGTTTTTATTTATGGTTGATTTTTTTTGTTAAATTTTTTTTTTTAATATTTTTTATTATTTGGTTTTGTTTTATTTTTTTTTTTATTTGTTTTTTTATAATTTTTTTCTTGTTGGTTTTTTTATTTGCTTTATTTTATTTTTAGTTTATGGGTTAGATTGTCTGATAGGGGTTTTTTTGGGTTTGATGTATTTTGGGTTTGTTATTGGTTTTTTTTGGTAGTGGAGTTTTTTGTGTGTAGGGGGTTGTTATGGAGTTAGTGTTTGTTTGTATATTTTTTGTTTAATTATTTTGTTTGTTAATTTAGTTTTTGGGGGTTAAAGGGTTTTTTTGGTATATGTTGTTTTGTATTATTTTTTTTTATTAATTTTTGTATAATTTGATTTGTTTTGGGGGGTTTTTGGGGGTTTATTAAATTTTTTTGATTTTTTTATTTTTGGGATTTTTTCTTTATTATATTGTTGTTTTATGTGTATTTTTTTGGGTTTATTTTTTTTGTTTTTTGTTTTTTTATGGTTTGTTTTTATTGTGTTTTTTGATGTTTGTTTTTTGATTTGTTTTAATATTTTTTATGGTGGTTTTTTTTTTTTAAAGGGTTTTTTTGGATATATTTTTATTGTTTATTTTTTTTTTTTATTATTTATTTTTATTTTTGTTTTTATTTTTTAATGATTATTATTTTATCATTCTGTTGGGGGGCCGTAATTTTTGTTTTTTTGATTAAATAGTTGTATTAGATTTAAACATTGTTTATTTTTTTATATTTTATTTGGGTATTATCTTTTATGTTAATTAGGATAATTATATTATTTTTAATTTAGTTATTTATATTATTGATAGTTTTGATTAATTTTAGGTGATTGGATAAGTTCCCAAAAAAAATTTTTCAAATTTTTAAACTGAAACCCCCCACCCCCCAACACTACAACCCTCCCCCCCCCCCAACACAAAAATTTACCTCAATCCCCCCCCACACTACAACCCCACCCCACAAAACACCAACCCACCCCCAACACCAAAACCCAACCACCACAACCCCCCTACCTCAACCCCCAACCCACACAACCACTACCACCCCACACCAACCCTTTAACAAATACCACCCACCCACTACCATAACCCCCCAAACCACCACACAAAACCCCCCCCAAAACACCCAAAAATACCACACCAACACCATAAACACCCCACCAACAACAAAAAACCCCAACCACCCCAACCCACACACCCAAAAATTCCCACCAACCCCCCCAAACCCCCATTACCTCCCCCAACCACACCCAACCACCCACAACTACACAACCACATCATAAACCCCCACCCCCCCAAAACCCACGCCAAAACCACTTACTCAAAATTCCCCACACCACCCCCAAACCACCCAAACCCACCACACCTTTCAACCAAAACCCATCCAACCACACACACCAAAATAATTTCCATCAACAACCCACCAAAACCAATATACCACCACCACCCCACATCAATACCTCATTCCAACACCACCAACCAAATACCATCAGCATCAACACTACATCAATAACCCCATCCACACCACCTTAAACCCAAATACCACCCAAAACCCTTAACACAAATTAACCAACAAAACAACACTTACAAAAATTTACCAACAACACAACCCTAAAACAATTAACCAACAAAACCACACAACACAAAAATTTACCATCATCAACAACACTTACAACATATTACCACCCGGTTCAACACTTCAAATTACCACAGATTCAACATTAACATCAAAATACCATCAGTCATCAACACTTACATCAATATTACCATCATCATCAACACTTACATCAATATTACCACAGCACAACACTTACATCAATATAACCAAACAGTAAACACACTTACATCAAAATACCATCTCATCAACACTTACATCAATTTTACCATCAGTCACAACACTTTACATCAATATTACCATCAGTCCATCAACACTTAAATCAATATTACCATCAGTCATCAACACTTACATCAATATTACCATCAGTCATCAACACTTACATCAATATTACCATCAGTCATCAACACTTACATCAATATTACCATCAGTCATCAACACTTACATCAATATTACCATCAGTCATCAACACATACATCAATATTACCTTTCAGTCATCAACACTTACATCAATTTACCACATTCATAACACTTACACAAAAAACCCCATCAACAAACACAAATTAACATCACAACATCAAAATTCCCATAAATATCACATTACATCAAATTCCCATCATATCCACACATACATAAATACCTTTCCACATCCAACACTTACATCAATATTACCATCATCACAAACACTTATCCATCAGTATAAACTCATCAATTAACAACAAAACCAATAAAATTTACCATCAGTCAAACATTCATCAATTACCACAGCATAAACCCACTTACATCAATTTACCATCAGTCATCAACCTTCTCAATAAAAACCCAAACATACAACACTATAAAAATAAATTTAACCCATTGCTCTTTTAAATTTAGCCTCTTAATTGGTAAAATTTATAATATATATAATTATATATATATAAATATTAATATATAAATATATATTAATATATAAATATATAATAATTGGTAGAAGTTGAACAGACCCCCAGAGTACTCCCCCCTTTAGTGTAAAAGGAAAAGCCTTTTAATTGTTTTACATGATGGTAGGATTGCTGGTGTCCCTTTTTCTGTCTCATGAACATGCAAGTTTTTCAGTACGTCTTGCTACTCTACTTACACTTGGTCCCACTACACATACATGTACAAGCACATATATACACACCCCTCTGGGTTTTCTTTTATTTTCTTTCTAGGTTCTTATTCTTGTTTATTTCCTCTTATCTCCATGGGGAAGTGGAACAGAATTCTTCCTCCGTAAGCCATGCGTGTTGTAAGAGGCGACTAAAATGCCGGGAGCAAGGGGCTAGTAACCTCTTCTCCTGTATATATTACTAAAGTAAAAGGAGAAACTTTCGTTTTTCCTTTTGGGGCCACCCCGCCTCGGTGGGATACGGCCGGTGTGTTGAAAGAAAGAATATATATATATATATATAATATATAAATATATATATATATATATAAATATATATATATATAAATATATATAAATTATATATATATATTTTATATATATAAATATATATATATATATATATAATATTATATATATATATATATGTATAATATATATTATATATATATAATATATTATATATATTTTATATATATATATATAATAAATATATATAATAATAAAATAATATATATCAATATATATAAAATATATAATATCAAAACAACCACTGTGAAAGAATAGAGAAGTTCCAAGCGCTTTCGTGGCTACTCACATTATTAAGGAACAATGAAAGTAAAGCGTCAAAAGAAGGTATATAAAGGGGTAGCCCACACCTCACTATCAGATCCCAGAACAACGAAACACCTGACGCGAGACAGCAGGCCCGCCGGCCGAACTAGACAGATCCTTCATAAAACCCACCAACAAATTATTCTACCCAAGAAATAAGAAATTTAAAAAATTATTATTTGTCCAATGTATTTTTAAATTTCTTATTTCTTGGGTAGATTAGTTTGTTGGTGGGTTGTATGAAGGACCTGTCTAGTTCGGCCGGCGGGCCTGCTGTCTCGCGTCAGGTGTTTCGTTGTTGTGGGATCTGATAGTGAGGTGTGGGCTACCCCTTTATATACCTTCCTTTGATGCTTTACTTTCATTGTTCCTTGATAATGTGAGTAGTCACGAAAGCGCTTGGAACTTCTCTATTCTTTCACAGTGGTTGTTTTGCATATTCTGAAATCACCTGTTTACTGTGATCTTATTGCATATATATATATATATATATATATATATATATATATATATATATATATATATATATATATATAATATATATATATATATATATATTATATATATATATATATTATATATATAATATATATATATATATATATAATATATATATATATATATATATATATATATATATATATATATATATATATATATATATAATATATATATATATATATATGTGGTAGTGATTTTGTGTTGTTTGTGTGTGTGGGTGTGGTAGTTCATATTTGTATAGGAATGTGATTAGACTAGTGTGTGTGTGTGTGTAGGTGTGTGTGTTGTGTGTGTAGGTGTGTGGTGTGTGTGTGTGTGTGTGTGTGTTAGTTACCATTTTGTCCTAGGCACATGTCGATTAGACACTAGGCCTGTTGTGGGTGT
>NC_069484.1:25992429-26017429 GCF_026875155.1 Cherax quadricarinatus | reverse complement strand
TGCATGGTGAGAGGCTGTTGAACAATCTTGGGCCCCGGACACTTATTGTGTCCGGGGTATGTTACATCACCTGCCAACTCTTTTGCTTTCACTGGGAGTGATTTCTGTGTGCAGATTCGGAACCAGTCCCTCCAGGATTTTCCTGGTGTAGATTATGATACATCTCTCTCGTCTGCGCTCCACTGAGTACAAGTCAAGTGCTTCCAGGCGTTCCCAGTACTTAAGGTGCTTGACGGACCTTAAATGTGCAGTAAAAGTTCTCTACACATTCTCAAGAGCTGCCATTTCAGTTGCCTTGAATGGAGATGTTAATGTACGGCAGAATTAGAGCCTAGGAACTTAGAAACCTTAGGAACCTCACCTAACCTAACTTAGAAACCTCACCTGACCTAATTTAGAAACCTCACCTAATCTAACTTATAAACCTCACCTAAAGAAATTTAGAAACCTCGTCTTACATTAGAAACTACACCTAACATAACTTAGAAATATCACCAAACCTAACTTAAAAACCTCACCAAACCTAACTTAAAAACCTCACCAAACCTAACTTAGAAATCTCACAAATAACCCGCTAGGGACCCACAAGGTAGCTAGGGACCCACAAAGGCTAGGAACAATAGCTCAGAGGGGGGGGGAAATAATAATAATGGACTAAATACACAAGGCAGAAGAAAGAAAACCCAGAGGAGAAAGAGGAAAGGGGAAAGGGAAAAAAAGAATCAGGTTAAGTCACGGGTGTTCTGAAGTTCGGAGCATTTTACAATATAATGGGAAAGGAAGGCATCGACAGAGACAAAGCCACGACTAAGATTCGTATAAGAAAAGTTATGAATAATAGAGGATTCAACCAGACGGCGACTGTGAAGGTTAGAAGTAGGGTAGATAGTTTTAGCAGAAGACCAGTTATTGGGATGACTGTGATCTTTAACATGGCAGAGAAGAACATTGTTGGTGTCGGAAAGCCTAACACTACTTTTTCTGCTTCCTGAGTCTGTCACAAACAGAACGGCCAGTTTCTCCAGAGTACTGAAGAGGACAAGAGGAACAAGAAACAGAGTAGACACCAGGAGCAACTATGGAAGGAGTGGAGGTATGAAGTATAGATTGTTGCGAAGAATGTTAGTCTGGCGAAAAGTAAGTTTGATGTCTAAGGAACGGAGAGAGTTGTAGACATCAGAAAGACTGGAAATATAGGGAAGGCAGAAGACAGGAGAGTTAGCAGGAGTAGAGAGTTTGGGAGGGAAGAAAATCCGTTTAGCACATGAGAAGGCAGAGTCTGTGAAATGGAAAGTGTAGCTAAGACTAGAAAATGAATTATGAAGAGTGGAAATTTCTCATTCATGAAACTCAGGATCACAAGTGCGGAGAGCAGGGAGAAAGAGGGTGATAAGAACGCTTTTCTTGACAGAGGAAGTATGATAAGAAAAGAAAGTAATGAATGTACATGCCACTGTGCATAGGTTTGTAGTAAACGGAAAAGGCAAAACCTGTATCTGAGCGGTGGACATGAACATCAAGGAAAGGAAGCAAGGAATTAGATTCCCATTCAACTTTAAACTTAATGGAAATTGTAAGATTATTAACAGAATCAAGAAATGGTTGAAAGAGACTAGAGCAGTGGTTCACAACTGGTGGTCCTTGGACCACTTGTGGTCCATGGTAACATTTTGAGTAGTCCACAGAATGTTCACTATATTTGGTAATATACTAAAGATTGGTGCATAAAGTCTTAAATTTACTGAAAATAAAGTGTGTATCAACGATATGCCCATTGACCAGCGTGAACAGGAGTGGTCGGATAATGGATTCGCCCGTGTTATCACGTGAACTCTTGTGTGTTGAGGCAATTGGCTCGTGACGTCTTGTACTCACTTATTTGTTGTTGCATTGGTCGATTCATAGCTTCTGGCCCCGCCTCTTCAATTATTCCTACTAGGTCCTCTTTCTCCCTGCTCCATGAGCTTAATCATACCTCGTCTTTAAACTATGTATGGTTCCTGCCTCCACTGCTTCACTTTCTAGGCTATTCAACTTTCTCACTACTCTATGACTCAAGAAATACTTCCTAACATCCTTTTGACTTATAGGAGTCTTCAACTTCCAATTGTGACCCCTTGTTTCTGTGACACATCTCTGGAACATCATGTCTTTGTCCATCTTGTCAATTCCTCGCAGAATTTTATAAGTCGCTATCACGTCTCCCCTGACCCTCCTGTCCTCCAGTGTCATCTGGCCGATTTCCTTTAACTTTATTCGTAGGACAATCACTTCATCTCCGGGACTAGTCTTGTTGCAAACCTTTGCACTTTCTCTAATTTCTTGACGTGCTAGTCCAGGTGTGGATTCCAAACTAGTGCTGCATACTCCTATATAGGCCTGACGTATATGGAGTACAGAGTCTTCAATGATTCCTTACTGAGGTATCAGAACGCTATTCTTAGGTTTGTGAGAGCGTCGGCCTATTCTGTTCGATTCCTGTCAGCTGCCGCGCCCCTGGACGCAATTCTGTTGTTTAGTGCAGTAGACACTGAACTGCTGAGCTGATCAGTTGTGTCTTTCGTCCTACACAGGTGTGCTGGAAGCTAATTTCGTCTACACAGGTGTGCTGGAAGCTAATTTCGTCCTTCACAGGTGTGCTGGAAGCTAATTTCGTCCTTCACAGGTGTGCTGGAAGCTAATTTCCTCCTTCACAGGTGTGCTGGAAGCTAATTTAGTCCTTCACAGGTGTGCTGGAAGCTAATTTCGTCCTACACAGGTGTGCTGGAAGCTAATTTCGTCCTACACAGGTGTGCTGGAAGCTAATTTCGTCCTACACAGGTGTGCTGAAAGCTAATTTCGTCATACACAGGTGTGCTGGAAGCTAATTTCGTCCTACACAGGTGTGTTGGAAGCTAATTTCGTCCTACACAGGTGTGCTGGAAGCTAATTTCGTCCTACACAGGTGTGCTGGAAGCTAATTTCGTCCTACACAGGTGTGCTGGAAGCTAATTTCGTCCTACACAGGTGTGCTGGAAGCTAATTTCGTCCTACACAGGTGTGCTGGAAGCTATTTTCGTCCTACACAGGTGTGCTGGAAGCTATTTTCGTGCTACACAGGTGTGCTGGAAGCTAATTTCGTCCTACACAGGTGTGCTGGAAGCTAATTTCGTCCTACACAGGTGTGCTGGAAGCTATTTTCGTCCTACACAGGTGTGCTGGAAGCTAATTTCGTCCTACACAGGTGTGCTGGAAGCTATTTCGTCCTACACAGGTGTGCTGGAAGCTAATTTCGTCCTACACAGGTGTGCTGGAAGCTAATTTCGTCCTACACAGGTGTGCTGGAAGCTAATTTCGTCCTACACAGGTTGTGCTGGGAAGCTAATTTCGTCCTAACAGGGTGTGCTGGAAGCTAATTTCGTCCTACACAGGTGTGCTGGAAGCTAATTTCGTCCTACAGGTGTGCTGGAAGCTAATTTCGTCCTACACAGGTGTGCTGGAAGCTAATTTCGTCCTACACAGGTGTGCTGGAAGCTATTTTCGTCCTACACAGGTGTGCTGGAAAGCTATATTTCGTCCTACACAGGTGTGCTGGAAGCTAATTTCGTCCTACACAGGTGTGCTGGAAGCTATTTTCGTCCTACACAGGTGTGCTGGAAGCTAATTTCGTCCTACACAGGTGTGCTGGAAGCTAATTTCGTCTACCACAGTGTGCTGGAAGCTAATTTCGTACTTAACAGTGGTAATTGGAAGCTAATATTCGTCTTACTACAGTGTGTGCTGGAAGCTAATTTCGGTCTGCAAGTTGTGCTGGAAGCTATTTCGTCCTACTAGGGTGCTGGTATGCTAATTTCTGTTCCTGCACAGGTGTGTGGTAGCTAATTTCGTCCTCACAGGTGTGCTGTAAGTAATTTGTCTTACTACAGGTGTGCTGGAAGCTTGTTCGTCTAAAGTTTTGGTTGCTGGAAGCTATGTTTCGTCCTATCAGGTGTGCTGGAAGCTTATTTCGTTCTACGCAGGTGTGCTGGATAGCTTCCTATTTCGTCCTGTATGCAGGTGTTGCTGGGGAGCTAATTTCGTCTGTACCAGTTGTCTGCTGGGAGCTAATTTGTCTTTTTGCTCATGGTGTGCTGGTAAGCTAATTTGTCCTAAGTTGTGTGCTGTGAAGCTAATTTGTCTACCGGTGTGCTGGAGTATTTCGTCTACAGGTGTGCTGTAAGCTATTTGTCTCAAGGTGTGCTGGAAGTTATTTGCGTCCTACAAGGTGTGCTGGAAGCTAATTTGTCCTTACACAGGTGTGCTGGAGCTATTTGCTTGTTCCTTTTACCATGTGTTGTGCTGGAGCTAATGGTTAGTCTAATCGATTGTGTATGTGTACTGTGTGCAGCTAGTGTTTGTCCTGTGAGACTGTGTTGTGCTGTGGTAAGCTGTGTTCGTGCTGTGGATGCTGGTGTGGCTGGAAGCTGTTTGTGCCTTGTATGTGTTGGCTGGTGCTATGTTGCTTTGCTGCTGTGTGTTATGTGTGGCTGTGTGGTGCTGTTTGCTGTGTTGTGTACTGCTGGATGCTGGTTTGCTGCTGCTGGATGCTGTTTTGTGTGCTGTGTGTTGTCTTTGTGCTTGTTGCGTGTTATGCTACGTGTGTGCTTGTTGCTGTGTGCTGTGTTGTGCTCGCTGGATGTGTGTTGTGTGTGTTCGTGCTACTTGTGTGTTGCTGTGTGTGCTATGTTGTCCTATGTGCTTGTGCTGGTGTGCTGTGTATGTGCTGTTGTGTGTTGCTGCGTGGTGCTGTGTTTTCGTCTGCTGTTCCTCAGATGTGTATGCTGTGCTATGCTGTGTTGCTGTGTGTGCTGCTGGTGCTGGCTATTTGCTTGCTGCTGTGTACTATGTTGTGTGCATGGTGCTGGTTGTGTGTGCTGCTGGTGCTGTGTTTTGTGCTGTGTCTGTTGTGCTGCTGTGTGTGCTTTTGCCTGCTGTGTTTGCTGCTGGTGCTGTGTTGTGCTGCTGTGTGCTGTGTTGTGCTGCTGTGTGTGCTGTGTGTGTGTGCTGTATCTGTGTGCTGTGTTGTGCTGCTGTGTGCTGCTTGTTGTGTGTGCTGTGTTGTGCTGCTGGTGCTGTGTTTTGCTGCACTGTGTCTCTGAGTGTGTGCTGCTTGCTGTGGTTGCTGTGTTGTGCTGCTGTTGTTGCTGCGTGTGCCGGTTTGTTTGTGGGTTTGCTGCTGTGTCTATGTTGTGCTGCTGTGTTGCTGTGTTGTGCTGTGTTGTGTTTGCTGTGGTGCTGTGTTTTGCTGCTGTGTGCTGGTTGTGCGCATGCTGTGTTTGTGCTGTGTGCTGTGGTGTGCTGTGAGTGCTGTGTTGCTGTGCTGTGTGCTTGTTTGTGCTGCTGTGGTTGCATGACTGTTCTGTTGCTGTGTTGTGCTGCTGCTGTATGTGTGTGTGTGTGCGCTGTGTCCATGTGTATGCTGCTGTGTGCGTTTGTGTGTGTATGTGTCTGTGCTGTGTGCTGTGTGTGTGATTTGTGCTGTGTGTACTATGTGTGTGTGCTGTGTGCTGTGTTGTGCTGCTGTGTGCTGTGTTTTGCTGTGTGTCCTGTGTATGTGCTCTGTGTGCTGATTGTGCTACTGTGTGCTGTGTTGTGCTGCTGCTGGGTGTGTGTGTCTTGGGCATTGCTGTGTGTGCTTGTTCGGTGCTGTGTTTGTGTGCTGTGTGCTGTGTTGCTGTGTTGTGCTGTGTGTGTTGTTGTCTGCTGTGGCTGTGTATGCTGCTGTGGCTGTGTTGTGCTGCTGGTGCTCGTTGTGCAATGCTGTGTGTGTGTTCTGTTGTGTGCTGTTGCTGTGTGTTGTAGCTGCTGTGTGCTGTGTTTTGCTGCTGTGCTGTGTACTGTGTTGATGTGTGCTGTGTTTGCTTCTGTGTGTGCTGTGGTGCGTTGTGTTGTGCTTGCTGTGTGCTGTGTTTGTGCTGGTTATGCTGTGTTTTGCTGTGCTTGCTGCTGTGTGTGCTGTTGCGTTGTGCGCGTGTGTGTTGTGCTGCTGTGTGCTGTGTTGTCATGTGTTGTGCTGTTGTTGTGCTGCTGTGTGTGCTGTTGTGCTGTGTTTTCTGCTGTGTGCTGTGTTGTTGCATGCTGTGTGTGTTTGTTAGCTGCGTCTTTGCTGTGCTGTTTATGTTGCTGTGTGCTGTGTTGTGCTGCTGTATGCTGATGACTGTGTTGTGTTGCTGGGCTGTGTGCATGATGCTGTCTTGTGCTGTGTTGCTGTGTGCCTTCTGCTTGTTCGCTGTGTCGTGTTGTGCCGCTGTGTGCTGTGTTATGCTGTGTGCTGTGTTGTGCTGCTGTGTGCTGTTTGTGCTATGGTGCTGTGTTGTGCTGTGTTGTGCTGCTGTGTTGTCTGTGTGCTTGCTGTGTGCCTTGCTTGTGCTTGTACTGCTTGAGTGTGTGCTATGTATGCTGCTGCTTGTGTGCTGTGAAGTGCTGTGTTGAGCTGCTGTGTGCTGGTATGCTGTGGGCTGCTGTATGTACTGTGTTGCTGCTGATGTTGTTGCTGTGTTGCTTTCTGTGTGCTGTGTTGTGTTGTGCTGTTGTGTTCCTTGTTTTGTGATGTTGTGCTGCTGTTGTGGCTGTGTGCGTGTTGTGCGCTGTGTTTGCTGCTGTGTTGCCTTTGTTGTGCTGCTGTGTGATTTGTTTTGCTATGCTTGTGCGCTGTGTTGTGTGCTGTGTGTGCTGTTTTTGCTCTGTGTGTTGTGTTGTGCTGCTGTTTTGTTTGTGCTGCTGTGTGCTGTGTTGTGATTCTGTTTTGTGCTGGTTTGTGCTGTGTTGTGCTGCTGTGTTGCTGTATTGTGTGTGCTGTGTGTGTTGTGTGTGTGCTGTGTCTGTGTCTGTGTTTGCTGTAGCTGTGGCTTGCTGCTGTGTGTACTCTGTGTGTGTGTGCTGCTGTTTTGATGCTGCTTGTGTCTTGTGTGTTGTGCTGCTGTGTGCTGCTGCTTGTGCTGGCTGCTTGTGCTGTTGTTTTTGTGCTGTGTGAGTGTGTTGTGTGTGTTGTGCTGCTATGCTGTTGTCTGTGTTGCTGTGTTGTGTTGTGCTGCGTGATTGTGCTGTGGTTGTGTTGTCTGCTGTGCTGGTGTTGTGTGTGCTGCTGTGCTGCTGTTGTGCTGCTGTGTGCTGATTTTGTCTGTGTGTTGTGCTGTGAAGTTGCTGTGTTTGTGCATGTCTAATGGGTGTGTCGTTGCTGCTGTGTGCTGTGTTTGCTCTGTGTGTTGTGTTGTCTGTGACTGTGTGTGCTGCTGTGTACTGTGTGCTGCTGTGTGCTGTGTTGTGCTGCGTTGTTGTGTTGTCGTGTTCTGTGTTGTATGCTGTGTTGTGCTGTGTTGTGCTGCTGTGTGCTGTGTTTGCTGCTGTGTGCTGTGTTGTGCAGTGTTGCTGTGTTTGCTGCTGTACTGTGTTGTTGCTGTGTCTGTGTGTGCTGTGTTGTGCTGATAGTTGTGTGCTGGTGAGTGTGTGTTGCTGCTATGTTGTGCTGCTGTGTTGTGATGCTGTGTGCTGTGTTGTGCCTGTGTTTGTGCTGTGTTGTGCTTCGGTTGTGCTGCTGTGTGTGTGTTTTGCTGCTGCGTTTGTGCTGTTTGTTTGTGCTGCGTGTGTTTTTGCTGTTTTTGCTGCTGTGTGCTGTGTTGTGCTGCTGTGTCTGCTGTGTTGTGCTCTGTTTTGCTGTGTTGTGCTTGTGTGTGCTGCTGTTGTGCGTGTGCTGTGTTTGCTGCTGTGTCTTGTGTTGTGCTGTTGTATGCTGTTTGTGCTGCTGTCTGTGTCTGTGTTTTTGTGCTGGTGTTGCTGTGTGTATGCTGTGTTGTGCTTGCTGGTGGTTTTGCTGTGTGCGTGTTGTGCTGCTGTGCTGTGTTATGCTGCTGGTGTGTGTTGTGCTGCTGTATACTGTATTGTGCTATTTGTCTGTGTTGTACTGTTAGCTGTTGGCCTGTTGTGTGTGCTGCTGTGTTCTTGTTGTCTGCTGTGTGCTGTGTTGTATTTGTTGCGTGATGTTCTGTGCTGTGTTGTCTATGCTGTGTGCTGTGTTGTGCTGCTGTGTTGTGTTGTGATGTCTGTGTTTGCTGCTGTGCTTGTGCTGTGTGCTGTCTTGTGTGATTGTGCTTGTTGCTCTGCTGTTGTGCTGCTGTGTTGTGTTGTTAGGCTGTGTTGTGCTGCTTTGTGCTGTTTTTTTGCTGTTGGTTGTGTGCTGTGTCGCTGTTTTGCTGCTGTGTGCTGTGTTGTGGCTGTGTCTGTGTTGTGCTGCTGTGTCTGTGTTATGTGTGCTGGTTTCCTGTGTGTGCTTATGTGTGTTGCTGCGTGTGTGCTGTGTGTGTGTTGCTGCTGTGTGCTGTGTTTTTGCTGTGTGTTTTTGCTGTGTGCTGTGTTAGTGCTGCTGTGTGCTGTGTGTGTTGTGCTGGTTGTTGTACTGTATGTGTGCTGTTTGCTGTGTTGTGCTGCGTGTGCGTGTGCTGCTGTGTGCTGTGTTGTGCTTGGCTGTGTGTCTGTGTTTGGCTGATGCTGTTGTGTGCGTGTGTTTGTGTTTGTGCACTGTGTGCTGTTTGTGCTTTTGATGTGTGCTGTGTTGTGCTGCTGTTGTGCTGTGTTGTGCTACTGCTGTTGTGCTGTTGCTTGTGGCTGCTGTGTGTTGTGCACTGTTCTGTGTTTGTATGGGTGTGCTCTGTGCTGCTGTGTTGCTGTGTTGCTGCTGTAGTGCCTCTGCGTTGTGCTGCTGTGTATCTGTGTTTGTGCGGTGTGATTGTGCTGATGTGTGCTGTGTTGTGTGTGCTGTGTGCTGCTGTGTGCTGTGTTGTGTGCTGTGTGTTGTGTGCTGGTTTATGCTGTGGTTTGTGCTGTGTGTCTGTGTGTGCTGCTGTGTGCTGTGTGTGTTGTGTGCTGTTTGTATGTGTTGCTGCGTTATGCTTGTGTTGTCTGCTGTGTGCTGTGTTGTGCTGCTTTGGCTTCTGTGTTGTGCTGCTGTGAGTGTGCGTGTGTTCTGTGTTGTGTGCTGTGTGCTGTGTTGTGTGCTTGTGCTGCTGTGTGTGTTGTGTGTCTGTGTTGTGCTGCTGTTTTTGTGCTGCTGTGTGTGTTGCTGTTTTAATGCTTGTTGTGTTTGCTGCTGTGTGTGCTGCTGTTTTTGCTGTGTTGTGCTCTGTGTCGTGTTATGCTGCTTGTGTGTGTTTTGTGCTGTGCTGTATTGTGTCTCTGTGCTGTGTTGTGCTGTTGTGCTGTTTTGTCTGGTCTGGCTGTGTCTGCTGTTTGTGTTGCTGCTGTAGTTGTGCTCTGTGTGCTGTTTTGTATGCTGCTGTGTTTGCTGCTGTGTTGTGCACTGTGTGCTGTGTTGGCTGCTGTGTGTGGTTTTCTTGCTGTTTTGTGCTGTGCTTGTGTTGTGTCTGTCTGTGTGTGTGTGCTGTGTTGTTGCGTTTGCTGTGTGCTGTGTTTTTGTGTGTGCTGTGTTGTGCTGCTGTGTTGTGTATTCTTGTGTCTGTTGCTGTGTTGTGTCTTGCTGGGTGCTGTGTTGTGCTGCTGTTTGCTGTGTTGTGCTGCTGTGTGCTGGTGTTTATGTGTGTGCGTGTTTATGCTGTGTTGTGTCTGCTGTGTGCTGTTTGCTGCTGTGTGCTGTGTTGTGCTGCTGTTGCTGTTGTTATGCTGCTGTGTGCTGTGTGTTTGCTGTGTTGTGCTGTTATTGCTGTATTGCTGTGTTGTATGCTGTGGCTGTGTTGTGCTGTTGTGGCTGTGTTGTCTGCTGTGTTGCTTGTTTGTGTGCTGTGATGTGTTGTGTCTGTTGCGTGTTGGTCTGATGCTGTGTTGTGCTCTGTGTGCTGTGTTGTGCTGCTGTGTGCTGTGTTTTTGCTATGCTGTGTTGTTGTTGGGTGTGCTGCGTGTGCTGTGTTGTGTCTGTCTGGTGCGTGTTGATGCTGTTGCTGTGTGTTGCGTTGTGCTGTGTTGTGCTGTGTTTGTGTTGTCTGTGTTGTCTGTGTGTGCTTGCTGTGTTTATGCTGTTAGCTGTGTTGTGACTGCTGTGTGCTGTGTTGTCTGCTGTGTGCTGTGTTGTGCTGCTGTGTGTGTGTTGTTGCTGCTGTGTGCTGTGTTTGTGTCTGTGTGCTGTGTTGTGTGCTTTGCTGTGTTGTATGTGTTGTTGCTTTGCTGTGTGTTGTACTGCTGTGTGCTGTGTTTGTGCTGTGTGCTGTGTTTATGTGCTGTGTTGTGTTTGTGTGCTGTGTGCTGTGTTGTGGTGCTGTCTGTGTTGCTGTGTTGTGTGTGTGTGCTGTGTTGTGGCTGGGTGGTTGTCTGCTGTTTGTGTGTGTTGTGCTGCTGTGTGCTGTGTTGTGCTGCTGTGTGCTGTGTTGTGCTGTGTGTGCTGTTTGCTGCTGTGTGTCCTGTGTGTGTTGCTGCTGGTGCTGGTGTTGTGCTGTGTTGCTGATGTGCTTCTGTGTGTGCTTGTGCTGCTGTGTTGTCTGCTGTGTGCTGTGTGTTTGCTGCTGTGTGCTGCTGTTGTGCTGCTGTGTTCTGTGCTGTGTGCTGTGTGCTGTGTTGTGCTCTGTGTGCTGTGTGTGCTGCTGTGTGTTGTGCTCTGTGTTGTGTGCTGTGTGCTGTGCTGTGCTGCTGTGTGCTGTGTTGTGCTGCTGTGTGCTGTGTGTGCTGCTGTTGTGCTGCTGTGTCTGTGTTGTGTTGTGTGCTGTGTTGTGCTGCTGGTGCTGAGTTTGCTGTGTGTGCTGCTGTGTTGTGCTGTGTTTATGCTGTTGTATGCTGTGTTGTGTTTATGCTGTGTGACTGTTTTGTGCATGCTTGTTTATGTTGTAACTGCTTTGTACTTGTTATATGTCTGTGTGTGTATGCTTGTGCAGCGTATAGTGTTAATGTAACGATGTTGCATGGGTTACACGTGTGTTATTCTGCTTTGCAGTGTTTGGGGAACTCCTGATGCAACTAGCTGTGTCTTGTGGTGCCTCGTTTGTGTTGTCGTGTGCTGGTTTCATCTGTTATGGGCTGTGTGTGCGACTGGTACTTGTGCTACTGTGTTGCTGCTGTCTGTGTGCTGTGTACTGTGTGCATGCTAGAGCTATAGGTTGTAGACTTGTGTTTGCTGTGCTGATGACGTGATGCTGTTTTGTGCTGAGGTGTGCTGCTGCGTAGTGTGTTTCGTTGTATGTCTGTGTGTGTGACTGTATGATTAAAAATTGTGTTAAGTTGCTGTGTTGAAATCTGCTGTTTGTGTGTTGTATTGTGCTGTTCATTTCTCAGTATTGTTTGACTGATGTATGCTGAGAGTTTAGCGTGTGTGGGTTTAAGACATGCTGGTGTGCTGTGTTGTGCTGCTGTGTGTGATGTTAAGCTGCTGTGGGCTGTGTTAATGATGAGTGTGCTTAGGACTTGACGTGCTGAGTGAACTTGTGCGTTTATTTTGTAGTGTACGCTGTGGATGTGTTAGAAATTTTGCATGTGTGCTTGTGTACTGTGATGGAAATTTGTGTGTTTTATGTGCTGTGTGCTGTGTGGATGCTGTGTGCTGTGTTTGGATGTTGCTGTTGGTTCACGTGATTGTTGTGCTGTTTTGCTGTGTTGTGCTGCTGTGTGCTGTGTTGTGACTGCTGTGTGCTGTGTTGTGCTGCTGTGTGCTGTTTTGTGCTGTGTCCTGTGTTGCTTGCTGAGTGCTGTGTTGTGCTGTGTGATGCTGTATGCTGCTACTGTTGTGTTTTGTGCTGTTGTTGTACTGCTGTGTGCTGTGTTGTTTCTGCTGTGTTGTGCTGTTGTGCTTTTGGTTACTGCTGTGTTGTGGTTTGTTTTGCTGTGTTGTGCTGCTGTTTTCTGTGTTTTGTACTTTTTGTGCTGTGTTTGTGGTGATGTGGTGTTTCTGCTGTGTGCTGTTTGTGCTGCTTGTGCTGTGTGGCCTTTGCGTTGTTTGCTGTGTTTTGGTGTTTGATTGCTGTGTGCCCGGGTTGTCTGTGTTTTGCTGTGTTTGTGCTGTTGTAGTGTGTTGTACTGCTGTAACTGGTTGTTGCTTGCTGTGTTTCTGGTGCTGGGGTTTACTGCTGTGTGCTGTTTTGTCTGCTGTGTGCTGTGTGTGCTTCGTGTGCTGTGTTTGCTGTTGTGTGCTGTCTTGTGATGTGTTTGTAGCAGCTTTGCTGTGTGTACTTTTGTGTTTCTGTGTTGTCTGCTTTGGCTGTGTTGTGCTGCTGTGAATGTGTTGTGTGTGTTCCGTGTTGTGTGCTGTGTGCTGTGTGTGGTGCTGGTCTTGTGTCGCTGGTTGTGCTCTGGTGTGCTTGTGGTTGGCTGGTTTTGTGTGCTTGTTGTGTTGCCGTGTTGTTGTGTGTTGTGTTTCTGTGTGCTGTGTGTGGCGTGTGGCTTTGTGTGCTGGGTTGTGCTCTGTGTCCGTGTGTATGCTGTGTTGGTGTGTTGTGCTGCGGTATGCTGTATTTGCTACCTTGTGTGTTGTGCTGTATGTGTGTTTTGTACGGTGTGTGCTGTGTTGCACTGCTGTTGTGTTGTTGTTGCTTGTGTAGGGTTTTGCTTGTGCTGTGTTGTTTGATTGCGCTGTTGTTCTGCTGCTGGGGTGTGTACTGTGTGCTGTGTGTGCTGCTGTGTGCTTTTTTCTCGTGTGCTGTGTTTGCTGCTGGCTTGTTTGTGTGCTGTCTTTTGGGTGATGTGGCTGTGTGCCTTTGGGTTTTGCTGCTGTGGGGGACTGTGTTTTGATTTGTGTGCTGTGTGTGCTGCTGTGTGTGTGTTTATTGCTGTTATGTGTGTGTGTATTTGCGTTGTTTTTCTTGTTGTGCTTTTTGTGTTTGCTGTTGTGCTTATGTTACTGCTTTTTGTTTTTATGCTGTTGTGTTATTGCGGTGTGTTATTACGGTTTGCTGGTTTTCCGTGTGATTGTTAAATTTGGCTTGGCGTGTTATTTTCGTGTGCTTTTATACGTTTGTGGGGGTACTGTTTGGGCTGTTTGTGCGGGGTCTTTTGATCTGGTGCAGTTTTGTTGGTGAGGTTGTGGCCGGTTGCGTTTTTGGGGTTGTGTGTATGTGTTGTGCGCTGGGCTTGTTGTGCGCTCGTGCTTGTTTGTATGGTATGTGTGTTGTTACTCTTGTGTGTGTTTGTTTCGCGAGGTTTTTTTGTTTGACGTTGGCTGGTGTTGTGTTGCACTCTTTTGGGGTTTTATGTGTATGTGTGTTGCTTGCGGGGGTTGTTTGAGTTGTAGCTTTTGACAGTTGCGGGGGACTCTGTATGCTGGAATATGCGGTGTGGGTTTTACTTGCGTTTGCTGGGGCTGCGGGGTTCTGTTTGTTGGGCACTGCTGTGTGTGTTTTGATTTTGGCGTATGTGTGTTTTTGCCCCGGTTTTTCGGTTGTAGGGTTTGTGTTTTGGTTGTACGCGGGGTTCTGTTTTTGGCCGTTTGGGTTTTCAAACTCGACATATAATAAATGTATTTCGTTATAATGTTCATAGATATAGATGTATGACATTGGCAGGAATGAATGTTAATTAAACGAAAGTTTGCATGGAGTTACCACAGTGTGTTATTTGTTTCAAAGTTTTGGGGAAAGACTCACTGAAGCCAACTAAGCTTAAACTTCATCTCGAAAAGTGCCATCCCAATTTAGGATAAAGATTATTTCGTGCGGCAGTTATCACTGTTCACTGGGCAGCACCTTGATGCGACAGGTACATTCTATGAAAAAAACACCAATGCAGTGCACGCTTCCTACAGTGTCGCAGACATAGTCGCACAGGCCAAGAAGCCTCATAGGATTGTGGAGAAACTTGTGTTATCCTGTGCGAAAGAAACAGTGAGGCTTGTTGTCGGCGAGGACGACGCAGCATGGACGCTGAGTGATGTATCAGTTTGTAATGATACAGTGTTGAGACGGATAAATGAGATCTCACAAAACATTCGTGAATAAGTTGTGGATGAAATAAAGAAATCTCCAGTGTTTGTCATACAGTTGGATGAATAAAGTGATGTCTCACTCTTCTCAGCTATTCGTATTTGCACGATACATGGCTGAGGGAGACTTTAAGACGAGTTCTGAGGGAGACTTTAAAGACGAGTTGCTGAGGGAGACTTTAAAGACGAGTTGCTGAGGGAGACTTTAAAGACGAGTTGCTGAGGGAGACTTTAAAGACGAGTTGCTGAGGGAGACTTAAAGACGAGTTGCTGAGGGAGACTTTAAAGACGAGTTTCTATTTTGTAAGAGCTGATAACACCACAAAGGCTCAGGATGTGTTAGAAATTATTAGCAATTTCTTAGGAGTAAATGGTTTGGATTGGGTAAATTTGTTGGGTAATACCACTGGTGTTCCAGACGTTGTGCAGGAGTTCTTGAACCTGAAAAATTATTTGGCAGCTAAAGATGTGTACCAGCGGTCTACCATGGAAAATTTTTGGGCCAGTACGATTGTTACTCAAGTTTGTCAACACATGCAGTAAGATTTCGTTTGCCATTTGCGTCAGCTTACATGTGTGAGAATGGATTTTCATATTTGTTGCACATTAATTAAGTCCAAATAGAGGAATAGGCTTGCAGTAGAAAGCGATATTCGTTGTGCATTATCAAGTACCACTTCTAACATTATTAAGTACCACTTCTAACATTATTAAGTACCACTCCTAACATTATCAAGTACCACTCCTAACATTATCAAGTACCACTCCTAACATTATCAAGTACCACTCCTAACATTATCAAGTACCACTCCTAACATTATCAAGTACCACTCTAACATTATCAAGTACCACTCCTAACATTATCAAGTACCACTTCTAACATTATCAAGTACCACTCTAACATTATCAAGTACCACTTCTAACATTATTAAGTACCACTTCTAACATTATCAAGTACCACTCTAACATTATCAAGTACCACTTCTAACATTATCAAGTACCACTCTAACATTATCAAGTACCACTCCTAACATTATCAAGTACCACTTCTAACATTATCAAGTACCACTCTAACATTATCAAGTACCACTTCTAACATTATCAAGTACCACTTCTAACATTATCAAGTACCACTCTAACATTATCAAGTACCACTCCTAACATAATCAAGTACCACTTCTAACATTATCAAGTACCACTCTAACATTATCAAGTACCACTTCTAACATTATCAAGTACCACTTCTAACATTATCAAGTACCACTTCTAACATTATCATGTACCACTCCTAACATTATCAAGTACCACTCCTAACATTATCAAGTACCACTCCTAACATTATCAAGTACCAATCCTAACATTATTAAGTACCAATCCTAATATTATCAAGTACCAATCCTAACATTATCAAGTACCAATCCTAACATTATCAAGTACCACTCCTAACATTATCAAGTACCAATCCTAACATTATCAAGTACCACTCCTAACATTATCAAGTACCAATCTTAACATTATCAAGTACCAATCCTAACATTATCAAGTACCAATCCTAACATTATCAAGTACCAATCCTAACATTATCAAGTACCAATCCTAATATTATCAAGTACCAATCCTAACATTATCAAGTACCAATCCTAACATTGAAAAGCTTATCAGTAAGAAGAGGCTCAAAAGTCTGGTTACAAGGAAAAGTGAAATAATCAAATTTCGTAGAAAAATGTTCGCAGAATACTTTATAATTTCAAAATTGTTTGTTAGAAAGAAATCTCACAGAAAATGTTATATATGTATTCATATATTTCCAGATAATTTTTCTGAAATATATTTCAGTCCAAAATGTTAAATATTTATTATTTTTTATAACTTCTCAAATTTCTGTTTATAAAAAATATGTTCCAAATCAAACTGTCTGTTGTCTTTGATTTGCCTTTATATATCATTACTCAAAAAATGAAATGGTCCACGATATTTTTATAATTGAGTTGGTGGTCCATGGGCTGAAACTGGTCTAGAGTCATGAGACCAAAGAGCAAAAATGCCATCTACATAGCTGAGCCAGAGTGAAGGGCGAATATCAATAGTAGGAAGATGCCCTTAATAATCTTGCCCCTTCCATTAAGTTTAAAGTTAAATGGGAATCTAATTAAATTCTTCCTCCCCTTGATGTTCATGTCCACCGCTCAGATACAGGTTTCGCATTTTCCGTTTACCACAAACCTATGCACAGTGGCATGTACATTCACTACTTTTCTTATCATGTTTCCTCTGTTAAGAAAAGTTTTCTTATCTCCCCCTTTCTCTGTGCTCTCCTTATTTGTGATCCTCAGATCCTTGAATTAGAAATTTCCACTCTTCATAATTAATCTTCTCTTGGCTACCCTTTCCATTTGTGCTAAACGGACTTTCTTCTCTCCCAAACGCTCTACTCCTGTTAACTCTCCTGTCCTCTGCCTTTCCTATATTTCCGGTCTTTCTGATCTCAACAACTCACTCCGTTCCTTAGACATCCAACTTACTTTTCGCCAGACTAACACTCTTCTCAACAATCTAGTTCATACCTCTCCTACCTCTCTAGATGCTCCTGGTGTCTACTGTATTTCTTGTTCCTCTTGTCCTCTTCAGTAATTTGGAGAAACTGGCCGTTTTCTTTCTGACAGACTTAAGGAACACAAAAGTAGTGTTAGGCTTGCTGACACCACCATTGCTCTTTTCTGTCATGTTAGAGATCACAGTCATCCCATTGACTAGTCTTCTGCTAAAACTATCTACCCTACGTCTAACCTTCACAGTCGCCGTCTTGTTGAATCCTCCCTTATACATAACTTTCCTTATATAAATCTTAGTCGCGGATTTGTCTCTGTAGATGACTTAATTTCCCATTATCTTGTAAAATGCTCCAAACTTCAGAACACCTGCGACTTAACCTGATTCTCTTTTCCCCTTCCCCTTTCCTCTTTATTCTATCTCTGTATTTTTTTTCTTCTGCCTTGGGTATTTGGTCCATTAATATTATTTTCCCATCTCTGTGTTCTTGTTCCTACCCTTTGTGGGCCCCTAGCTCCCTTATGTGCCCTTAGCTCCTTTGCAGTGCTCCTCCTTCTTAGTCTTGGACTGATTCCACTACTAGTACTACTAGTACTACTACTACTACGACTGCTGCTACTACTACTACTACTACTGATAAATTAGACACATGTGCAACACTTGGGTATCTTTATTGAGGAAACGTTTCTCAACAAAGTGGCTTCATCCGTCCATACAAAGGAGAACATTGGTTCTCTTAACCATTCATCTACACTACTATTACTATCATTACCTCTACCACTACCTCTCTTCCTCCTTTCCTACTATCTCTCATGTCCCGTCCCTGTCTGCTGGCCTATATATACTCCCTCCTCTCTTTTTTGTTAGTGTGACTTTGTAAATGGTCCAAGTCGGGTCGAAATATCGTCGTAAGCTCCTTTCTCCTATGTGCGGGTTATTTGTGAATTGTTCCACTCACGGTAATGTGCATTTTTGTTATTTAGAAACCTCACTAAACCTAACTTAGAAACCTAGCCTAACCTTACCGCTTCTGTCGATAAAGGTGCCTCCACTTACCTCATATCTGCAAAGTGGGAGAACAGCAGTGTCGTGTGTAGTGTACTTGAGTGCCTCAGAGAGAGCATTCAGCTACTGACAGGCGTTTCCCTGACCATCCACTTATATATGGCCAGTGTCAGGAAGTGACGTTAGAAGTATGGCCGCCGCTGCCACGGACAACAAACCAACTAATCAATTATTTCTTTGGGTAGGCTGTGCTTTTTCATTGTTAGATTTAGGCCTATGATTTACTTGGAAGAAGGATTGCTGGCAAACAGCTCTTGGACCTAAGAACTGAAGATGCTTATATTCTTCCTTGTATTAAACCTGAGGTGTTCCATAGCTCGATTGCTGGCGCACTGAGGTTCGTTGTTCGATTCCCGGTACAGGTGAAACATAAGGACGTGTTTCCTTAATTAAGGCACCTGGTATCACTGTTCACCTAGGAGTAAGTAGGTACCTCGGTGTTAGTCGACAGTGTGGGTCGCATTCTGAGGACAAAATTAACCTAATTTGCTCGATGTGCTCTGCATAACGAGTAGCTTTCTAAATAATATGCCACTGATGTCAGCTATGGTCTGTATAAGTTACATCATGTACTTACAGAGATAATAATAATTATAATAATTTTTTTATTAATTTTATTAACACACTGGCCGATCCCACAGCGTGGAGCCAAGCCTGAAAAACTTTCACCCCCTCTCAACCTTTCCTCCCCCTGTCCTTCCACACAATTGGATGCTTTAGTCATACTGTTTTTAACTGCAACATTAACACCCACAACCTTCAGCTGCATGGCAATGTACTTCCCTTCTCCAACTCAATTCCCTGCATTTTCCCAATTCCCTCATACATAATTACTTCCCTCACCTTCTCCTCGCTGCAACGTCAAAGTATCACACCCATTTGGTTTAAAATTCTCCTATAACATTCCGCATTGCCCCGAAGGTCCAAGTCCTCGCCATGGAAACTCTCTTTTACCCCCTCCAGTGTATACCTTCCCTGGGTCCTGCCCCTCTCACCAGCCTTCAGTTCCCTAACCCTTTGATGGCCCTCTTGGTCATTCTGTTTTCCCCTCCATATTCTCCTTTACTTATATCCACCCTCATAAGTACCCTTCCTCAGCCCTCTGGAAAACAGTTTTGGCAATCCCGCACCTCCTCTTAACTTCCAAACTACGAATTCTCTGAATAATATTCTCACCACACATTGCCCTCAGACATGACATCTCCACTGCCTCCAGCCTTCTCCTCGCTGCAACATTCATCACCCACGCTTCACACCCATATAAGAGCGTTGGTAAAACTATGCTCTCATACATTCCCCTATTTGCCTCCAAGGTCAAAGTTCTTTGTCCTTGGAGCTCTTTTCTGTACCCTCTCCAGTGATAGTACCATCCTGGTAGTTCTTTTCTGTACCCTCTCCAGTGATGGTACCAGCCTGGTAGTTCTTTTCTATACCCTGTCCAGTGATGGTACCATCCTGGTAGTTCTTTTCTATACCCTCTCCAGTGATGGTACCAGCCTGGTAGTTCTTTTATATACCCTCTCCAGTGATAGTACCATCCTGGTAGTTCTTTTCTATACCCTCTCCAGTGTGATGGTACCAGCCTCGTAGTTCTTTTCTATACCCTCTCCAGTGATGGTACCAGCCTGGTAGTTTTTTTCTATACCCTCTTCAGTGATGGTTCCAGCCTGGTAGTTCTTTTCTGTACCATCTGCAGTGATAGTACCATCCTGGTAATCTGTTTTCTGTACCCTCTGCAGTGATAGTACCATCCTGGTAATCTTTTCTGTACCCTCTCCAGTGATGGTACTAGCCTGGTAGCTCTTTTCTGTACCCTCTCCGGTGATGGTACTAGCCTGGTAGTTCTTTTCTGTACCCTCTCCAGTGATTGTACCAGCCTGGTAGTTCTTTTCTGTACCCTCTCCACTGATTGTACCAGCCTGGTAGTTCTTTTCTGTACCCTCTCCAGTGGTGGTACCAGCCTGGTAGTTCTTTTCTGTACCCACTCCAGTGATGGTACCAGCCTGGTAGTTCTTTTCTGTACCCTCTCCAGTGATGGTACCAGCCTGGTAGTTCTTTTCTGTACCCTCTCCAGTGATGGTACCAGCCTGGTAGTTCTTTTCTGTACCCTCTAAAGTGATGGTACCAGCCTGGTAGCTCTTCTCTCTTCCCCCAGAAAAGGAAGAGAGGGAGAGAAGAGGAGGGAGAAGAGGGGAGGGGAGAGAGGGAGACAGAGGGGAGGGGGATGAGAGGGGAGAGAGGGAGATAGGGAAGAGGGGAGGGGAAGAGAGAAAGAGGGGAGGGAGAGAGGGAGACAGAGGGAGGGGAGAGAGGAGACAGAGGGGAGGGGAGGATAGGGAGACAGAGGGGAGGGGAGAGAGGGTGAAGAGAGGAGGGGAGAAAGAGAGAAAGAGGGGAGGGGAGAGAGGGAGACAGAGGGGAGGGGAGAGAGGGAGACAGAGGGGAGGGGAGAGAGGGAGAAAGAGGGGAGGGGAGAGAGGGAGACAGAGGGGAGGGAAGGAGAGGGAGACAGAGGGGAGGGGAGAGAGGGAGACAGAGGGGGAGGGGAGAGAGGGAGACGGAGGGGGAGGGGAGAGAGGGAGACAGAGGGGAGGGGAGAGAGGGAGACAGAGGGGAGGGAAGAGAGGGAGACAGAGGGGAGAGGAGAGAGGGAGACAGAGGGGAGGGGAGAGGGAGAGACAGAGGGGAGGGGAGAGAGGAGAGAGGGAGACAGAGGGGGAGGGAAGAGAGGGAGACAGAGGGGAGGAGGAGAGAGGGAGACAGAGGGGAGGGGGAGAGGGGGGAGACAGAGGGGAGGGGAGAGAGGGAGACAGAGGGGGGGGGAGAGGGGGGAGACAGAGGGGAGGGGGAGAGAGGGGAGACAGAGGGGAGAGGGGAGAGAGGGTGAGAGAGGGGAGGGGAGAGAGGGAGACAGAGGGGAGGGGAGAGATCAAGTTGTAGATATTAGCTGTTGATCTTCACAAGCAACACCTGCGTCCACCAACACCTGCGACCACCATCCAACACCTGTGGTAAACATACTTAATCCTCACTACGAAACAAACTCTTACGCATAAGTTGCTAAAAATATTGCTAGCAATATTGCCGAAGTCTTGCAAAGAGAAAAAAAATATTTTACAGTGTGTTCTGAGGCTAGCTGGTACGTATGTGTACGTACATGAACGTACATGTACGTACATGTGACTGTTGCAAGCCACCACAAGTGTACATTTACGTACATGTACGTACATGTGACTGTTGCAAGCAACCACAAGTGTACATGCACGTACATGTACGTACATGTGACTGTTGCAAGCCACCACAAGTGAACATGAACGTACATGTACGTACATGCACGTACATGTACGTACATGTACGTACATGTGACTGTTACAAGCCGCCACAAGTGTACATGTACGTACATGTGACTGTTACAAGCCACCACAAGTGTACATGTACGTACATATACGTACAAGTGATTGTTACAAGCTACCACAAGTGTACATGTACGTACATATACGTACATGTGACTGTTACAAGCCACCACAAGTGTACATGTACGTACATGTGACTGTTGTAAGCCACCACAAAATGTTAATGCACGTACATGTGACTGTTACAAGCCACCAAAGTGTACATTGTACATGTACGTACATGTGACTGTTACAAGCCACCACAAGTGTACATGTACGTACATGTGACTGTTACAAGCCACCACAAGTGTACATGCACGTACATGTGACTGTTACAAGCCACCATAAGTGCTACAATGTACGTACATGTGACTGTTACAAGCTCACCCCAAGTGTACATGTAAAAGAGTACATGTGACTGTTACAACCACCACAAGTGTACATGTTTGTACGTACATGTGACTGTTACAAGCACCACAAGTGTACATGTACGTACATGTAGACTGTTACAAGCCACCCCAAGTGTACATGTACGTACATGTGACTGTTACAAGCCACCACAAGTGTACATGTACGTACATGTGACTGTTACAAGCCACCACAAGTGTACATGTACGTACATGTGACTGTTACAAGCCACCACAAGTGTACATGTACGTAATGTGACTGTTACAACCACCACAAGTGTACATGTACGTACATGTGACTGTTACAAGCCACCACAAGTGTACATGTACGTAAATGTGACTGTTACAATCCACCACAAGTGTACATGTACGTACATGTGACTGTTACAAGCCACCACAAGTGTACATGTACGTACATTTTGACTGTTGCAAGCCACCACATAGTATTGTAGTACATGTGACTGTTTACAAGCCACCACAAGTGTACATGTACGTACATGTGACTGTTACAAGCCACCACAAGTGTACATGTACGTACATGTGACTGTTACAAGCCACCACAAGTGTACATGTACGTACATGTGACTTTTTACAAGCCACCACAAGTGTACATGTACGTACATGTGACTGTTACAAGCTACCACAAGTGTACATGTACGAACATGTACGTACATGTGACTGTTACAAGCCACCACAAGTGTACATGTACGTACATGTGACTGTTACAAGCCACCACAAGTGTACATGTACGTAAATGTGACTGTTACAATCCACACAAGTGTACATGTACGTACATGTGACTGTTACAAGCCACCACAAGTGTACATGTTTCGTACATGTGACTGTTACAAGCCACCACAAGTGTACATGTACGTACATGTGACTGTTACAAGCCACCACAAGTGTACATGTACGTACATGTGACTGTTACAAGCCACCACAAGTGTACATGTACGTACATGTGACTGTTAAAAAGCCACCACAAGTGTACATGTACGTACATGTGACTGTTACAAGCCCCACAAGTGTACATTATACGTACATGTGACTGTTACAAGCCACCACAAGTGTACATGTACGTACATGTGACTGTTGTAAGCCACCACAAGTGTACATGTACGTACATGTGACTGTTACAAGCCACCACAAGTGTACATGTACGTACATGTGACTGTTACAAGCCACCACAAGTGTACATGTACGTACATGTGACTGTTACAAGCCACCACAAGTGTACACAAAATTACAAACAATTTCTTCTTTTTCTTCATCAAATGTACTGTAGTACTTATATACTGTTATAAACTATTAAGTGTTTTATTACGTATTATTATTATTAAAGCCATAATTATTTATAATTATGTTAAGCCATAAATTAAATGATATTATTATTGTTACTTTTTAATAGCAATAAGTGTAATTACGTAATTGATTTTAATTGTTCAATATTATTATTATTACTTGTTACTGTTAAAACATTAAGTGTAAAATTTATTATTATTATTTTTATTATTTTATTACTAATTTATTATTATTATTATTATTATTATTATTATTATTATTATTATATTATTATCATTATTTTATTATTATTATTTATTATTATTATTATATTTTTTATTATTATTATTATTATTTTATTATTATTACTATTATTATTATTATTTACTATTATTATTATTTTATTTTTTTTATTATTATTATTATTATTATTATTTTTATTATTATTAATTATTATTTTATTTATTATTATTATAAAATTATTGAGTTATAACCTATTAGCCTGTACAGCAGCTACACCATTACATATAGCACTATTACAGTCTAACACAGCATTATTAGCATATTCTGTACGTTATTATTATTATTATACATATGTGTGTATTTAAAATTTTTACATTAAATATATTATTATTATTATATGTATATTATCTATTATTAAATTTTTATTATTAAATTTCATATTAACATAAAGCTGTTATTATACATACATAGCACAAAGCAAGAGGAACTTACGTGTACGCCTATTGAACCATTATAAGTCCTCTAAGAGGAGCATATTGTTATAATTAGGATTATTATTATTATTATTAATATTATTATTATTATTATTATTAAATTAGTAAATTTTATTATATTATTATTATATTGTTATTAATTATATATATGATCAGAGATTAATTTGTTATTATTATAACTTAAAATTATTTTATATATTATTATTATTATTGTTATTATTAATTTTTTATTATATTATTATTATTATTATTTTTATTATTATTATTATTATTAAATTTTAGATTATTATTATTTTTATTATTATTATTAATTATTATTATTATTATATTATTATTATTATTATTATTAATATATTATTATTATCAAAAGAAGCGACGTAAACCATAAGGAGAGAAGGAGGGAGTATGTAGAGGCCAGCAGACAGGGACGGGACATGAGAGGTAGTTGTGGAGGTAGTAACAGCAGCAGCAGCAGCAGCAGCAGCAGCAGCAGTAGCAGCAGCAGCAGCAGCAGCAGCAGCAGCAGCAGCAGCAGCGCAGCAGCAGCACGCAGCAGTAGCAGCAGCAGCACCCGCAGCAGCACAGCAGCAGCAGCTAGCAGCAGCAGCAGCAGCAGCAGCAGCAGCAGTAGCAGCAGCAGTAGCAGCAGCAGCAGCAGCAGCAGCAGCAGCAGCAGCAGCAGTAGCAGCAGCAGCAGCAGCAGCAGCAGCAGCAGCAGCAGCAGCAGCAGCAGCAGCAGAAGTTGAGTCAGTCAATGACTAAGAAAGACGAGCACTGCCAGGGAGCAAGGGGTCCACAAGGGAGCTAGAGGCCCGCAAGGGAGGTAGGGGCCCGCAAGGCTGCTAGGAGCCCACAGAGGATAGGGACAAGAACATAGAGGGAGGAAAGAAAAAAAAAGGACCGAATACTCAAGGCAGAAAAAATAAAGGAGAAAGAGAAAAGAGGAAAGGGGAAGAGGGAGATGGGGAAAAAAAGAATCAGGTTAAGTCACGGGTGATGAAGTGTGTGCGACTAAGATTGATACCAGGAAAGTTATGTATAAGGGAGGATTTAACTAGACCGCGACTGTGAAGGTTGGAGGAAGAGGCGACTGTGAAGGTTGGAGGAAGAGTAGACAGTTTCAGCAGAAGACCAGTCAATGGAGTGACTGTGATCACTGACATGACAGAAAAGAACATTGTTGGTGCCGGCAAGCCTAACACTACTTTTGTGTTCCCAGAGTTTGTCAGAAAGAGATCGGCCAGTTTATTAAATGTACTGAAGAGGACGAGAGGAGCGGGAAATACAGTTGACACTAGTAGCATCTATAGAGGGAGGAAAGGTATGAACTATTGTGTGTGTGTGTGTGTGTGTGTGTGTGTGTGTGTGTGTGTGTGTGTGTGTGTGTGTGTGTGTGTGTGTGTGTGTGTGTGTGTGTGTGTTGTGAGTGTGTGTGTGTGTGTGTGTGTGTGTACTCACCTATTTGTGGTTGCAGGGGTCGAGTCTTGCTCCTGGCCCCTGTGTGGAGTGTGTGTGAGTGTGTGTGAGTGTGGTGTGTGTGTGCGTGTGTGTGCGTGGTGTTTGTTGGGGTGTTGTGTGTGAGGTGTGTGTGTGTGTGTGGTGTGTGGGTACTCACCTATTTGTGGTTGAGGGGTCAGTCCCGCCCTGGCCCGCCTCTTCACCGGTTGTACTAGACCCTCCTCTCCCCCCCCCATGACTTTATCAAAC
>NC_069484.1:25976785-25991929 GCF_026875155.1 Cherax quadricarinatus | reverse complement strand
ATATGACAGACTACCCAGGAGGGGTCCGGGCGAGAGATGAGACGTCTTGCTCTGTTCTCTACTCTGTCAAGCAGTCGCAGGATGAGAGGGGGGGGGGCAGGCAAAACCAAAGAAAGTGGAGCATACTCAAGGTTGTGAGGTACTTGTGCCTCGTTACAGAATCTTGCAACCCCTACTGTAAAGCAGATGCGAGATACGGCGAAGTGCTGTAAGCTTCCTGGCTGCCTCTCTCTCTCTCTCTCTCTCTCTCTCTCTCTCCCTCTCTATCACCCTCTCTGTCTGTCTCTCTCTCTCTCTCTCTCTCTCTCTCTCTCTCTCTCTGTCTCTCTCTCTCTGTCTCTCTCTCTCTCTCTCTCTCTCTCTCTCTCTCTCTCTCTCTCTCTCTCTCTCTCTCTCTCTCCAAGCTGGTACCATCAGTAGAGAGTGTACAGAGAACTACCAGGCTGGTACTATCGCTGGAGAGGGCACACAGAACTACCAGGCTGGTACCATCACTGGAGAGAGTACAGAGAACTACCAGGCTGGTACCATCACTGGAGAGGGTACAGAGAACTACCAGGCTGGTACTATCGCTGGAGAGGGTACAGAGAACTACCAGGCTGGTACTATCGCTGGAGAAAGTACAGAGAACTACAACGCTGGTACCATCACTGGAGAGGGTACAGAGAACGTCAAGGCTGGTACCATCACTGGAGAGGGTACAGAGGACTTCCAGGCTGATACTATCGCTGGATAGGGTACAGAGAACTTCCAGGCTGGTATTATTGCTGGAGAGGGTACAGAGAACTACCAGGCTGTTACAATCACTGGAGATTGTAGAGAGAACTACCAGGCTGGTACTATCGCTGGAGATGGTACAGAGAACTACCAGGGTGGTACCTTCACTGGAGAGTGTACAGAGAACTACGAGGCTGTTACTATCGCTGGAGAGGGTACAAAGAACTACCAGGCTGGTACCATCACTGGAGAGGGTACAGAGAACTACCAGGCTGGTACCATCACTGGAGAGGGTACAGAGAACTACCAGGCTGGTACCATCACTGGAGAGTGTACAGAGAACTACCAGGCTGGTACCATTGCTGGAGAGGGTACAGAGAACTACCAGGCTGGTACTATCACTGGAGAGTGTACAGAGAACTACCAGGCTAGTAACATCATTGGAGAGGGTTCACAGAACTACCAGGCTTTTACCAACGCTGGAGAGGATACAGAGAATTACCAGGCTGGTACCATCACTGGAGAGGGTACACAGAACTACCAAGCTGGTACCATCGCTAGAGAGGGTACAGAGAACTACCAGGCTGGTACCATCACTGGAGAGTGTACACAGAACTACCAGGCTGGTACTGTCGCTGGAAAGGGTTCAGAGAACTACGAGGCAGGTACCATCACTGGAGAGGGTACACAGAACTAATAAGCTGGTACCATCGCTGGAGAGGTGTTATGCAGGGTTCTGCATGACATCGTATGTACATATTAGTGGGGAAGTGTGCCATAATAATATGAATATTGTAGTTGTAAGGAATAATTTTATAATTCATAATGTGCTTTTGGAGGTACTGTAAAGTACTCTAACTATAATTATAAAGAATGGAGTTAGTGATTTATTTTCCAAGGATGTTTGGGTACGCAGAGTAAGGTGGAGGAGGTCACGTGACGTTAGGATGGCGGTAGAAGCTGGCGTCGGAGATGCTGTATATTTTAAGTTAAGTTTGCAATAATACATTCATTTTGTTTATCCAATTCAAGCCATAGGCTTTCATATGGCTTACCTGTATGTTAACCCAGGTACTGACATGGTCAGGGTGCTGTGGGATGAGTGATGAAGTAAGAAATGAGGTTTGTGGTGCCATGACGGCCTGACGCCGACGAAGCCTAGTGTTATGGTGGCTGAACCTCCAGCCAGCTGTGTGTACCTTCATTTGGGCGTGTAGAATTAAGGTTTTTATGTTATGGTGATTAAATAGATATATTTTCCTAATTGGGATTTTTGCCTAACCCTCTTTTAAACCCAAACCCCTTGAAGTAACACATACTGGTTTAGCGCTTTCTGTTTTTAACTGGGATAGCCTGGGTGGACGGTTTGGGCTTGAGATGTGTGTAACTTTTACCTTTGCCCTTAGACAGGCTCAAGCCCCCAGCTATCCCACATTTTTGCGTAACATGGGGGCCTGTAAATGGGGAGAATTATCAAATTTTTGTGGTAAATTCAAGTTTGCAACCTGGAAAGTCAAAAATTCATTCTTTACTGGGTTGGTCAAGGAAGCATTCACTTTTAACACTCACACTAAAATAATAATTTACCTTTGTGTGCAACATTGCTAGTTTTTTTAGGGTGTTTTTAAATTAATTAATACCCTGTGAATAATTTACCTTTCCTGTATAATATTGCTGGTTTTAGGGTGGTTATTATTAATTAATACTCTATAAATCATTTAGCTTTCGTGCCATATTGTTGTTTTTTTAGGGGTTATTAATACTTGATATTTTGTGCATAATTTACCCTTGCAGGTACAATCTTGCTGATTTTTAGGGGGATTTTGCTTACCTAAATTTCTGGAAATAATTTACCTTTGCAGGGGGCATTTAGCTCTTATTTTTTTTTCTGCCAGGATTTTCTTTTTGTGTGCAATCCTGTTTAATTTGAGGGAGTCACATGACAAACTCCTTGTGAATATACTACTTCAGTATATGTACCTTGTTTGTGTGCTTTATTATTTTATTTCAGTTAATTTTCTGTGGCTGGTAGAAAGATTTGGTGCTATTATTTTCAAAATGGCTGACACTGGTGAAATTCTGAGGATGACATGCATTTGGAAGGTGACATTGCATCACATCCCCATGATAGGGACCTGGATAAGGAAGTAGAAATTTTACAAATGAAATTAACCCTAGTTGCAGAAGAAAAGGAACGGTTAAGGATTGAGCGCACAAAGATCCGGAACAGAGAGCCTTAGAAGAGCTTAGGGCTCAAGAAAGAGCTAAAGAGAGGCAGCTTGCTTCTCACCCAGCCACAGACACAAGAGTAGATGTTTTTCTTTTTGGATAAAGCCATAAAATTTGTGCCCAATTCCTAGAGAAAAGACCCAGCCCAGTTTTTTCTGTTTTTGAAGTACGGCCAAATTCCAAGGTTGGCCGGAAAAGGAAATGGGCGACATTAGCAAGAACCCATTAGTTGGTAAAGGGTTACAGGCTATTAGTTCTTTAGAAGGATCTGCCTTTTCTGATTATCATAAGCTAAAAGAGGTAGTTTTACTGGCTTATCAAATGTTGCCGGAAAGGTACAGGCAGAAATTCAGAGGACTAAAGTTTCAGCCCAGGGCAGTCTTTGGTGGAGTATGGTAAGGAGAAGATGTCACTTCTAAATAGGTGGTGTCGCTCAAAGGGGGGTGGTAGGCAATTATGAAGGTTTTAATTACCTTAATTTTGTTAGAGGATCTTTTGAGAAATGTTCCTCCTGACCTTAAGGCATATCTTGAGGAGAAGGATCTTGATGATTTTAATAATGCTTTAGAGCTGGGTGACAGATTTTTAGCTAACCAAAAATTTGGTAGCAGTTACCACACCCCCATACTAATAATGGTAAGTTTCTCCACCCAAAAATAGGAATAAAAAATTTCAGAAGTTTAAGCCACCCATTTATCAGCCTAATAACCACAAGAGTTTTAAATAACCCTAATTTTCCAGTATCCACTCGAGGAGGTTTTAAGTCAGTTGTCACAGGTCCAGGACTACAAGGAACAGGTTGGACGAGCCCAGTTTCCAAGATCATGGGCCCCAGCCTATGTCAAACGGGCAGGGGGCCTTTAAACCATTTACTGTACTTATTGTCATAAAAGGGCCATCTGCACCCGTATTGCAAGAAGATGCGTAGAGATCAGGCGCTTGCTGGAGTTTCTAAGGAGATACCCCAGGTACCCACATGGTAGTAATATTGAAGCACCACCTCAGGTATGGTCAGGTACTCAGCAGGTTTGGACCCTCGGATGAAGGTCTTTACAAGAATTTCCACGTGGCCTTACCCCAAATGAAGGTAGGGGTAACAGGTGGTTCTATCTTTGAGGGACATGGTAGCACATAAAACTTTGCATCGTAGGGCATACTGCCAGTGTGGATGACACATACACTGGGTTGAGGGTTTTGCTCAAAAGGAATTACAGGATGCCCTGTCAAGACTCCAGTGCACAGGTTAGGGGTGGGAGTCTGCATACCAGTGTGGTTATTAGCTGTAGGTATCACAGAGGTTTATACCTTGTGCAGGGGTTGACCTACTCTTAGGCAATAATGTCATGGGTTGTTTTGAAAGTGGGGAACCTCTGGTTTGGAGGGACCCAGCCTCACAGCGTTGGGGGAGAAAAAGCTAGGGCTACATTGCCCGAGTTATTTCTGTGTGTGCAGTAACCAGGAAAATGTCAAAAGAGAAGAGGGCAGTCTCTCGCTGTGACTCGTTAGATCCTGGGGATGATTTGGGTTTGGAAATCTATTCCTCGAGCCTAGCCTGCAGTTGGCTCGGGGTTGTGATGAACCATCCCAGGCAAGATCCTGTTTGAGTGGGGGTCTTGGAGCTGGTATAGGGGGGGCGACCCCTACTCGTGAGCAGCTGATCGAGGCCCAGGGGGTGACGACCCCCTACAGCTATTGGGTTTCATCTGCTGTTACCGGGGAAAAGAGGCCTCTCAACTAACTGTTTTTTTTTTTGCAGACGGTATTTTAATGCGAAAGACCTTATCGGATGCGACATCTAATGATGGAGCACGGCAGGCACTCTACCAAGTGGTGGTCCCGGGAAACCCAATTTAGATATCAGGTTTTGCGTTTGGCCCACGATGTTCCCATGGGAGGAAATTTAGGTGTTAAAAAGACTATGGGCAAGATTTCTAAACATTTTTACTGGCCCCAGGTATGGGGGAATCAGTGGGTAAGTATGTGGGAATCATCCCCAAAGTTTGCCAAAGAATAGGAAAACCTAATCAAGGAATTAAACCTGCCCCTCTTAACCCTTAACAGCCCGCCGGAGAACCTTTTAGCAGGCTGGTGGTGGATTGTGTGGGGCCGCTACCCAGGACCAAGATGGGAAACCAGTACTTATTTATATTATTTGTTCCTCTACCAGATTTCCGGAGGCCATTCCTACGTAAGATTACCACACGTGTAGTCTTGAGGCACTGGTGAATTTTTACGCAGGTCGGGATCCCTAAGGAAATTCAAACAGATCAGGGGTCAAATTTTACATCTAAACATTTTCGCACAGTTTTGGGGGAGTTTAATTTTAAAATGGACGACCTCCACTGCCTATCACCCAGAGAGTCAAGGAGTTGTGGAGCGGTTTCACCAGTCTCTCAAACTATGCTGCGGGCTTATTGTGCCCAGTACCAGAAGGACTGGGATGGGGTATCCCCCTCCTTCTATTTGCCGTGAGGGACAGCACTCAGGTTCATTACGCTATAGTCCTTTCGAACTGATCATGGTCACCAGGTAAGGGGACCACTGATGATTTTTGAAGGATTACTGGCTTGGTGAAGATTGTGATGCTGCCCCTCGGAGGATTTTCTCGCTTTCAAGGGCCGTTTGGCTCACATGAAGCATCTGGCGGCTGCAAACCTGCACATCAGCCAACCAAAATGAAGAAACAATTTGACCGCAAGGCCGTGCCTGTACCTTTGAAGTAGGGAGGAGGTACTAGCATTGGAACCAGTGCCTGGTAATGCCCTTAAAAGCAAAGTTCAGTGGGCCGTACAAGGTCGTGGAAAAGGTCACGGATCAAAATTACAGAATTCAACACCTGGGCGACGTAAGTCTGAAACGGGTGGTACATATAAACAGGCTGAAAAGGTACCACCAAAGAGGTGTGGCATGTGTAAATATAGTAGGGGACCCAAGGGTGGACACTGATGCACAGGGGGCCACAGATGTTTCACCTTAGTAACGGGATTTTAAAAGTTCCTTCACAATGTATGTTAGGTTTAGTAAGGAAGGGTTGCTGAGTTGGTTCAGCTTCTCTGGAATTTTGAGGATTTGTTTGGGGATATCCCTGTGTAAGCAAGCTAAAGCCCCATGATATAGTGTAAGGGAAGCTGAACCCAATTCGGCAGGTCCCTTACAGAATGAACCCACAAAAGAGAAAAAGTATGGAGAAGGAGGTGAAATTTTTACTTGACAATGATTTAATAATACCAAGCGGGGAGTGAGTGGGCATCCCCCTGTCTGATGGTTCCCAAACCAGATGGCACCATGAGGATGTGCACTGACTACCGTAAGGTTAATTTAATAAATAAGGGGTGATTTTTTTCTCTTCCTAGAATGGATGATGTCATTGTGCAGTGGGGGGAGCTAAATATGTAAGTAAGTTAGACCTGTTGAAGGGTTATTACCAGATACCTTTAACCCCACGTGCCAGTGACATCTCTGCTTTTGTAACGCCGGATGGGCTTTTTCAGTAAAAAAGTTCTCCCCTTTGGGCTTCCGTAATGCACACCTCCCGTTTTTTAACGCAGAATGCAGGAGGGTTTACGTGGCCTAAAGGGCGTTTAGGTGTTATATTGATGGGCCTGGTTATTTTTAGCGACTGTTGGTCAGAGATGTAAGGCAGCTTCGAGAGCTTTTCTCTAGGTCGCTGGTGCTCAGCTCACAGTTTTAAATTTTGGCCCAAAGAGTGTTTTTTGGGCAAGCCCAGGTAACTTTTCTAGGACATGTTATTGGCCAGGGGAAAGTGGCCCAGTGAATGCCAAGGTGGAGGCTATAGACAATTATCCTGTACCAAAGACCCGGAAGGAGGTTATGCGTTTTGTGGGCATGGTAACATTTTATAGAAAGTTCTGTCCAAATTTGTCAAAGGTGTCTCTCCACTCATGACCTGACTAGCCCCAAGGGGTACATTTGTGTGGGATATGAAGTGTCAGAGGGCATTTGAACATGTAAAAGCTTTGCTTACAAGTGCTCCGGTGCTGGCTAGTCCTAATTTTCACATTGCCATTTTCTCACAAGTAGATGCCAGTGATAACTGGTGTTGGGGCTGTACTACTGCAAGAAGTGGAGGGACAATTGTTTTCCAGTCAGCTCTTTTCGGCAAAACTTAAGAAAAAAACCAGCAGCACTATGCCACCATAGAAAAGGGGGCTCTTGCTTTAGTGTTAGCAGTGCAACATTTTGAGGTTTATGTCTCCTCCTCTGTTCACCCTATAACTGTGTATAGTGACCATAATCCCTTACGTTTCCTTCACTTAATGAGGAACCACAATCAGAGACTTACGAGGTGGGCCTTGTTTCTCCAACCTCTTAATCTGGTGATTCGTTATGTGAAGGGAGCGGAGAATGTGGTTGCTGATGCCTTGTCTCGTGTTTAAAGTGCACAATGTAGTGTATAGATCACTTATTATTCTTATTTTGCAGTGGTTGCGGTAGACGATAGATGGAACTCTGGGCCACCCAAAGGAGAAGGGCAGGTTGAGCTGGAGCTGGAGGTATCAGGATTCCCTAGTGTGTGTGTTTTTTAGGGGGTAAGACACATCAAAGACCATTCCTAGGTAAGGTATGCTACGTTTTTTTTGGTGTTGGCTGGAAGCCTCGCCTCTGTTTTATGTTGGTAGGGACTGTTGGACCTAACGTTTTAGTGAATGTGGGGCTGGCGGTGATGCCCTCCCCTGTTTGGGTCATGTCTTTTGATCCGAGGTGTTTTGGTTCTCCAGGACTCTTTTTCAATTTTTCCTTTTTGGATCACCACTGGGGTGACTCCAGGGTCCTTGGAATGACATATAGGTGACGGCCTGGGAGGTCCACCTTTTCGGGGTCTTCAGTGATGACTCCAGGGTTTTACGGCCGCAGTCCCACCAACAAGATTTATGTGCCTATCCACCCGTTTGTTTTTAGGGGCCTGAGATTTTCCCCTCTCCTGTGCTCTCCTGATTCTCGCAGAGGTGTGTCATGGGGAACCAGTTTTGTTTACTAAAGATTGCTGTGAGATGGGAGTGATAATGTGATGTTGTTTTCTCCGTAGAATTTAACATATGTTTTTCTTTTCTTTGAACTCCTGGAAAATGTACTTACTGTTTTTAAAAATTTTTTTTGGTGGCACCTACAGTTTGGTCTGCCTTGCAACATACTGAACTTTGGTGTTACTTCATTAAACGGCATTCCTCAGGGGCACTTTTTTACAAAGTTTTACTTGCTTGTTTATTTAAAATTTGCTTGATGTAATTTAGGTAAAATGCATCAACGCCAGTGCCTGGCCAGCACTGTGTTGTAATGGTGCCCTTTTTCCCAAAAGAGCTGTCTAAGAGTGTGACTGTGAGCTCGTTGGGACATAGAACTTGATCACTTTTATGTTCGACGAGTTTCATATGTCTGCACTCTAGTACCTCAGTTTGTAAATATTGCATATTTGTAGTACCAAAAGACCGTGATTGTATGGTGGTCATTTCCCAGTTATCATTTTGCCAGTTGCCTCAGACCTTAATGTGGGGCTTATTTTCTTTTTTTTTTCTTTTTGCCTAGCGGTGTCCGTTGGGACCCCGCTGCAGAGTGAGACCTATGGTCTGGGGGTGGGGGTGTTATGCAGGGTTCTGCATGACATTGTATGTACATATTAGTGGGGAAGTGTGCCATAATAATATGAATATTGTTTGTTGTAAGGAATAATTTTATAATTCATAATGTGCTTTTGGGGGTACTGTAAAGGGACTCTAACTATAATTATAAAGAATGGAGTTAGTGATTTATTTTCCAAGGATGTTTGGGTAGCAGAGTAAGGTGGGGAGGTCACGTGACGTTAGGATGGCGGTAGAAAGCTGGCGTCGGAGATGCTGTATATTTTAAGTTAAGTTTTCAATAATACATTCATTTTGTTTATCCAATTCAAGCCATAGGCCTTTCATATGGCTTACCTGTATGTTAACCAGGCACTGACTGGTCAGGGTGCTGTGGGATGATGATGAAGTAAGTAATGAGGTTTGTGGTGCCATGACGGCCGACGCCGACGAAGCTAGTGTTATGGTGGCTGAACCTCCGCCAGCTGTGTGTACCTTCATTTGGGCGTGTAGAATTAAGGTTTTTATGTTATGGTGATTAAATAGATATATTTTCCTAATTGGGATTTTTGCCTAACCCTCTGTTAACCAACCCCTTGAAGTAACACATACTGGTTTAGCGCTTTCTGTTTTTAACTGGGATAGCCCGGGGTGGCCGGTTTGGGCTTGAGATGTGTGTAACTTTTACCTTTGCCTTAGACCAGGCTCAAGCCCCCAGCTATCCCACATTTCTGCGTAACAAGAGGGTACAGAGAACTACCAGGCAGGTACCATCACTGGAGAGGGTACACAGAACTAATAAGCTGGTACCATCGCTGGAGAGTGTACAGACAACTGCTAGGCTGGTACTATCGCTGGAGAAGGTACAGAGAATTACCAGGCGGTACTATCGCTTGAAGGGTACACAGAACCCCGAGGCTTTACCATCTCTGGAGAGGGTACAGAGAACTACCAGGCTGGTACCATCACTGGAGAGGGTACAGAGAACTACCAGGCTGGTACCATCACTGGAGAGTGTACAGAGAACTACCAGGCTGGTACCATCACTGGAGAGTGTACAGAGAACTACCAGGCTGGTACCATCACTGGAGAGTGTACAGAGAACTACCAGGCTGGTACTATCGCTGGAGAGGGTACAGAGAACTACCAGGCTGGTACCATCACTGGAGAGTGTACAGAGAACTACCAGGCTGGTACTATCGCTTGAGAGGGTACACAGAACTACCGGGCTGGTACCATCACTGGAGAGGGTACGAGATCTTCCGGGCCCTGATACCATCACTGGAGAGTGTACAGAGAACTACCAGGCGGGGGGGTACTATCGCTAGAGAGGGCACAGAGAACTACCAGGCTGGTACCATCACTGGAGAGGGTACAGAGAACTACCATGCTAATACCATCAGCCAGAAATAACCTATACGAAGACACTCCAAGCAATCATTTGTTTCATTTAAGAAACTTGAGTCAGAGGATGCAACATGAACGTAAATAAAGAATGATTCCAGAATGGAAACATTCACCGAAGCTAAAAAAATGTTGAACAAATGTTGTGGTAAATGTTGGCTTTATCCCCGATACTACGTTGGGGCAAACTCAGTATAATGAATTCCTTATATTTTCTCAATAATTACATCAGCTTAAACAAATAACAATGAGCCACTCTAGGTTAGGTTAGGTAAGATTCTTCAGGAAACATGAACAAGTGTTTCCTGATGATGTTCATATATGGTCTGGCCACTTAAGCTGTTGGTCATTGCGAGGGCCCTTTTACTGGCTTATCCGGGCCTCCCCTTTAAATTTAAAACAAGTAGAAGTAAGTGTAGTGTTTGTGTTTTTCAGATCATTGGTTTTTATTCTTATGCACGACTGTACAAAGAACCTCTGTAACATACGTCTTTGATCAATGAATCACTTTTGCAACATTTGTGTATCTTCATTCAGGAAACTTTGGACTGAAGAAGCCACACAGTGGCTTCTTCAGTTCTAAGGAATGTAAGGAGGAGCTTAGCAAACCTTTGGCTAATCTTTTTAACATATCGTTACAACTGGCATGGTGCCCCGATAAGTGAAAATGGCAAAGTGATACCTTTTTTACAAAGCAGGTGACAGGTCCATAGCTTCGAACTATAGACCAGTAAACCTAACTTCCAAGGTGGGTAAATTTATGGAATCAATAATTGCCGAGGCAGTTCGTAGCCACCTTGAAAAGCATAAATTAATCAACGAATCTCAGCATGGTTTTTCAAAGGGCGTTCCTGCCTCACGAATTTAATTAATTTTTTTCCACCAAGGTATTTGAATGATATTGTGAATATGGACTTCAGTAAGGCTTTTGACAGGGTCCCACATCAGAGACTACTGACAAGACTTAAGGCACATGGAATAGGAGGAGAAATTTTTTCCTGGATAGAAGCATTGGTTGAAAAATAGGCTGCAGAGAGTTTACATAAATGGGGAGAAATCAGAGTGGGGAAGCGTCACGAGCGATGTTCCACAGGCGTCAGTGTTGCGCCCCCGGTTTTTCACAATCTACATAAACGACATTGACGAGGGCATAAAGAGCGACATAAGCAAGTTTGCCGATGACGCCAAAAATAGGCCCTCGAATTCATTCTGACGAGGACATTAGAGCACTCCGGGAAGATTGAATAGACTGATGCAGCGGTCGGAGAAGTGGCAGATGCAGTTTAATATAAACAAATACAAAGTTCTAAATGTTCGACAGGACAATAACCATGCCACATAAAAACAAATAATGTAGATCTTAATATTACGGATTGCAAAAAAGATTAGGAGTCCGGGTTTTAGCAGTAATCTGAAACCAAGACAACAGTGCATAAGTGTTTGAAAATACAGCTAACAGAATCTTTTGGCTTCATATCAAGAAGCATAAATAATAAGAGTCCTCAGGTTTTTTCTTCAACTATATATATCCTTGGTTAGGCCTCATTTTGATTATGCTGCACAGTTCTGGTAACCCCCATTACGAATAGATATAAATGCTCGGGAAAAACGTAAAAAAGGGGAAAGACAAAGTTGACCCCATGTATCGGAAATCTTCCCTATGAGGATAGACTGAGATCCCTCAATCTGCACTCTCTAGAAAGGCGTAGAATTAGGGGGGATATGTTTTGGGGTGTATAAATGGAAGACAGATTTTAAATAAAGGGGATGTAAATAGCGTGCTGAAAATTTCCAGCCTAGACAGGACTCGTAGCAATGGTTTAAGTTGGAAAAATTCAGATTCCCGGGAAAAGTATAGGAAAGCACTGGTTTGGTAATAGAGTTGTGGATGAGTGGAACAAACTCCCGAGTACAGTTATAGTGGCTAAAACGTTGTGTAGTTTTAAAAATAGGTTATTTAAATACACAGTGGGTGTGGTGGGTGTGAGTTGGACCTGACTAGTTTGTACTACTAGACCAGTTGCCGTATTCCTTCCTTAAGTGAATGTGACCTGATCTGACTAGGTTGGGGCATTGGCTTAAGCCGGTAGGAGATTTAACCTGCTCGCATGGGGCCAGGGGGCCCTTGCAGCAGTGTTCCTTCTTCTTATGTTCTTGTATATCAAAATTTTTATATTTAAATCTGATCTCTATGGATTCTAATAAATCCTTATCCTTTCACTGAATTCCCATATGTAAAATTTAAGGACATTTCGTGACAGTGCAGTGTTTGGATATTTTGTGAATCAGTTATACCGTAATATTTCGTGACTGTTTAAAATATTTGCATATCTCTCTGATAATTCGTTTTTTGGACAGATTTTGTTGGTAAGATTAACGTTATGTTTATTTTTCATTGATATTTTGTTTCCTCCTTCACTCCTATTCCCCAATCTTCTACGTTACCAAAAAAAAGACCTTCACACACCACGATCACCACCACGCATCACAACCACCACACTTCACCACCACCCTTCCAATACCACCACAATAGGGGTCTATATTGCGCAGTACGGTCCACATTCAACACCTAGGCTGTCAACCATGGCAAAATGGGATGGAAGTAAGGACTATGGACTCTTCTAACATAACAACAAGTTCTGGTGTGAAGATGGCAACTGGCAAGGCAAGAACTTTTATATAGATTAAAAACTATTCCGCATTATCTAACATTAGTCAAAGAGAGAGAGAGAGAGAGAGCGAGAGAGAAGGCCAGTGCAAGCCTACATCAAGTGACGTAAGCTGCTCAGCTGATGGTGACACTATTGACAAAGACTGGAAGTCCCACATGAGCTTAACTCAGGGTAAACAAATGGTGGGCTTCTGTCATCGCTAAGGTCCCACAGGCTGTTAGAGTTCAAAACACTACCTTTGGGAATTCTAACACAATTCCTCTGACCACCACAGAGGGAACAAATCCTCTTCCCAGCAACGAGGGAAGCCTTGGATCTGTTAATTCTCCTACACCTGACATCTCTGCTTCAGCCACTGCCAGTCTACTTGACAGTGCACATACCATCTCTGATCCTACACCTGTCAGCACACCTGCCGACACTATTCCAGAATCTGGTAGTAGTGCTTCGTCAGCAAGTTCTGAGCCAGGGGTTTCTCCACCAGTGACGGTGCACTTAATAATCAGGAACCTTCACTGCACCTGATCACCTACTGCGCCAAAGTACGAACAGCAGGGAAAACATATGTCGAACTGGTAGAGGACGGGCAGAGGACGTGGAGGAGGACGTGGAGGAGGACGTGGAGGAGGAAGACATCTACAGCCGTCTCACCCTCCACTAACACAGTTTTCCCGCGGCAGAAACGAGGACAAATCTGCAAAACACAGAGGTGGCAACAAATCCTATCCACCCTCCCAGGCACCAGACTGTGCTTCCCGCTGTCACCGGAAGGGGCCCCCACTGCCAACAACTGCCTGCGAGATACCAGGTGTAATTACTGCTACAAGAAAGGGGCATAAGGAGGACCAGTGTCGGAAGAAAAAGGAACTAGACAGACAGGGCCACCTGTTTAGAGACCTGTTCTCAGAACCAAACCAAGCAGGATCTCTGAATTGGTGAACACACTCACACGTCACCCACCTTACTACTCCATCCCAGCCCAGCAAAGGGGGATAGTGCCTTAATAAAAAGACCACAGACCTACATCCCTGCAGCTGCCTCAGTACCCCCACCTCTCTCAAGGGCAGGTACCTTACATCCCTACCACACCCACCAACCCCAAGCTGACCACTAATCAGAGGACCAGTCTACAGCATCCTGTCGGCCAACATTAAAAAGGTTTCCATCACTAATGTTGGAGACTCACACAATTTTTGTGAACACTCGACGTCCCGACATGATAGCTGTTGTTGAAACATTTTTGGATGACAGGACTCCAGAAAATTTTGCCAAGAATTTCTGGCTACACCCTCATGGAAGAAAGAGACAGCAAGGGGAAGGGGGAGGTGTTGCTGTGTGCTTCTTCCTAAAGTGTTCAAGCCCAGCACATTGTGTTGCAAACCCCTACACATCTTTAAATGATGTTCTCAAGCTCTGTAAAACACTAGTACCTTGACTAGCATGTGCAATGTCAACCTCCAGTGGCAACATGCAGACCCTATCAACTTCCTAATGGGAAAAATATTTGACTCCCCTTCTGCTACAACACAACTGTCAACATATTATAATTGTTGGTGGACCTCAACCAGCACCTTAACAGAGGGACTTTTATGACCTCCTTTCCCGTGTTTGCAAGAAACTTTGTTGATTCCCTACTCATATCTCTGGCTCCCCCTGACCCAGTAGTGAGTGATCTGGCAGAAGGCCATAGTCCCCTTGTCAACCCTCGGCTATGTTGGATCGTCTGACCACAAGGCTGTTTTTACGACACTTAAGATCCCAACAGAACGAGGTGAGGATCTACACGCACAACCTGGCTATGGGAAAGAGGTAATTGGGCCAGCCTTTGCTCTGAGCTCGCCACCACCGACTGGAATGCTCTTCTCCAAGGGGATGTTGACAACCAAGCGAAAGCCTTCACTGGACACATCCTTAATCTACAACAAGAACACATTCCTCACCGGCAATATGTGACCCAAGCCTACAGATCACCTTGGTTTGGCTTTCGTTGTAAGAGGCTGCTACTTGCTAAGTACAAGCATTGGGGAAGGTATAAGGACATCCTACCACCTATAACAGGAAATTTCACATGCAACCCTGTAGGGTATGGGTGATGTTCAAAAGTGGGCATTTGCTAAATGGGAGGCGGACACTAAAAGAAAAGTTAGCATCAGGTAGGTAGGCTCCAAAACCTGGTGGTCCCTGGTCAAGGACAGACAAGGTTATCTGCCTGATGAACTATCCACCCTCTAAATCGACAGGGTGGGACTACCTCTACTAGTAGTCAAGAGAAGGCGGACCTCTTTGCTGAACCCCTTTGCTACCAAAATGCAAGTTCCTGATCCAGCAAGGGACCCTCCTTGGCTAGCTGCAAGAACCGTGTCAAAAAATGTCAGTGGTGACAATAAGGCAGGAGGAGGTGCATTTCCTACTTAAATCGCTTGACCAAGAAAAGCTGTGGCCCAGACAAGTTGAGCCCAAGATTGTTGAGATTCAGACAGCTAGCAGCCCCTCAACTCGCATCTTTCGCACTGCCCCTACAGTGTAAAGGGCCCCCTCTAAAAGGG
>NC_069484.1:25952725-25976285 GCF_026875155.1 Cherax quadricarinatus | reverse complement strand
AGGGGTTTCTCGTTCCCTCCTGTGGGTACTAGCCTGGTTTTTCCTGTCCCCTCTCCAGGTAGTCCGGCTGGTAGTTTCTGTCCCTCCCCAGCGATCTACCAGCGGTAGTTCTCTGTACCCTCCAGGGTGGTTCCCCCTTTTGTTATCGTCCCCTTTCCCAGCGTATACCGGGCCTGGTAGTTCTCGTTACCCTTCCAGTGTTTGTACCGCCGGGTTTAGTTCTCTGTCCTCTCCAGGATGGTACCAGCCTGGTACTTCTCTTGTACCTCTCCAGCGTACTACCCACCCTTTGGTAGTTTCTGTACCCTCTCCAGTGATAGTACCAGCCTGGTAGTTCTTTGTACCCTCTCCAGCGATAGTACCAGCCTGGTAGTTCTCTGTACCCTCTCCGGGATGGTACTAGCCTGGTAGTTCTCTGTACCCTCTCCAGCGATTCTATCAGCCTGGTAGTTCTCTGTACACTCTCCAGTGATGGTACCAGCCTGGAAGTTCTCTCTACTTTCTCCAGTGATTGTACCAGCCTGGTAGTTCTGTGTGCTCTCTCCAGCGATAGTACCAGCCTGGTAGTTCTCTGTACCCTCTCCAGTGATGGTACTAGCCTGGTAGTTCTCTGTACCCTCTCCAGCGATACTACCAGCCTGGTAGTTCTCTATACACTCTCCAGTGATGGTACTAGCCTTGTAGTTCTCTGTACCCTCTCCAGCGATACTACCAGCCTGGTAGTTCTCTGTACCCTCTCCAGCGAAAGTACCAGCCTGGTAGTTCTCTGTACCCTCTCCAGCGAAGTACCAGCCTGGTAGTTCTCTGTACCCTCTACAGTGATGGTACTAGCCTGGTAGTTCTCTGTACCCTCTCCAGCGATACTACCAGCCTGGTAGTTCTATGTACCCTCTCCACCGAAAGTACCAGCCTGGTAGTTCTCCGTACCCTCTCCAGCGATAGTATCAGCCTGGTAGTTCTCTGTACACTCTCTAGTGATGGTACCAGCCTGGTAGTTCTTTGTACCCTCTCCAGTGATGGTACCAGCCTGGTAGTTCTGAGTACCCTCTAAAGCGATAGTACCAGCCTGGTAGTTCTCTGTACACTCTCCAGTGATGGTACCAGCCTGGTAGTTCTCTGTACCCTCTCCAGCGATGGTACCAGCTTGGTAGTTCTCTGTACCCTCTCCAGTGATGGTACCAGCCTGGTAGTTCTCTGTACCCTCTCCAGTGATGGTACCAGCCTGGTAGTTCTCTGTACACTCTCCCAGCAGTGTTGGTACAAGCCTGGTTAGTTCTCTGTACCCTCTCCAGTGATGGTACCTAGCCTGGTAGTTCTATGTACCTCTCAGTGATTGTACCTGCTTGGTAGGTTTTCTGTACCCATCTCAGTGTTGGTACAGCCTGCTAGTTCTCATGTGCCCTCTCAGATGATTGTTGCAGCCAGGTAGGTCTCTGTACCTCTCCAGTGATGGTACAAGCCTAGTAGTTCTGTGTACCCTCTCCAGTGATGGTACCAGCCTGGTAGTTCTCTGTACCCTCTCCAGCGATGGTACCTGCCTAGTAGTTCTGTGTACCTCTCCGTGAATTGTGTACCAGCCCGGTAGTTCTGTGCACCCTCTTCAAGCGATAGTTTCCAGCCTGTAGTTCTCTGTACACTCTCCAGTGATGGTTACAGCCTTGTAGTTTCGTTCCCTTCTCCTGCTATTGTTCAGTGGTAGTTCTCTGCACACTCTCCAGTGATGCTACCACGTCTGGTAGTTCTCTGTACCCTCTCCAGCGATAGTACCAGCCTTCGTAGTCTCATGCACACTCTCCAGTGATGGTACCTGACTGGTAGTTCTCTGTTAACGCTCCAGTGATGGCTTTGTACCAGCCTGGTAGTTCTCTGTACACTCTCCAGCGAGAGTAACCAGCCTCGGTAGTCTCTGTACCTCTCCAGTGATGGTAATAGCCATGGTAGTTCTCTGTACCCTCTCACAGCGATACTATCAGCCTGGTAGTTCTCTGCCACAATTCTCTCCTGTGGATAGTACCAGCCTGGGTAGTTCTCTGTACCTCTCTACAGTGATGGTTCTAGCGTGGTGGTTCTCTGGTACCTCTCCAGCGATATAACCTGCCTGGTGTTCTCTGTACCATCTCCAGTGATAGTACCAGGCTGGTAGTTCTTGTACCTCTCGCGATCAGTACCTACTGGTAGGTTCTCTGTACCCTCTCATTGATGGTTACCAGCTGGTAGTTCTGTGTGCCCTCTTCCAGCGATGGTACCAGCCTGGTAGTTTCAAGTACACTCTCCCAGTGATGTACTTGCTCGGTAGTAGTTCTCTGTACCCTCTCCAGCGATATTCCAGCCTGGTTGTTTTCTGTACCTCTCTCCAGTGCAGGTATTAGTCCTGGTAGTTCTTGTAACCCTCCTCAAGCGATACTACATTGCCTGATAGTTCTCTGTACCTCTCCAGTGGCTGGTTCCAGCTGGTAGTTCTCTGTACCCTCTCCAGTGCTGGTACCAGCCTGGTAGTTCTCTGTACACTCTCCAACGAAAGTACCAGCCTGGTAGTTCTCTGTACCCTCTCCAGTGATGGTACTAGCCTGGTAGTTCTCTGTACCCTCTCCAGTGATGGTACAAGCCTAGTAGTTCTGTGTACCTTCTCCAGTGATGGTACCAGCCTGGTAGTTCTCTGTACCCTCTCCAGCGATGGTACCAGCCTAGTAGTTCTGTGTACCCTCTCCAGTGATGGTACCAGCCCGGTAGTTCTGTGTACCCTCTCAAGCGATAGTACCAGCCTTGTAGTTCTCTGTACACTCTCCAGTGATGGTACCAGCCTGGAAGTTCTGTGTACCCTCTCAAGCGATAGTACCAGCCTTGTAGTTCTCTGTACACTCTCCAGTGATGGTACCAGCCTGGTAGTTCTCTGTACCCTCTTCCAAGCGATAGTACCAGCCTGGTAGTTCTCTGCACACTCTCCAGTGATGGTACCAGCCTGGTAATTCTCTGTACCCTCTCTAGCGATAGTACCAGCCTGGTAGTTCTCTGCACACTCTCCAGTGATGGGTCCTGGAATGGTAGTTTCTGTACTCTCTCAGTGATGGTACAGACTGGTTGTTCTCTGTACCCCCTGCAGCGATTAGTACAGCCTGGTTGTTCTCTGAAACTCTCCGGTGATGGTACGCCTTGTAGTTTTCTGTACTTCTCAAGCGATGGTACCAGCTTTGGTAGTTCTGTGTACCCTCTCCAGTGAAAGTGGTACCAGCCTGGTAGTTCTCTGTAGCCTCTCCAGAGATGGTATAAGCCTGGTTGTTCTCTGTACACTCTCCAGTGATGGTACCTGCCTGGTAGTTCTCTGTACACTCTCCAGTGATGGTACCATCCTGGTGGTTCTCTGTACTCTCTCCAGCGATGGTACAGCACTTGTAGTTCTGTGTGCCACTCTCTCTTCGATTGTGCCAGCCTGGTAGTTCTCTGTACCCTCTCCAGCGATGGTACCAGCCTGGAAATTCTCTGTACACTCTCCAGTGATGGTACCAGCCTGGTAGTTCCCTGTACCCTCTCCAGCGATAGTTACCAGCATGGTAGTCTCTGTACATCTCCGTGTGTTACTGCTTGGTTTAGTTCTCTGTACCCCTCTTCAGTGATTGGTACAGCCTGTAGTTCTCTGTACCCTCTCAGCGATAGTACCAGCCTGGTAGTATCTCTAGTTACCTCTGCAGTGATGGTACTAGCCTAGGTAGTTCTCTGTACCTCTCCAGCAATAGTACTGCATGGTAGTTCTTCCGTACCTCTCCAGCGATAGTTCCAGACTGGTAGTTCTCTGTATCCTCTCCAGCGATAGTACAGCCTGGTAGGTTCTCTGTACCCCCTCTCCAGTGATGTACCAGCTGGTAGTTCTCTTGTACCTCTCCAGTGATGGTACGCGACCTTGGTAGTTCTCTGAACCCTCATCAGCGTAATTTTCCTAGTTGAAGGTAATGCATGAGTACAGCACTTGTTGTAGTTCTCTGTTCCCTTCCAGGGATCGTGTAATAGCCTGGTAGTTTGCTCTGTACCTCCTCCAGCGATAGTACCTGCTCGTTTGTTTTCTGTACCCTCCTTCTCCAGCGAGAGTTTACCAGGCCCTCGGGTTGTTTCTCTATTTTTTGTACCACTCTGTGATGGTACCAGCATGGTTAGTTACTCTGTACCCCTCTCAGCGATACTATCCTGGCATGTGTAGTTATACTGTAACACTATCTGTTGATGGTACCAGGCCTGGGTTAGTTCTCTGTACACCTCTCCAGCCAATACTCAGCCTGAGTAGGTCTTATGTACCCTCTCCAGTGATAGTCACAGCATGGTTAGTTCTCTGTACCCTCTCAGCGTTTACTACCAGCCTGGTTTAGTTCTTTCTGTACCTCTCCAGTGATAAGTACCAGCCTGTTTGTTCTTCTGTTCCATTGTATATCTCCAGCAGATAGTATCCAGCCTGGTAGCTACAATGTACCCTCTCAATTGATTGTGTGGTGGTACTACCTGGTAGTTACTCTGTACCCTCTCCAGACGATTACTATCAGCCTTGGTAGTTCTCTGTCCCATCTCCAGTGATGGTACCTAGCCTGGTAGTTCTCTGTACCTCTCCACAGTGATTGGTACAAATGGTTGTTCTCTGTACCCTCACCAGCGATTTAACTACGCCCTGGGTAGTTCTATGTACCCTCTCCACCGATAATGGTAAATTATAGAAAGTAACACACTTATCTAGTTAGTCCAAAGTAAGTAATCAGTTCAAGCCTGGTAGTTCTTCCGTACACTCTCCGGCGATAGTATCAGCTTTGTAGTTCGCTGTTCACTCCTCTAAAGTGATGGTACCAGGCACTAGGCAGTTCTTCTGTACCGCTCTCAGCTCGAAAGTACCAGCCTTGTGGGTAGTTCTCTGTTATCCTATCCAACGAAATGTACCAGCCTGGTTATGTTCTTCTTGTGTACCATTCCATGTGATGGTTCTTGCCTGGTAGTTCTCTGTACCCTCTCCAGTGTTGGTACTTTATTAGCTGGTAGTTCTCCGTTACCTCTCTGCGATACTACCAGCCGGTAGTTCTCTGTAACATCTCTGAGTGTTGGTACCAGCCTGGAAGTAAGAAAGAGTTCTCTGGTACCCTCTCCAGGGGATGTACCAACCTGGTAGTCTGATTACCCTCTAACGCGATAGTACCTGGCTGGGGTAGTTCTCTGTTACACTCTCAGTGATGTAAAGCCTGGTTCTTATCGTTAGTTTCTGTACAATCTCCTGCGATAGTACCAGCCTGTTAGTTTCTCATGTACACTCTCATGTGATTGTACCAGCCTACCGGTTAGTTCTTCTGTAACCTTACTTCCAGCGATGGTACCAGCTTGGGTTTAGTTATCATGTAACCCTTTTTTATTTTTCTTTCTCCTTTGTTGGTACCCTCGCTGGTTGTTTCTCTTTACCTCTCGAGTGATGGTACCAGCCTGGTCAGTTCTCTGTACACACTTCACCAGTTGATGCGTACCAATGACAGGTTTAGTTCTCTGTACCATTTCCGTGATTCGGTACCAGCTGGTTCTTTTGGTTCTCTGTACCACTCTCCCAGTGATTGTAACCAGCTTGGTAGTTCTCTGTACCTACACCAGTGATGGTACCAGCCTGATAGTTCTCTGTACCACTTCTCCTGTTTTGTTATGTATAGCTGCTGTAGTTCTCTGTACTCTCTCAGTGATGGTACAAAATTAGTAGTTCTGTTTCCCTTCTCCAGTGATGGTTACCTGGACTGGTAGTTTCTGTACACTCTCCAGCGATGGGTACCAGCCTCTTGTAGGTCTGTGTTACCCTCTCTGTGATGGTACCAGCCGGTAGTTCTGTGTTTCCTCTCAAGCGATAGTACCATGCCCTTGTTTAGTTCTCTCGTTACTACACTGTCTCCAGTGATGGTACCTGCCTGGAAGTTCTGTTTTACCATCTCAGGCTGAAAGTACCAGCCTTGTAGTTCTCTGCCCACTCTCCAGTGATGGTACCAGCGTTGTAATAATTCTCTGTACCCTCTCTTGACGATTTAGTACAGCCTGGTAGTTCCTCTGCACACTCTCCAGTGATTGTACCAGCCTTGTAATTCTCTGTTACCATTCTCTCAGCGATATACCAGCCTGTGAGGTGTTCTCTGCACACTTCTCCTGTGATGGTACCAGCCTGGTAGTTTCTTCTGTACACTCTCCAAGTGTTGGTACCTGCCTGTAGTTCTCTGTACCCCCTTGAGCGATAGTACCAGCCTGGTAGTTCTCTGCACACTCTCCGGTGATGGTACCAGCCTTGTAGTTCTCTGTACCCTCTCAAGCGATGGTACCAGCTTGGTAGTTCTGTGTACCCTCTCCAGTGATGGTACCAGCCTGGTAGTTCTCTGTAGCCTCTCCAGAGATGGTATAAGCCTGGTTGTTCTCTGTACACTCTCCAGTGATGGTACCTGCCTGGTAGTTCTCTGTACACTCTCCAGTGATGGTACCATACTGGTGGTTCTCTGTACTCTCTCCAGCGATGGTACCAGCCTGGTAGTTCTGTGTACCCTCTCCAATGATGGTGCCAGCCTGGTAGTTCTCTGTACCCTCTCCAGCGATGGTACCAGCCTGGAAGTTCTCTGTAAACTCTACAGTGATGGTGCCAGCCTGGTAGTTCCCTGTACCCTCTCCAGCGATAGTACCAGCCTGGTAGTTCTCTGTACACTCTCCAGTGATGGTACCAGCCTGGTAGATCTCTGTTCCCTCTTCAGTGATGGTACCAGCCTGTTAGTTCTCTGTACCCTCTCCAGCGATAGTACCAGCCTGGTAGTTCTCTGTTCCCTCTGCAGTGATGGTACTAGCCTGGTAGTTCTCTGTACCCTCTTCTGCGATAGTAACACAGCCTTGGTAGTTCTCCGTTACCCTCTACAGCGATGTACCAGCCTGGTATTTCTCTGTACCCTTCATCCAACGTAAGTACCAGCTGGGTAGTTCTCTGTACCTCTCCAGTGATGGTACCAGGCCTGGTAGTTTCTGTACCCTCTCCAGTGATGAGTACTAGCCTGGTTAGTTCTCTGAACCCCTCTCCAGCGTTACTACCAGCACTGGTAGTTCTCTGTACCCCCTCTCCAGCGCTAGTTTACCAGCCTTGTAGTTCTCTGTACTCTCTCAGGGATGGTACTAGCCTCGGTAGTTCTCTGTTACCCCTCTCAGCGATGTACCGGCCTGGTTGTTCTTCGTACCCTCTCTCAGCCTTAGTACCAGCCTGGTTAGTTTTGTACCTCTCCAGCGATAGTACCAGCCTGGTAGTTCTCTGTACCCTCCATTGATTGTACCAGCCTGGTAGTTCTCTGTACCCTCTCCAGCGATACTACCAGCCTGGTAGCTCTCTCTACCCTCTCCAGTGATGGTACCAGCCTGGTAGTTCTCTGTACCCTCTCCAGCCATATACCAGCCTGGCGCAAGTTCTCTGTACCCTCTCCAGTGATAGTACCAGCCTGGTAGTTCTCTGTACCCTCTCCGGCGATACTACCAGCCTGGTAGTTCTCTGCACCCTCTCCAGTGATAGTAATAGACTGGTAGTTTCTCTGTAACCTCGCAGCGTTAGTTCAGGCCTGGTAGTTCTCTGTATCCCTCGCCAAGTGATGGTACTAGTCCTGGTAGTTCTCTGTACCTCTCAAAGCGATATATCAGCCTCGTAGTTCTCTGATACCCTCTCCAGTGATGTACTAGCCTTGGTAGTTCTCTGTACCCTCTCCAGTGAGTGGTACCTAGCCTGGTAGTTCTCTGTATCCCTCTCCAGCGTTACAAAAATACCAGCTGGATAGTTCTATGTACCCTCTCCACGAAAGTACCAGCCTGGTAGTTATCCGTACCCTATCAGCGATAGGATACTGCTGAAGTTCTCTGTACAATCTCTAGTGTTTAGGTACCAGCCTAGTTAGTCTCTGTACCCTCTCCAGTGATTGGTACCTGCCTGTAGTTTGAGTTACCCTCTAAGCGGATAGTACCCGCCTTGGGTAGTTCTCTGTACACTCTGCAGTGGATGGTACCGCCTGGTAGTTCTCTGTACCTCTCCTGCGATGTTCCTGCCTGAGTAGTTCTTGTCTCTTCCAAAGTGATATGGTAACAGCCTGGTACTTCTCTGTACCGCTCAGCGAAGGTACCAGTGGTAGTTCTCTGTACCCTATCCAGTGATGGGACCAGCCTGGTAGTTCTCTGTACCTCTCAAGTGTGGTCAAAACTGTAGTTGCTGTTCATCTCCAGTGTATGGTACCTGCCTGGTAGTTCTCTGTACCCTCTTCCAGCGATGGTACCAGCCTGGTGTTCTCTGTACCCTCCCAAGTGATTGTGCCAGCTAGGTAGTTCTCTGTACCCTCCCAGTGATTGGTTACCAGCTTGTAGTCTCAGTACCCTCTCCTTTGATTGTACAGCTTGGATAGTTCTTCTGTACCTCCCCAGTGATGGTCTACTAGCCTGGTAGTTTTCTGTACCCCCTCTCCAAGTGTTGGGTACAACCTGGTAGTTAGCTCTACACTCTTAAATGATGGTGCCAGCCTGGTAGTTCTCGTTAGCTCTCAGAGATGGTATATGCTGGTTGTCTTCTCTGTTCACTCTCAGTGATTTGGTACATCCCTCTCTTGGTGGTTCTCTGTACTCTCTACAGCGATGGTTACCGCATGGTGTTCTGTGTACCCTCTCCTCTATGATGGTACATGGACTGGTAGTTCTGTGTACCCCTCTCCAGGCGGATGGTACCCAAGGCCTGGAAGTTCCTCTGTTCTCTCTCCTGGGTTGGTACTGCCTGGTAGTTCCTGTACCCTCTCCAGCGATAGTACGAGCCAGGGAGTTCTCTGTACACTTCTCCTGTGATGGTACCAGCTTGGTTGTTCTCTGTACCCTCCGCCAGGATGTTAACAGCCTGGGGTTCTGATGCTTCCTCTCCAGCGATAGTACGCCTGGTAGTTCTCTGTTCCCTCTGCAGTGATAGGGTTCTAGCCTGGTAGTCTCTGTACCCTTTCTTCAGCGATATACCAGCCTGTTTAGTTCGCCGTACCCTCTCCAGCGTAGTACAAGCATGGTAAGTTCTCTTACTACTCTCCAGTGATAGGTACCTGCTGGTTAGTTCTTGTACACTCTCCAGTGATGGTACATCCTGGTGGTTCTCTGTACCTCTCTCCATGCGATGGTACCTGACTGGTAGTTCTGTGTACCCTCCCCAATGATCGGTGCCAGCCTGGTAGTTCTCTGTACTCCTCCAGCGATAGGTTACCAGCTGGAGTTTCTCTTAAATATCCCAGTGATGGTGCCCAGCCTGGTAGTCCCTGTACCCTCTCCAGGGGCCGATAGTACCAGCCTGTAGTTCTTGTACACTCTCCTGAGATGGTACCGCCTGGTAGTTCTCGGTTACCCTCTTCTGTGATGGGTTACCAGCCTAGTCAGTTTCTCTGTTACCCTCTCCAGCGTTTGTACCAGCCTCGGTTGTTCTCTGTATCCCTTGCTGTGATGGTACTAGCATGGTTGTTCTCTGTACCCTCTTCAGCGGATTAGTACCAGCCTGGGTAGTTCTCCGTACCCTTCCAGCGATAGTACCAGCCTGGTACTTCTCTGTACCCTCTCCAACGATAGTTACCAGCTGGTTGTTCTCCTGTACACTCTCCAGTGATGGTACCTGCCTGGTCAGTTTCTCTGTACCTCTCCAAGTGATGGTTCTAGCCTGGTAGTTCTCGTAACCCTCTCCAGCCGATACTACCAGATATCTGGTAAGTTCTCTGTACCCTCTCCAGCGATAGTACAGCCTTGTAGTTCTTGTTCCCTCTCTGGGATGGTACTAGACTGGTAGTCTCTTGTACCTCTCCAGCGATAGTACCAGCCTGGTTGTGCTCCGTTCCCTTCTCCAGCCTTGGTTGTCAGCCTGGTAGTTCTCTGTACCCTTATCAGCGTTAGTACAGCCTGGTAGTTCTCTGTACCCTCCGTGGATGGTACCAGCTGGTAGGTCTCTGTACCCTCTCCAGCGTTTATACCAGCCTGGTAGCTCTCTGTACCTCTCCATTGATGGTACATGTCTGTAGTTCTCTGTACCTCTCCAGCCATACTACAGCCTGGTTAGTTCTCTGTACCCTTCCAGTGATAGTACCTGCCTGGTTAGTTCTCTTGTACCCTCTCCAGCGATACTACCAGCCTGGCTAAGTTCTCTGCACCCTCTCCAGTGATTAGTAATAGCCTGGAGAGAGATATGTCCCCCACACCTCTCATCGATAGTACCAGTGTGTGTGTGTCTCTGTAAAATCACTACCGTGCGATGGTACTTGCTGGTAGTTCTCTGTCCTCTCCAGCGACACAATCAACCCCCCAATTCAGCCGGTAGTTATCTGTACCTCTCCAGTGATGGTACTAGCCTGGTAGTCTCTGATACCCTCTCCAGTGATGGTCTAAGCCTGTAGTTCTCGGTACCCTTCCTGCGTTACTACAGCTGATAGTTCTAATTGTACCCTCTCCACGAAACAGTACCAGCCTGTAGTTCTCCGTTACCTCTCCAGCGATAGTATCAGCTGGAAGTTCTCTGTACACTCTTAGTGATGTTGTGTCAGCCTTGTAGGTTTCTCTGTACACCTCACAGTGATGGTACCAGCCTGGTAGTTTGAATACCTCCTAAAGCGCGATAGTACCAGCCTGGTGTTCTCAGTACACTGTGTGCTAAGGATACGGTACCAGCCTGGTAGTTCTCTGTACCCTCCTCCTGCGATAGTTCATGCCTGGTAGTTCTCTGTATCTCCCAGTGATGGTAACAGCCTGGTACTTCTCTGTACCCTCTCCAGCAGATCCGGTACCTGCCTTGGTAGTTCTCTGTTACCCTCTCCCAGTGCCATGGTCAACTGCCCCCACCTCCCCCCCCCCCCCCCCGGTAGCTACTCCCTGTACCTCTCAATTGATGCGTACAAAACCTCGGCTACGCACCCTCCCCACTCCCCCCCTGACCTCAAACAAATCACCCTCCCCCTCACCCCCCGTCCCGCCTCGCCCCCCCCAGGCCCTCTCCCACCCCAGCTGCCGAAACCTACCAGCGCTCTCTACTGTCAACCTTCTCCTGCGAGGCTACCAGCCTGGTAGTTCTCTGTACCCTCCCCAGTGATTGTAACAGCTGTAGTTCTCGTACCCCTCTCAGTGATGGTATACACCTGTTGTTCTAAGTACACCTCTCCCATTGATTGACCAGCTTGGTAGTTCTCTGTACCTATCCAGTGATGGTACTAGCATGGTAGTTTTCTGTTGTCTCACTCGCGCGCTTGTACAATAGAACTGGATAGTTCTCTGTACCTCTCAGTGATGTACAGCTTGGTAATTCTCTGTACCCTCTTAGCGATGGTACAGCCTGGTAGTTCTCTGTACCCTCTCAGTGATTGTACCAGGCCTGGTAGTTCTCTGGTGTCTCCAGCGATGTACAGCCTAGTAGTTTTGGGTACCCCTCTGCCAGTGATGGCTATGCCCGGTATTTCTGTGTAATACTCCCTAGAGATATATGTACATGCCTTGTAGTTCTCTGTACACTCTCCAGTGATGGTACCAGCTGGAAGTTATGTGTACCCTCTAAGGATAGTACCAGCCTTGTAGTATCTCTGTACACTCGTCCAGTGATGGTACCAGCTTGTAGCTCTCTGTACCCTCTCCAGCGATTAGTACCTGCCTGGTAGTTCTCTGCACACTCTCCAGTGATGGTACCTACAGCCTGGTTTAGTTCTCTGTACACTCTCAGTGATGGTACCAGCCTGGTAGTTCTCTGTACCCTCTGCGCGTATAGTACCCAGCCTGGTATTTCTCTGCTACACTATCGGTGATGGTACCAGCCTTTGTAGTTCTCTGTACCCTCTCAAGCGATGGTACAGCTTGGGTAGTTGTACCTCTCCGTGACGTTAACAGCCTTCGGTAGTTTCTGTAGCCTCTCCAGAGATGGTATAGCCTGGTTGTCTCGTACACCTCTCCAGGTTGACTGGTACACCATGGTAGTTCTCCTCTACACTTGTAAATGATGGTGCCAGCTAGGTAGTTCTCAGTAGCCTTCCAGAGATGGTTATAAGCTGTGTGTTGTTGTCCTGTACTACTTCCAGTGATTGGTACACACTCTGGTGGTATATCTGTACTACTCTACAGCGATGGTTACCAGCAATGGTAGTTGGGTACCCTCTCCAATGATGGTACAAAGCCTGGTAGTTCTGTGTACCCTTCTCCAGCGATAGGTACCAGCTGGAGAAGTTTCTCTGTAACTCTCCAGTGATGGTTACCAGCCTGGTAGTTCCCTGTACCCTCTCCAGCGATAGTACGAGCCTGGTAGTTCTCTGTACACTCTCCAGTGATGGTACCAGCCTGGTAGTTCTCTGTACCCTCTCCAGTGATGATACCAGCCTGGGAGTTCTGTGTACCCTCTCCAGCGATAGTATCAGCCTGGTAGTTCTCTGTACACTCTCCAGTGATGGTACCAGCCTAGTTGTTCTCTGTACCCTCTCCAGTGATGGTACCAGCCTGGGAGTTCTCTGTACCCTCTCCAGCGATCGTACCAGCCCTGGTAGTTCTCTGTACCCCTCTCCACTGTTTTTACTAGCCTGGTAGTTTTGTCCCCTCTCCCAGCGATACTACCCAGCCTGATCCGTTCTCAGACCTCCCCCCACCCCCCCCCCAGATTAACCAGGCTGTAGTTCTCTGTTACCCCCTCAGAGATAGTACCGCCTGGTAGTTCTCTGTACCTCTCCAGTGATGGTTTACCAGCCTGTAGGTCTCTGTACCTCTCCAGTGATGTACTAGCTCGCGTAGTTCTCTGCACCCTCTCCAGCGATACTTACCAGTGTAGTTCTCTGTACACTTTCCAGCGACATACCCGCCTGGTTGTTCTCTGTCCCTCTCCAGTGATGGTACTAGCCAGGTAGTTCTCTGTACCCTCTCCAGCGTTAAAGTCTGTGTGTGTTAGTGTAGTCAGTTACCTCCCAGCGATAGTACCAGCCGTAGTTACTCTGTATCCCTCTCCAGCGGCTAGTACCTAGCCTGGTTCCCCACCTTAGTTCTCCTGTACCTCTGTGATGGTACTAGCCTGGATAGTTCTCTGTACCCTCTCCAGTGATAGTTACAGGCTGGTAGTTCTCTGTACCCTCTCCAGCGATTTACTACCAGCCTGGTAGAGACTAGGTAACAATAACAGTGATCGGTAAACAGCCTGGTTAGTTATTAGTATACCCTCTCCAGCGATATACAGCATGGTAGTTCTCGGTACCCTTCCAGAGATAGTACAGCCTGGTTAGTTACTCTGTACCCTCTTCCAGTGATTGTGGTACCAGCTGGTACTTCTCTTGTACCCTCTCAGCGATTACTACCAGCCTTGTTGTTCTCTGTACCCTCTCCAGCTGATCCCAGGTACCAGCCTGGTAGTTCTTTTGTACTCCCTATCCAGCGATAGTACCAGCCTGGTAGTTCTCTGTACCCTCTCCAGTGATGGTACTAGCCTGGTAGTTCTCTGTACCCTCTCCAGCGATACTATCAGCCTGGTAGTTCTCTGTACACTCTCCAGTGATGGTACCAGCCTGAAAGTCTCCTCTATTTCTTCCAGTGATTGCACCAGCTGGTAGTTCTGTGTGCTTCTCTCCAGCGATAGTACCCAGCTGGAATATCTCTGTACCATCTCCAATGATGGTTCCTAGCGGGAATTTCTCTTTACCCCACTCCCCGCGATAACTACCCAGCCTGGTATTTATCTATTACCCTTCCAGAGATGGTATAGCCTTGTAATTCCTCTCCGCTACCCTCATCCAGCGACCTATACCAGCCTGGGAGTTCTTCTGTACCCTCTCCGCGAAAAGTACCAGCCTGGTAGTTCTCTGTACCCTCCTCCAGCGAACGTACCAGCACATGTTAGTTCTCTGTACCCATACAGATATTACTACGCGCTGGTAGTTGTCTTTTCCCTTCTCCAGGCGTACTACCAGCCTGGGTTAGTTTAGTTTATGTCCTCTCCTCCGATACGTTCAGCTGGTAGTTCTCCGTACCCTCTCCAGCGATAGTATCAGCCTGGTAGTTCTCTGTACACTCTCTAGTGATGGTACAAGCCTGGTAGTTCTTTGTACCCTCTCCAGTGATGGTACCAGCTTGGTAGTTCTGAGTACCCTCTAAAGCGATAGTACCAGCCTGGTAGTTCTCTGTACACTCTCCAGTGATGGTACCATCCTGGTAGTTCTCCGTACCCTTTCCTACGATAGTACTAGCCTGGTAGTTCTCTGTACACTCTCAAGTGATGGTTCCAGCCTGGTAGTTCTCTGTACCCTCTCCAGTGATGGTACCAGCCTGGTAGTTCTCTGTACCCTCTCCAGTGATTGTACCAGCTTGGTAGTTTTCTGTACCCTCTCCAGTGATGGTACCAGCCTGCTAGTTCTCTGTACCCTCTCCAGTGATTGTAGTAGCCTGGTAGTTCTCTGTACCCTCTCCAGTGATGGTACAAGCCTAGTTCTTCTGTGTACCCTCCCCCAGTGATGGTCCCAGCCTGGTTGTTTCTGCCCCTTTCCCCAGCGATGGTCCCCCTAGTAGTTCTGTTTTTTGGTACCCTCTCAGTGATGGTACCACCCCGGTAGTTCTGTGTACCTCTCAAGCGATAGACCAGCCTTGTAGTTCTCTGTACGCTTCAGTGTGGTACCAGCCTGGTAGTTCTCTGTACCCTCTCCAGCGATAGTACCAGCCTGGTAGTTCTCTGCACACTCTCCAGTGATGCTACCAGTCTGGTAGTTCTCTGTACCCTCTCCAGCGATAGTACCAGCCTCTTAGTTCTCTGCACACTCTCCAGTGAGGGTTTCCAGCCTGGTAGTTTCTGTACACTCTCCAGTGATGGTACCAGCCTGGTAGTTCTCTGTACCCTCTCCAGCGATAGTACCAGCCTGGTAGTTCTCTGTACCCTCTCCAGTGATGGTACTAGCATGGTAGTTCTCTGTACCCTCTCCAGCGATTACTATCAGCCTGGTAGTTCTCTGCCCCCAAACCTTTTTCCTGTATTGGGTTACCAGCCTGGTAGTTCTCTGTACCCTCTCCAGGATGGTACTAGCTGGTGTTCTCTGTACCCTTTTCCAGCGATACTACCAGCTGGTTGTTCTCTGTACCCTCTCCAGTGATAGTTACCAGGCTGGTAGTTCTCTGTACCTCCCCCAGCGATAGTACCAACCTGGTAGTTCTCTGTACCTCCCCTTTAAATGGTTTACCAGCCTGGTAGTCTGTGGCCTCTCCAGCGTAGTACCAGCCTGGTAGTTCTCGTACCCTCTCCAGTGATGGTACTAGCCTGGGTTAGTTCTCTGTACCCTCTCCAGCGTTTACTACCAGCCGGGTTTGTTCTCTGTACCTCTCCAGTGTGGTACTAGCCGGGGAGTTCTCTGTCCCCCTTCCGGATTCCCAAGCCGTTTTTGTATTCAGGGAAATTCACCCGGGTTTTTGATTTGGTCCCACCCGGCCGTTTTGGGTTTTGGGTTAGTTTTCCTGTACCCTCCCCGTGATGGTCCCAAGTTTAGAAGTTCTGTGTCCCCTTTCTCCATTTGATGGTACCACCCCTGGTGGTTTCTTTGTCCCCTTTCCCCAACCCGTTTGGTCCAGCCTATAGTCTTGTACCCTCCCCAGGGGATGGTCCCACCCCGGTGTTTTTGTGTACCTCCCCAAGGGGTTTTAGTCCCAAGCCTTTTTAGTTCTCGGGTCATTTCCCAGTGATGGGTTACCACCCCTGGGAAGTTTTTGGGGTCCCTCCCCCAAAGCCGATAGTACCACCCGGGTGTTCTTGTTCCACTTTTCCGGTGTTTTTCCCACCCCTGGTAATTCTCTTTTAACCCTCTTTTAAGCGTTTTTGTACCAGCTGGAAATTTTCTCTGCACACTCTCCAGTGATTTTCCCCGGGCCTGGTAGTTCTTTACACTCCCCAGTGTTTTGGTCCCAAGCCGGGTAGTTCCCCGGACCCCCTGCAGGAAAAGTCCCAAAGGCCTTGGTTAGATCTCGGGACCCCCTCTCCGGGTAGGGGGTACCAGCTTTGTATTTTCCCCTGTCCCCCTTCCCCAAGGCGTTTTGGTCCCAAAGTTTGGGGGTTCGTGTACCCCCTCCAGTGTTTGGTTTCCCAGCCTGGTAGGTTGTTTTGTCCCCTCCCCCAGGTTGGTTTTAAGCTGGTTGTTCTTTTTTCCCACTCCCCATTTGATGGTACCTGCCTGGTATTTCCCCTTTTCTACCCTCCCCCATTTGTTGGTTTCCCCACCCGGGTTTTTGGTTTTCTCTGCATCTCCCCCAGCGTTGGTACCCCCCTTTGGAAAGTTCTGTGTACCCTTCCCCAAGTGGTGCCCCCGGGTAGTTTCTTTTCCCTCTCCAGGGGATTTTTAACCACCCCGGGAAATTCTCTGTACACTCCCCCAAGTGAGGGAAACCCGCCTGGTTTGTCCCTTACCCTTCCAGCGATAGTCCCACCCTGGTAGTTCTTTTGTTTTTTTCCTTTGGGGATGGTACCTGCTTGGTAGTTCTCGGGAAACCCTTTCATTTTGATGGTACCCCCGGGTTGTTCTCTTTTCCCCTTTCCCCAAGCGATATTTCCAGCCTGGAAGTTCCCCTTTTTCCCTCTTTGCGGAGGGGCCCGGGGCCTGGTAGTTCTTTTGTACCTTTTCAGCAAGTCCCCCTGGGGTTTGGCTCGTACCCTTTTCCCAGTGATGGTCCCACCCGGGTTTGTTCTCTGTACCCTTTTCCCCAGGTGGTCCCGGCCTGGTGCCCTTAAACCCTTCCAGCGTTACTCCCAGCCTGGTAGTTCTCTGTCCCTTTCAGCGATGACCAGCCTTTAGTTTTGACCTCTCCAGGGATGGTATAGCGGGTAGTTCCCCGTACCCCCCTCCAGCAGATATTTACCAGCCTGGTAGTTCTCCTACCTCTCCGCGAGTAGTACCAGGCCTGGGTTAGTTTTTGTCTTTCCCTTCCGGAAAAGGACCAGCCTGGTAGTTCTCTGTACCTCCAGTGATGGTACCGCTGGTAGTTCTCTGTACCCTCCCAGCGTACTCCCAGCGGTAGTTTTCTTGTAACCCTCTCCAGTGATTGGGTACTGCCGTTAGTTCTCTGTACCCTCTCCAGCACTACCCCTGGTAGTTCTCTGTACCCTCTCAGGTAGTACCAGCCTGGTAGTTCTCTGTACCCTTCCAGCGATATACACCCTTTGTAGTTCTTGTACCCTTTCCATGATGTAGCCGTTTTAGTTTTTCTGTACCCTCTCCAGCGATTACCAGTTTGGAAGATTCCGGGGGAAACCCCTTTTTCCCGTTCCCCCCGGTTTCCCCTGGTACCCTTCCCCCTTTGTGTGGTTGTTTTTTTTTCCCTTTCCCCCAGTTGAATGGGTTATTTGGGCCCCTGACATTCCCCCCCGGGTTTTGTCCCTTTCCCCGGGGCCCCCTTTTGATTTCCCTCCCCAGGGGGTAAAACCTGGTAGTTTTTCCCCCTTCCCTATGGGCCACCCCGGGTGTTTTTCCTCTACTCCACCGGTTTTACCCCCCCGAATTTCCCCTGTATTTTTTTATTAATGGTACAGCCTGGTAGTTTCTACCCTCTCCAGTGAAACCCCGGTAGGCTCTTATTCCCAGCGTTTTTTCCCCGGGTATTCTATGTACCTCCCCCCGGGTTTCCCCTTTTTTCCCCCCCTTTTCCAATTTTTTTCCCCCCTTTTTGGGTTCCCCCTTAAATTTTTGGGGTACCCCTTTTTCGATACCCCCTTTTTTCCCTTTTTCTCTGTTCCCCCATTTGGGTCCCTGGTATCTCTGTAAATCCCCTTAACCCCTGGAATTTTTTAAACTTCAAAATTGGTCCCCTGGTACCTTAACAAAAACCACCCCTTTTTTTTTCTTTTACCCCCCCCCCGGGGGTTTTAACCCCGGTAAAATTCCCTTTTCCCTCTCCAGGTTTTACCAGCGGATTCTCGTAACCCCTCCCCAAATTTACCAGCGGGGTTTTTTACCCCCCCAAATTAAAAACCCCCCCCGGTAGTTTCTGCCCCCCCTTTTGTACCGCTTGGTAGTTTTTTCCCTCCCTTTGGGAAACACCCCTGTAGTTTTTCCCTTCCAGAGGGTACCCCCCGGGGAATTCTTGTACCCTCTCCAGCGATGTTACCAAGCCTTTGGGTTTTGACCTTCTCGTGATTGGTACCGCCTGTATTTTTTTTCTTGGTACCTCTCCAGGATGGTACCCAGATTGGTTGTTCTCCTGTACCCTCCAGCGATGGTACCAGCCTGGTAGTTCTCTGTACCTTCCCCCCAGGATGGTTAACCCTGGTTAGTTCTCTGTACCCTCTCCAGGATGGTACCGCCTGGGTTAGTTCTCTGTACCTTCCAGGGATGGTACCGCCGGGTTTAGTTCTCTTGTCCCTCTTCCAGCGATTGGTACCAGCCTGGTAGTTCTCTGTACCTCTCCAGTAGGTCCAGCCTGGTAGTTTTTACCTCCCGGTGCCCCTCTTTTCCCTTTTCCTCCCTGTGGGTCCCAGCCGGGTAGTTTCTCTTACCCTCTCCAGGATTTACCAGCCTGGTAGTTCTCTGTACCCTCTCCAGCGATAGTACCAGCCTGGTAGTTCTCTGTTCCCTCTGCAGTGATGGTACTAGCCTGGTAGTTCTCTGTACCCTCTCCAGCGATAGTACCAGCCTGGTAGTTCTCCGTACCCTCTCCAGCGATGTACCCTGGTAGTTCTCTGTACCTCTCCAGCGTTTGGTACCTGCCTGGTAGTTCTCTGTACCCTCCCCAGTGATGGTACCAGCCTGGTAGTTCTCTGTACCCTCTCCAGTGATGGTACTAGCCTGGTAGTTCTCTGAACCCTCTCCAGCGATACTACCAGCCTGGTAGTTCTCTGTACCCTCTCCAGTGATGGTACCAGCCTGTAGTTTCTGTACCTCTCCAGGGATTATTAGCCTGGTGTTCTCTGTACCCTCCCCAAGTGATGTTACCAGCCTGGAAAGTTTCCGTTACCCTTCCAGCGATTAGTACCAGCCTGGTATTCTCTGTACCCTTTTTCCAGCGGATTAGTACAGCCCTGGTAGTTCTCTGTACCCTCTCCAGTGATGGTACCAGCCTGGTAGTTCTCTGTACCCTCTCCAGCGATACTACCAGCCTGGTAGTTCTCTGTACCCTCTCCAGTGATGGTACCAGCCTGGTAGTTCTCCGTTACCCTCTCCAGGATTGTATCAGCTTGGTAGTTCTCTGTACACTCTCAGATGATGGTACCAGCCTAGTAGTTCTCTGTACCCTCTCCAGCGAAAGTACCAGCCTGGTAGTTCTCTGTACCCTCTCCAACGAAAGTACCAGTCCTGGTGTGTTCTCTGTACCCTCTCCAGTGATGGTACCAAGGCCTGGTAGTTCTCTGTACCCTCTCCAGTGATGGTACTAGCCTGGTAGTTCTCTGTACCCTCTCCAGCGATACTACCAGCCTGGTAGTTCTCTGTACCCTCTCCAGCGATAGTACCAGCCTGGTAGTTCTCTGTACACTCTCCAGTGATGGTACCAGCCTGGTAGTTCTCTGTACCCTCTCCAGTGATGGTTACCAACCTTTGGTAGTTCTGATACCCTCTAAGCGTATAGTACCAGCCTGGTTAGTTCTCTGTTTAGCCTGCGTCAGTTCTCTGTACCCTCTCAGGGCTGTATACTATCGCCTAGTGTATTCTCTGTTACCCTTCTATCTGTGTTTTAGGTTAGGTATGGCCTTGGTAGTTTCTGTCATGTACCCTCTCCAGGGATGGTACTAGCTGGTAGTTCTCTGTTACCTCTGATCCAGCGATACTACCAGCCTGGTTAGTTCTATGTACCCTCTCCACCCGAAAGTACCAGCCTGGTTAGTTTCTCCGTCCCCTCTCCAGTCGATGGTCCCAGCCTGGTAGTTCTCTGAAACCCCTGCCGATAGTACCACCCTGGTAGTTCCGCACACTCCCCGGGTGATGGTACGCCTTGTATTCTCTGTCCCCTCTAAACGAGGTACCAGTTGGGGAGTTTTTTTGTACCCTCTCCAGTGTGGTACCACCCGGGGTAGTTCCTGTACCCTTTCCCCCAGAGTGGTAAACCCTGGTGTTTCTGTCATCCCGTGAGGGTACCCCCTGGTAGTTTTCTGTACACTCTCCAGTGAGGTACCATCCGGTTTCTCTGTACTTTCCAGCGTGGTCCACCTGGTTTGTGTACCTCTCCAAATGAGGGTCCACCCGGTTTTCTCTTTCCTTCCAGCGATGAACAGCCTGGAATTCTCTGTAAACTTCATGATGGTCCCCGGGTGTTCCTGTCCCCTCTCCAGCGATAGTACCCGCCTGGTAGTTTCTGACATCTCCAGTGAGGTCCGCCTGGGTTCTTTTTCCCTTTTAGTGATGGTCCCGCCTGAGTTCTTTTCCCTCTCCAGCGATAGAAACCAGCTGGTAGTTCTCTTTTTCCTTCAGTGATGGTAAGCCTGGGTTTTTTCTCTGTACCCTTTTAAAGGTGTAAGCCTGGTATTCTCTGTACCCTCCCCGGTTTGCCGTTGGTAGTTCTCTGTCCCCTCCCCAGTGTGGAACCAGCTGTTTTCTCGTCCCTCTCCTGTTTTGTACCAGTTGGTTGTTTCTGTACCCCTCTCAATGAGGTACTAGCCTGGTAGTTTTCTGTACCCCCCAGTGGGGTAAAAACCGGTTTTTTCTCTGTACCCTCTCCAGTGATTGTACCGCTTGGTTTTCTCTGTACCCTCAGGATGGTACCACCGGGTATTTCCCTTGTCCCTCTCCAGTGTTTGTACCCGGGATTTCCCTCTGTCCCCTCCCAGCAGGTACCGCCTAGTAGTTTGTGTACCTCTCAGTGATGGACCCCCGGTATTTCTTGTCCCTTTCCCCAAAGCGATGTCCCACCCTTGTAGTTTTTGGTACCTCTCCAGTGATGTACCAGCCGGAGTTTGTGTACCCTTCAAGCGATAGTAAGCCTTTGTAGTTCTTGTAAATCTCCAGTGGGGGTACCAGCTGGTAGCTTCGTACCCTCCCCGCGATAGTACCAGCTGGTAGTTCTTGCACATTCCAGTGATGGTACCACCCTGGTATTTCTCTGTACCTCTCCGTGATGGTCCCAAAGCCGGGTGTTCTCTGTCCCCTCTGCACGAAGTACCACCGGGGGTTTTCCTTGAAACTCCCCCGGTGAGGGTACCAGCCTTTGCCCTGTCCCTCCCCGGATGGCCCAGCTTGGTGTTCTTGTACCCTCTCCAGGAGGTCCCAGCCTGTAGTTCTCTGTACCCTCTAGAGGATGGTTTTTAATAAGCCGGGTTTCTTACACTCTCCAGTTTGGTACCCCCCTGGTTTTCTTACCCTTTTAAAGTTGCCCCCCCGGTAGTTCTCGTACCCTCCAGGTGGTAAAAGCCTGGTTTCTTTTGCCCCCTCCCGGATTACACCGGTGGTTCTCTGTACCTTCGCGAGGTACCGCCGGGTAGTTCTTTACCCTCTCCTGATGGTAAAAGCCGGGTAGTTTTTGTACCCTTCCCCAGCGATGGTACCAGCCTGGAATTCCTGTCCTCCCCAGGATGGTCCCAGCTGGTAGTTCCTGTCCCTTCCGCGATTAAGCCTGGAGTTCTTGTACATTCCTGATGGTACCACCGGGTTTCTTTTCCCCCCTTGTTTACCACCCCTGGGAGTTCTGGCCCCTTTCCCGCGATATTTTAAGTGGTAGTTCTCTTACCCCTCCAGTATGGACACCCTTTTGTTTCCTTTCCCCTCTCCAGGATTACCCCTGGGGGTTCTCTTCCCCTCCCCGGGTTGTACCCCTTTTGTATTCTCTGTACCCTTATGTTTTTTGTGGTATTTCTCTGTCCCCTCTCCAGCAAATACCAGTGGATTTTCCCGTACCCCTCCAAAAAGTACCAGCCGGGTAGTTCTTTTCCCCCCTCCAGGTGTCCCACCCCTGGTGTTCTCGTACCCTCTCCAGGTTCCACCTGGTAGTTCTTTGTACCTTTAAAAAGGAGGAAAACCCCCGGTAGTTCCCCGACCCTCTCCGCGATATACCCCTGGTAGTTCTCTGTACCTTTCAAGCAAAGTACCAGCCTGGTATTTTCATGTACCCTCTCCAGTGATGGTAACACCGGTAGTTCTTTTAACCTCTCAAGCGAAATACCAGCCTGGTAGTTCCCCGTACCCTCTCCGGATGGTACCAGCCTGGTAGTTCTCTGTACCCTCTCCAGCGATAGTAACCAGCCTGGTAGTTCTCTGTACCCCTCCTTGATGGTACCAGCCTGGTAGTTCTCTGTACCCTCTCCAGTGATGTACCGCCTGGTAGTTTCTATGTACCTCTCCAAGGACAAGCCTGGTAGTTTCTGTACCCTCTCCAGTGATGGTACCAGCCTGGTAGTTTCTGTACCCTCTCCAGCGATTTACCAGCCGGGAGTTTTCTGTACCCTCCCCAGGATGTCCCCAGCCTGTAGTTCTCTGTACCCTCTCCAGTGATGGTACCAGCCTGGAGTTCTTGTACCCTCCCCAGGATGGTCCCAGCTGGACTTGACCTCTCCAAGTATACCAGCCGGGTGTTCTCTTACCTCTCAGGGGAAAAACCCCCGGTAGTTTCTGCCCCTCTCCGTGAGGGTAAGCCGGGTTTTCTGTCCCTTCCCCACGATGTACCACCTGGTAGTTCTCTTTACCTCCCCAAAGATGTCCCAGCCTGGTAGTTTCTGCCCCTTAGGATGTACCCCGGTAGTTTCCGTACCTCCCAACGATAGTACCACTGGTGGGTTCCTGACCCTCCGTGATGGTACAGCCTGGTATTCTCTGTCCCCTCTCCGCGTTTTACCACCCTGGTATTTTCTTGTACCCCCCAAAGTTGGTACCGCCTGGATTTCTTACCCTCTCCAGGATATAAGCCGGGTGTTTCTGTACCCTCTCCAGTGATGACCGCCTGGTTTCTTTTTACACTCTCCTGGGGGTACCACCTGGTTTTCTCTGACCCTCTCCGCGATTACCACCCTGTTTTTTGTACCTCCCCTGATGTCCAGCCTGGTGTTTTTTGTACTTTCTCGCATGTCCCAGCCTGGATTCTCTGTACCCTCCCCAGTTTGGTACCCCTGGTAGTTTTGTCCCCTCCAGCGAATACAGCTGGTAGTTCTCTGTACATCCCCAGTGATGGTCCACCCTTGGTATTTCTGTACTTTCCCCAGTGTGGTCCCGCCTGGTAGTTCTTGTCCCTCTCAGCGATATCCCCAGCTGGTAGTTCTCTGTCCCTCTCAGTATGGTAACCCTGGTATTTTCTTGTACCTCTCCAGCATACCCCCCAGCGGTAGTTCCCCCCTACCCTCTCCAGCGAAGTCCCAGCTGGTAGTTCTCTTTTCCCTTTTCCCAGCGAAGTACCAGCCTGGAGTTCTCTGTCCCTCTCCAGTGATGTAACCCGGGTAGTTTTCTGTCCCCTCCCAGTGATGGTCGCCGGGGTAGTTTCGACCCCTCCAGGGGAAATTACAAACCCTGGGTGTTCTTGTCCCCTCTCCAGAAGTACACCCTGGTATTTCCCCGTCCCTCTCCCGATAGACAGCTGGTAGTTTCTGTACCTTCGGATTTTACCGCCTGGTATTCTTTTGTACCCCCCAGTGATGGTACCAGCCGGTTTGTTCTGTACCCTC
>NC_069484.1:25816951-25952225 GCF_026875155.1 Cherax quadricarinatus | reverse complement strand
CCCGCCTCTTCACGGGTCGTACTGGGTCCACTTTCCTCCCCCATGAGCTTTATTACCCCCTCTACTTAGAGCTGTGTATGGACCCTGCCTCCTACATCACTCCCCATTTTATTCCATTTTCCTGCAACTTTTTTTTTTTTTATGGTTTTTGTGTACTGACAATCACGCTTCTCACTCAGTTTTTGGTTGTGTCATCTTGCCTAAATGATAAGTTTGGCACCTTGGCCAGCCATAGTGAATGCTTGTTGCTGTAGACGATATTTGTGTTAGATATGAGTAGTATACAATACCGACAACATATAAATTAGACACATGTGCAACATCTGGGTATCTTTACTGTAGACATTTCGCCATCCAGTGACTTTATCAATACAAATTCAAGGACATAATTGGAAGTCAGTAGAACTATATAGAAAAGATGAGGTAATCAGTTCCTATTACAACCCAGGATTCCAAATGGCCTGTTATCCCGGGTGTAATGGGAGCAAAATAAACACAGCAGAAAAAGTTTAGACTTATATTATCCTTCACCAATTTAGAACAGCAATATGTACACTATGTACAGTGATAAGTATAGTGCACTCCACGGTAAGCAAGGCAGAATAGAAGCCACAAGCTAGCAGACCGTGCTTCAACCAGCTCTAGAATGGGAATGACAAGGGCAGACAGGAGAGCGGTACCCACATAACCTCTGCGATTGCCAAAACCATCTTCTTATTGGCTAGAACCTGGCCACTAGTTGAACGACGGGGCCCCATCATCAACTCTTAGCAACCTGGTTCGCTGGTTGGGGGGGATAGCCTGTAAATGAGGGTGTCTGGGAATGTTTATCTCATTTTTTGTATATACTTCTACTGTCTTCCAATTGTGACCTTGATAAACCATACTACGGGCGGGGTTAGAACCCGCGGTCAGAGAGCCACAAAACTCCGGACCGAAGCGCTAGTCACTGGACCAGCTAGCCACAATAAGATTCACCCAGTTAGGTATATTTCTACACCATAGGAAGGTTAGCAAAGGCACCACTGTGACCACAAATGCAAGTTTTTACAGACGAATCTCCAGCTAGCGTGGCCGTGACGAACTCTAGCTCAAGTCCCCTCAAAGCCGCCAACGTGACTCACGAAATCGTAATGACACGATTGCTAAACCTGCCTATGGTGTATAAATATTCCAAGTTGGATGAATCTTATTGTGGCTAGCTGGCCCAGTGGCTAACGCGTCGGTTTGGTTTGTTTGTAATCGTGACATTACGATTTCGTGAGTCTAGTTGTGTCCTTGATAAAACCACTGGAGGGCGAAACGTCGACAATGAAGATACCCAGATGTTGCACATGATGTTGCACATCATCAACCACCACCACCATCAACCACCACCATCAACCATCATCAACCACCGCCACCACCATCAACCACCATCAGCCACCACCACCATCAACCACACACCATCAACCACCACCACCATCAAACCAATCAACACACACCATCAACCACCACCACCATAACACCATCAATCACCACCACCATCAACACCATCATCAACCACACCACCTCAAACCACCACCATCAACCACCACCACCATCAAACCAACCACCATCAACCACCATCATCAACCACCACCACCATCAACACCCATAACTACCACCACATCAACCACAACACCATCAACCACCAACACCATCAACCACCACATCAACCACACCACCATCAACCACAAACACCATCAACAACACCACCATCAACCACCAAACCAACCACCACCACCATAACCACCAACACAACCACACCAACACCATCAATCACCACCACCACCATCAACACAAACACCATCCATCACCACCACCATCAACCATCAACCACCATCAACCCCACCATCAACCACCACCACCACCATCACCACCACCACACATCAACACCACACCTCAACTACACAACCACCACCACCATCACCACCAACCATTCAACCACCCCACCCATAAACCACCACCCTCAACCACCACACATCACCACAACAACCATCACACCACCACCACAACCACACCATCAACCAACCATCAATACCACACACCACCATCAACCACCACCACCACCATCAACCACCAACCATCACCACCACTCATCAACACCACCACCATCAACCCCACCACCATACCCACAACCACACCATCAACCACCACCACCATCAACACACCACATCAACCACCACACACCCCACCACCATCAACCACCACCACATCAACCACACACCATCCACCACCATCAACCACCACCACCATCACACCACCACCATCACCATCAACCACCACCACCATCAACACCACACCCTCAACCACCAACCCATCAACCACCACCATAAACCACCACCACATCAACCACCACCACCATCAACACACCCACCATCAACCACCACAATCAACCACCACCATCACCACACCATCAACCACCACCACCACCATCAACCACCACCACTCAACCACCAACACCACTCACCACCACCACACACCACATCAACACCACCACCCAAACCACCGCCACCACCATCAACCACCACCACCATCAACCATCAACCACCACCACCATCAACCACCACCACCATCAACCACCACCACCATCAACCACCACCACCATCAACCACCATCATCAACCACCACCACCATCAACCACCACCATCAACCACCACCACCATCAACCACCACCACCATCAACCACCACCACCACCATCAACCACCACCACCACCATCAACCACCACCACCACCATCAACCACCACCACCATCAACCACCATCATCAACCACCACCACCATCAACCACCACACCATCAACCACCACCACCATCAACCACCACCACCATCAACCACCACCACCATCAACCACCACCACCATCAACCACCACCACCATCAACCACCACCATCAACCACCACCACCATCAACCACCACCACCATCAACCACCACCATCAACCACCACCATCAACCACCACCATCAACCACCACCATCAACCACCACCATCAACCACCACCACCATCAACCACCCCCACCATCAACCACCACCATCAACACACCACCATCAACCACCACCACCATCAACCACCACCACCATCAACCACCACCACCATCAACCAACATCAACCACCACCACCACTTCTACGCCACCACAAATGTTACTTCACTACACCAAAATAATGATGATCAGTTGAGCGGCCATCACTGACGCCTCTGTTGCTCACACACACACCACACACACCACACACACACACACACACACACACACACACACACACACACACACACACACACACACAGTCTGGGAAGTGATGTAGTAGAGGCTGGATCCATACATAGCTTTAAGAAGAGGTATAATAAAGCTCATGGAGCAGGAAGAGTGACCTAGTAGCGACCAGTGAAGAGGCGGAACCAGGAGCTTTGACCCGACCCTGGCAACCACAAGTAGACGAGTAAACATACACACCCATACATAGATAATGTGCGAGGATACTAAAAGTTGAGGTAATTAATCTCTCAGTCTTGTAGAGCTATACACAGAAGACGGTGAAAGATGGGGTAATCAGTCCCTGCTGAGCTAAGGGACTGATTGTCTTCCATTTAACGTCTCTGATTGGCGAAACTTCTTCCAATAAAGATACCCAGATGTTTCCTACGTGTCTAGTTCCATATAACCCACATGTTGTGTTAGTAACAACCTGTGTCTTGTTCCATATAACCCACATGTTGTGTTAGTAACAACCTGTGTCTAGTTCCATATAACCCACATGTTGTGTTAGTAACAACCTGTGTCTAGTTCCATATAACCCACATGTTGTGTTAGTAACAACATCATCAACTTGTTAATTAAGGTCGTGATGGCCTCCGTGCTGAGTCTTCTCACTCCAGACATTAAATATATAAAAGGTGGAACTTGGAGCATAGATGATGTCATGACCAACCAGCTGCTAGCCAGTGAATGTGAATGATTCTCTCTCTCTCTCTCTCTCTCTCTCTCTCTCTCTCTCTCTCTCTCTCTCTCTCTCTTCTCTCTCCTCTCTCTCTCTCTCTCTCTCTCTCTCTCTCTCTCTCTCTCTCTCTCTCTCTCTCTCTCTCTTTCTCTCTCTTTCTCTCTCTTTCTCACACACACACACACACACACACACACACCTGGAAGTTGAAAACTCAGAGTCACAGGGTTGTTAGGAAGTATTTCTTCAGTCATAGAGTTGTAAGGAAGTGGAACAGTCTGGTGAGTGATGTAGTGGAGGCAGGATGCATACATACTTTAAGATGAGCGTATGATGAAGCTCATGGAGAAGGGGGGATGTTGGACATAGTAGCGACCCTGAAGAGGGGGGCCTGGAGCTGTGGCTCGATCCCTGCAACAACACAACACACACGCAACGAACAGGACTCAAAGTGTCCTGTTTGCAAGTACCTTCGACAAAAATAGTAACTACTGCTACACAATTCCATACAGAGTTGATATGCGAAGACACTGGAAGATGAGGTAGGCCAGACCTCAAGCCTTGTAGAAATATACAGCGAAGACAGTGGTGGAAGCTGACGTAGTCAGGTCCTCAGTCGCTAAAAATTTTGTTTGTTTTGTTACTCTTGGACCTAAACTACAACGTCTTGTGTACGTTTATTTATAAGTTATTTAGTTATTTTTCTTCTGTTTTTTTTCGTGTCTTTTGAGGACTGAGTTGTTAATAATGTTTGTATGTTTGGGAAAGTTACTCTGGATGCTTATTCTGTGGGAGATGGTTGGATGCTGAGAGAGGATATTGGAGACTGATGGTAGTGTTGGAATACTGGAGGTGATGGAGGCTGTGGGAGGTGATGGAGGCTGTGGAGAGGTAATGGAGGCTGTAGGAGGTAATGGAGGCTGTGAGAGGTAATGGGGAATGTTAGTGGAAATGGGAGGGGACTGTGAGAGGTGATGGAGGCTGTTGGAAGGTTAATGGAGCTGTGAGAGGTCAATGGAGGCTGTGAGAGGTGCTGTGTGGCTGTGAAGAGGACATGGAGGTGTGGGGGTGATAGAGGATGCGGGACGGTAATGGAGGCTGTGGTAGGTAATGGAGGCTGTGGGAGGTGGAGCTGTGAGAAAGAAGGTGATGGAGGCTGTGGGAGGTAATGGAGGCTGTGGGCAGGTAATGGAGGCTGGGGAGGTAATGGGGCTGTTGGAGGTAATGGAGGTGTGGGAGGTGGAGGCTGTGAGAGGTGATGGAGGCTAGTGAGAGTGTGATGGAGGCTGAGGGGAGGTGACGGAGGCTGTGAGAGGTGATGGAGGCTGTGCAGAGGTGATGGAGGCTGTGAGAGGTGATGGAGGCTGTGGGAGGTGATGGAGGCTGTGAGACGGTGATTGAGGCTGATGTGAAGGAAATGGAGGCTGTGGGAGGTGATAGAGGTGTGGGAGGTAATGGAGGCTGTGGGAGGTTATGGAGCTGTGGGAGGTGGAGGGTGTGAGAAGAATAATGGAGGGCTGTGAGAGTGATGGAGGCTGTGGGAGGTATGGAGGCTGTGGGAGGTGATGGAGACTGTGAGTGGTATAATGGTGTGATAGGAGGAAATGGAGGATAAGGAGGTAAATGGAGGCTGGCATTTTGTCATCTTAGGGCTGTATTCTTGACCCTGACCTGGGTGACTGGATGACCTCAAGTTGTACATCTTGGCGGGTGAAGAAGACCTGGCGTGACCCGCTGTGACCGTGAGCATGTGCGTCTTGCCCTGACTCCATATTGTGTGGTCAAGTGGTTGCTAGTAGTGGTGGTGGATAATGGTTGTTGGAGGTGGTGGTAGTTAAGGATTTAAGTTTTCTGGTAAGATGGTGGATTGCGAATGTGTGATGGTTGACAAAGTTATCCACCTTCTTGGTTGGGCAAATCAAGATTCCCGGTTTGATCGTGTCTAAATTAAGAGTCCCCTTTGACAGCCATCGAGCTAAGGGGGAATTGATTAATCTCTACTTCTACCACCTCGTCTTTCACAGGGACCATGAGGGAAACCTGAATGACTCTCAAGAACACTTCTATCACGTCGTCTATTAGTCATCAGGATTTTAATATCATCCTCTATATTCGCATCTGATTGAAATCCTGCAGCACAGGCCCGAAACGTTCGTTAACTAAAGATACCTCTTGATGAGTAAGTCACATGTGCAAAATACTGGGTATCTTTATGTAGACGATTCGCCCATGCCATCAGATGGCTTTAATCACTACAAAATTCTAGACAATAATTTGAAGGACAGTGAACTATGTACATTAGTTGAGCGTAATCAGTCCTCATACCTAGGAGTAGGTGCGAACAGCACCATAGTCGTGGTGAAGATTCTGATTACCTCTCTTCTGTCCTATACATAGTTCTACTGTCTTCAAGTCTATGTCCTAAGAATTTGTATTGATAAATCATGGGATGCGAATACGTATACAAATAATGATACCCGATGTTTGCACTGTGTCTTACTCTCATATTGTCGTATATATAATTCGTACTCCACAAAGATACCTCTTCTTGCCATGTGTCTTATCAAGACGCTGTCTTGAAGGTTCCAATACAGCTGCTCCAGAATCTCCGTGTCGCCAGCATCTTGTTTAAAATCCCAGCTCAGGCAGTAAATTGTATGTGTTACATCGGGGCTGGTTTAGCGGCTCTAAGTGGTACTACACCCCCCTCTAATGTAATTACTCTCGCCAGGGTGTATTGGGTAGACCTGTGTTGTGTGTATCTTGTAGATATGGTTGACTGGGTGAGCACATAATTATTGGTGAGGCCTCTGGTCAACACACAGGCTCCACCAAGGAGTAAAAACTCCAGCTCTTGTAACCCAAAGGTTTCGGACGTGTATAACATAAAAAGAAAATAGTTGGGGAATAAAAAAGCTCACTCTGTGTAGAGCTTAACTAGTGATTGGTAAAGTTTCTTGTAAAGTCTAAAAAGCAACTATTGTTAGGTTTAAGGACACAAGTTCTATTAATGTGTTCTTTTATTGTGGCAACGTTGTCCGCTCTCCAGGTAACGTTGCCATATTAAAATATCAACATTAGTTAACACTTGTGTTCTTTTACTAACCATATTGTAGGTAATTCTACCAACATTAATATAAAGCCCTGTTATTGTGGTGGGGCCTGAGTGGCTAAAGCTCCGCTTCTACACACGGAGGGCCCACGGCTGTTCGATTCCCGGGCGGTTACGGAAACAATTTCGACACGTTTCCTTCACTTTGTTGTCACTGTTCACCTAGCAGGTAAATAGGTACCTGGGTGCTAGTCGACTGCGTGTGCGGTGGCAATCTGGGGGACAGAATTAGGACCCAACAATGGAATTAGTTAGACAGTCCTTGATGAGCATGACTTTTCTTGGGTTTTCCTGGGGTGGCTAACCTCAGGTGGTTAAAATATCAGAACGAAATCTTATCTTATCTTATCTTAAAGCTTACCAATTAACAAAGCGTTTGTCTTTACAGGAACTCTTACAATAAGACACAAACGTGTCTTAATTTCAAACAAGGACACTGTTTTATGGATCCCGGACACGAAGTCCTGGAGATGGGATGTACTGTAGTGTAGTCGCGCTCGGTCGATAACAGTGATGAAACTGATTGATGATGAAAGTGTTTCTTCTTTCTAGGGGTCACCCCTTGCCTTTGTGGGGAGAAACGGCCGATGTGTTAATGAAAAAAATTATGGTATGGTTTTTGATTCTCGACTAGGCGGAAATTACAAATTAATTTTCTTAAGACCCACTGATGTCCGAGAATCAAGAGATACACTTTTTAGTGCTTTGTAATATTATCCCGGGAAAATATGTTGTATAAATGTTGCAATAAATCCAGAATTCTGGAAGTGTTGTAAGTGGTTGTTGTATAATCTATACACTGGATAGAAAAAGGGATTGGATTACTGTGCCTCCCGAAGGGTCCTTTCTTTTCCTTGAGTGGCTGGCTAAGGTTTATCAAGGACTGTCGTGACGAAGGTGAAGTTCTTTGATCTGTATTCCCTGGATCGCAGGGCGAGGAGAGATACATGATAATAACATTTGGAAGGTCCGGGAGTGGTACCAAACCTGCACACGAAAATCATCTCCCTATGAAAACAAAGACTCGGCAGGAGATGCAACAGTCCCCAATGGATTGGAAAGCAGAGGCGCCACGAGACACTGAGACACAACACACAAGTCGTCGGGGCCCAGGACTGTTCAAACTGCCTCCCAGTATACCATGAGAAAGGCTTACCATTAGACCCCTGGATGTCTTCCAAGAAGGCGTGGTGCAGGCACCTAAAGTCAGTACCTGACCAACCGGGCTGTGGCTAGTACGTCCGCTTGCGTGCGGCCAGTAGTAGTAATCAGCCTGGCTGATCAGACCCTGATCCACATGAGGCCTGGTCTCAAGGACCGAGCCGCGGGGCGTTGAACCTGATACCCTCTGACAGGTAAACGACTTGGTGACATATTCTTAAATGATTGTATCCAAAGGCTCCTGCTGCTTCTTAGAATAATAATAATAATTCATAATAATCAATAATATGATAATAATAAATAATAATAATGATAATACAAATACAAGACAATATTAGACAGAGCGGTTTTCGGGCATATTAGGTTAATTTTGTTCCCAGGAATTGAGCCCACACAGTCACCTATACAACCAGGTACCTGTTTTTTTCTCTAGGGGTGAACGGTGACAGCTAGGTGTCTTTTAGGAAACACGGTTTAATGTTCCACCATCGGTACCTGGCATCGATCTCGGACCTAATGGTGAGGTGAGTGACCTTCCAAACTAGAACTACGGGAAATTAGTGTCCCAAGTGTTTTATTGGTTTTCTAAATCATTGTATTTCTAAACGTCGTTATAGGTTTCAGTCCAAAATGTGTTGTTTTTTTTTTTGTGAGATATTTTTTTTTTTTTTTACTGTTCGCCTCGTCTGTTTACGCCAGTTCAGTTTTCCGTATCAGATTTGGTTTTACGAGAGTTCCTCAACAGGATTTTCCATATTAGCGTTTGTTTATCTCTCTCTGTAATCACTGTTGAGTCGGCAGCCTAGGAGGATCTGATTCGGGGCTAGTGAGAACCTTCACTCCTAGGAGGATCTGTTCAGCTAGGAGAAGCTGCTAGGAGGATCTGTTCGCTAGGAGAAGCTTCACTGCTGGGCAGGATCTGCACGGCGTAGGAGAAGCTTAACTGTGGGAGGAACTGGGCAGGAGAGTTCAGTCCTAGGATCTGTACGGCTAGAAGCGCACCGCTAGGAGGATCTGTACGGCTAGGGGAAGTTTCACTGCTAGGCAGGATCTGTACGGGCTAGAAGCTTTCACTGCTGGGAGTCGAACTGGCTCCTAGGAGAATGCATTCATGCTGGGTGAACTGGGCTAGGAGAAGTCCCCCCGTGCTAGGAGAGATCAGTGCCCTAAATAATGTTCTGGATTCTTGACGGGCTGCGTGACGTACTGGGCTATTCGACATTGACCACCAGTGATCCTAGGAGCTGTAGCGGTCCACCACTCACCGGCGGTCAATGCCATCGCCCCACAAACCACTCTTAGGGCCTGTATTACAGAGATCCACGAACGCCTGGTCTCCCAAAAGCCTTTAATAGGATGGTAGCTTGTGAAATGCATCTATGGTCTCTCAGTCCAAGTTTTTGAATTGAAGAACCTGTGCTTTGGTATGCTGGTAGGTACTGTGGGACTTTCTCTGTTTTATGTACCTCATCATCACTGCGGTGATGTGTCCCCAGGGATTCCAGTTCTTGAATCCAAAACCACTGGCCAACTAGCCGCTGCTTGTCCACCAAATCTTTATGTGAACCAGTCAAGCGCTTCTTGTCCAACCAGTCCCTGATGGGCAACAAGTCAGTCTTCTTGTCCTCAGTCCTCGATGGGCAAAAGTCAGTCTTTTCTTGTTCCACCAGTTAACTCTGGGAAGTTCATCATCACTAATCGAATTCTACTCCTAATATCCCTCCATTGTTTTTGCCATGTTGATGGGATAAGTGTCAGCAAGAGTGGGGAAAATAAATTAGACCGAGGAAATATCAAGACTATTTATGACGAGGATCCAGGCCAAGATGACCAAGGGATAGAAAGAATTAAAATTGAACATGTTTGCCAGAAATCACCTTCGTGAGGAGTATTTGTCTTAGTCCAACGCAATCCTTACAGAGTCTTGTTGAGGGACATCTTTGGCGCTTCTGAGTTCTGTGAGTTACCTTTTCGTTTCCAGCTCTGTGGATGGCATGACACCTCTCTCTTGTTCATGGCTTTTGTTTGCCTCAGTCTGAGGCTCCGCTACATCAATGAGGGTGTCCTCAGTGCTTTCTGCCTCAGTCTTGGGCTCTCGTATATCAATGGGGTGTCTCCAATGCTTTATAGCCTCCAGTCGGGGGGCTCCGACTTCATCAATGCGCGTTATGTCTCAGTGCTTATCTCCCTCAGTCGGGGTCTCGCTTCATCAATAGGGTGTCTCAATGCTTTCTCCCTCACGTCTGGGGCTTCCGCTAAATCACAATGGGTGTCTCCAATGCTTTCTGCCTCCAGTCTGAGGACCGTACACTCAAGGGTGCTCAATGTTTCTGGCCTCAGTCTCGGGGGGCTCCCTACATCATGGGTTGGTCTCAGTGTTTATCTCTCTCTCAGTAATGGGGCTCTGTACATCAATGGGTTGTCTCATATGCTTTCCTCCATCAGACTTGGGCCTCCCGCTATGTCAATGGAGTCTCAATGATTTCTGCCTCAGTCTGGTGCTTCACCTTCATCAGTGGGTGTCTCAGTGCTTTCACTCTCGTCTGGGGCTCCGCTACATCAATGGGTTGTCTCATATGCTTTTCATCAGTCATGGGGCTCCGCTACAATCAATGGGTGTCTCAGTGCTTTCTGCCTCAAGTCTTGGGGCTACGCTAATCAATGGGGTGTCTCAATGCTTTCTGCCTCAGTCCTGGGGCTCCGCGGCTTCATCATGGGTGTCGCTGTGTTTTGCCTCAGTGGGGCTCCCTACATTCAATGGGTGTCTCAGTGCTTTCTGCCTCAGTCTGGGGCTCCGCTACATCAATGGGTGTCTCAGTGGCTTTCTGCATGTTGGGGCTCCGCTACATCAATGGCGTGTCTCAGTGCTTTCTGCCTCAGTATGGGCTCCGCCTACATCCCAATGGGTGTATCAGTGCTTTCTGCCTCAGTTGGGGGGCTCCGCTACATCAACTGGGTTGTCTCAGTGCTTTCTCCCTCGTCTGAGGCTCCGACTACTTCAATGGGCCTTTAATACTATCCGGAGGCCCAAGGTATTTTGATATTTACGTGTAGGCGTACCTCACAATACGGAACCAACATCGTTCAGTATCATTCTTGATTCCTCCAGAGTCGTTCTCAATATGCCATTAATTAAATCTTGACTTTGCGGCGTTCTTGTCTCTTCCTCAACACAAAAACGATATTTAAAATTTACTCAGTTTCCCTGTTTGGTCCCAAGGGAAAATCTTAGAATAGACGTTTTTATTTATGTCATCCAGTATTCATCGGCTCTGGTGAATCCTTTCCTTAGCCGTACTGCCGGATCTGGAAAATTAAATTTTTCCTATTACACGGGCGTTGTGCTTTCTTTTCCCCTCCAATTTCAATATCACAGACAGACCTTTATTTTTAGGAAAATAATGGGTGTCCTATTCCTATAGTGTACTATTGGAAACACTATACACTGATTTTCAGTGACTCAACTTCGTTTCCCAATTTCATCGTAAATCTTGTTTCGTCATCCTCCGGGTTCTTATAGACTGGAGCGCTGGTGCACCTGGAAAATCTTCGACGAAGAAGTTTACTTCACGTGGCCATGTGTCTCTTCTTTTATCCAGCCTTCTCGCTTAGAGAGGAACTACACACGAAGGCACCTCAGTCTTCCTTCGCTACCAAAAATGTTTTTCTACATTTTTGCTCGACTAATTATGATTGTATCAGGTCGGGGACAGGTTGTGCCCTTGGACGCCAAGTTGACAAAATTATAGTTACTCATGCCGTAATTTATTTCGTGAATGGTGCCGTCAAGAATTAATTTGCTGATATTGAGGAAGTTGATGGCGAAAGGAAAACAGAATTATTCTAGATAAAAAATAAAGTTTAGCGTAGAATCCATTTTTTTGGGAGAGAGATGAAATTGAGCCTTTATTCAGGATGGTGTGTGTGCTTGTGGTGTGAAAAGAAAAAAAGGAGCCTGACGGGGGATTTTGGTTGAGATATCAATATCAGACAATATAATTTACTAGAATTACCTTGAAGTGGGCCATCAGTTTTTCATTATATTGATATGAAGCTATAAAACTATGTGCATTAATAATATAAAATAATAATTAAAACAAAGCCGTAAAGCCTTGTGAAGGCTCGATCCTCCGTCATTTAATTCCAGGATTAAGATGTGTTATCGCATGTTTTGTAGTGGATGTGTGTTTTAGTTGTGGTGTTTGTGTTGTGTTTGTGTTATAAGTTGTGGTGTTGTGTTGTTTGGTTACATGTGATGTGTGTGGTGTTGTGCTTGTTTATAGTTGTGGGGTTGTGTTGTAGTTTGATGTCTTGTGTAGTAACCAGTTGTCTCAAGCCGTGTTTGTGCAGTGTGTTAGTGTTGTGTTGGTAGTTGTGGTTGATTTCGTGTTGTGGTTGTGATGTTTGTGTTGTGGTGTTGTGCTTGTCTTGTAGTTGGGTGTTTGTGTTGTAGTGTGGAATGTTTGTGTTTGTGGTGTGTGCTTGTCTTGTAGTGGTGGTGTTTGTGTTTTGTAGTTGTGATGTTTGTGTTGTGGTGTTGTGCTTGTTTGTAGTTGTAGGTGTTTGTGTTCGTAGTCTGTGGCGGTTGCGTTGTTGTTGTGATGTCTGTGTAGTAGTTGTGGTGTTTGTGTAGTGGTGGTGTGTTTGTGTTGTAGTTGTGGTGTTTTGTGTAGTGGTGTTGTGCTTGTGTTGTAGTTGTTGGTGTTTGTGTATGTAGTGGAGTTGTGCTTGTGTTGTTGTGGTGTTTGTGTAGTGGTGTTGTGCTTGTGTTGTAGTTGTGGTGTTTGTTGTGTGGTGTTGTGCTTGTGTTGAAGTTGTGGTGTTTTTGTTGTTGTGGTGTGCTTGTGTTGTAAGCTGTGTTTGTGTTGTAGTTGTGACGTTTGTGTGTTGGTGTTGTGCTTGTGTTGTAGCTGTGGCTGTTTGGTGTTGTGTTTTGATGTTTGTGTTGTGGTGTTGTGCTTGTCTTGTAGTTGTGGTGGTTTGTGTGTAGTTGTGTTGTCTGTGTATAGTTGTGGTTGTTTTGTGTAGTGGTGTTGTGCCTTGTGGGTTGTAGTTGTGGTAGTTTTGTGTTGTAGTTGTGGGTTGTGTGTAGTGGTGTTGGCTTGTGTTGTAGTTGTGGTGTTTGTGTAGTAGCTGTTGTGCTTTGTGTTGTAGTTTGGTGTTTGTGTAGTGGTGTTGTGATTGTGTTGTAGTTGTGGTGTCTTGTGTAGTGGTGTTTGCTTGTGTTGTAGTTGTGGTGTTTGTGTAGTAGTTGTTGGTTGTTTGTGTAGTATTTGTGGTGTTTGTGTTGTAGTTGTGATGTTTGTGTTAGTAGTTGTGAGTGTTTGTGTTGTTAGTTGATGGTGTTTGGTTTGTGTGTGGTGTTGTGCTTGGGTTGTAGCTGTGGTGTTTGTGTTGTGGCTGTTGTGTTGTTTGTAGTTGGTGGGTGTTTGTGTAGTAGTTGTGGTGTTTGTGGTTAAGTAGTGGGTGTTTGTGTTGTAGCGTGTTATGCTTGTGTTGTAGTTGTGGTGTTTGTGTTAGTGAGTTGTGGTGTTTGTGTAGTAGTTGTGGTGGTTTGTGTTGTTAGTTGTGATGTTTGTGTAGTAGTTGTGGTGGTTGTGTTGTGGTGTTGTGCTAGTTTTGTAGTTGTGTGTGTTGTGTAGTTGTGGTGTTTGAGTTGTAGTTGTGGTGTTTTGTGTTGTGGTGTTGTGCCTGTGTTGTAGTTGTGGTGTTTGTGTTGTAGTTATTGTGGTGTTTGTGTAAGTAGTTGTGTGTGTTTGTGTTGTAGTTGTGATTGTTTGTGTAGTGTTTTTGGTGTTTGTGTTGTGGTGTGTGTTGTGTCGTAGTTGTGGTGTTTGTGTTGTACGTTGTGGTGGTATGTGTAGTAGTTGTGGTGTTTGTGTAGAGTTTTGGTGGTTTGTGTTGTAGTTGTGATGTTTGTGTAGTATAGTAGTTGTGTTGTTTGTGTTGTAGTTGTGGTGTTTGGGTTGTGGTGTTGTGGTCTGTGTTGTAGTTGTGGTGTTTGTGTAGTGGTGGTTTGTGCTTGTGTTTAGTTGTGGTGTTTGTGTTGTGGTGCTTGTGCTTGTGATGTTGTTGTGTGTTTGTGTAGTAGTTGTGGTGTTTGTGTAGTAGTCAGTCTAGTAGTTGTGGTGTTTGTGTTGTGGTGTTGTGCTTGTGTTGTAGTTGTGGTGTTTGTGTAGTAGTTGTGGTGTTTGTGTAGTAGTTGTGGTGTTTGTGTTGTAGTTGTGGTGTTTGTGTTGTAGTCTGTGGTGTTTGTGTCTGTGGTGTTGTGCTTGTGTCTGTAGTTTGGTGTTTGTGTAGTGGTGTTGTGCATGTGTTGTAGATGTGGTGTTTTGGGTAGTGGGTTGTGCTTGTTGTTGTAGTTGTAGGTGATTTGTGTTGTTGTGTTTTTGTGTTGTATTTGTGGTGTTTGTGTAGTGAAATGGATTATTGTTTGTGTTGTAGTTGTGGTGTTGTGTTGTTGTGTTTGTGTTTGTATTTGTGGTGTTTGTGTTGTGCATGATTTTGTTGTGGTGTAGTTGTGGTGTTGTAGTTGTGATGTTTGTGTAGTAGTTGTGCTGTAGTTGTGATGTTTGTCTTGTATTGTGGTGTTTCGTGTTGTATGTTGTGATGTTGTGGTGTGGTGTTGTTGCTTGTGTTGTAGCTGTGGAGTTTGTGTTGTAGTTTGTCGGGCGTTTTGCGTTGTAGTTGTCCGATGTTTGTGTAGTAGTTTGTGGTGTTTTGTTTAGTGTTGTGCTTGTGTTGTAGTTATGTTTGTGTAGTAGTTGTGGTGATTTGTGTAGTGCTTGTGATTGTGTTGTAATTGTGGTGTGTGTTGTAGTTGTGGTGTTGTTTGTGTTGTTGTGATGGTGTTGCTATGTTTGTGTTGTAGGTGTGATGTTTGTGTTATAGATTGATGATTGTTTGTGTTGCTATTTGTGGTGTTTGCTAGTCCTGTCTGTGATGATTAATGTTGTTGTTGTAGTTGTTGATGTTTTGTAGTAGTTGTGTTGTTGTTGGATGTTCTTTGTTGTAGTTGGCGGTGTTTGTGTTGTCAGTTGTGATGCTTGTATTGTGGTGTTGTGCTTGTCTTTGTTCGTTGTGGTGTTTGTGTTGTAGTTGTGGTGTTTGTGTTGTAGGTTGTGATGTTGTTTGTGTTGTAGTTGTGATGTTTTGTGTTGTAGTGGGGTGTTTGTGTTGTGGTTGTGTTGTTTGTGTTTGTAGGTGTTGTGCTGTGTTGTAGCTGTGGTGTTTGTGTTGTTGTGGTGTTGTGCTTGACCTTGTATTGTAGTTTTGTGTTTGTAGTTATTGATGTTTGTGTTGTGGTGTTGTGCTTGTGTTGTAGTTGTGATGTTTGTGTTGTGGTGTTGTGCTTGTCTTGTAGTTGTTGGTTTGTGTTGTAGTTATATGTTTGTGTTGTGGTGTTGTGCTTGTGTTGTAGCTGTGTTTTGTGTTGTAGTGGAGATGTTTTTGTAGTAGTTGTGTTGTAGTTGTGAGTTTGTGTTTTTAGTTGTTTTGGGTGTTTTTTTGTGTCTGTGTTGTGATGCTTTTGTATTGTGGTGTTGTGTTGTCTTGTAGTCGTGTGTTTGTGTTGTAGTTGTGATGTTTGTGTTGTGGTGTTTTGCTTGTGTTGTAGCTGTGGTGTTTGTGTTGTAGTTGTTGGTGTTAGTGTCTTGTAGTTGTGATGTTTGTGTTGTAGTTGTGATGTTTGTGTTGTAGTTGGGGTGTTTGTGTTGTGGTTGTGTTGTTTGTGTTTTTGGTGTTGTGCTTTGTGTTTTGTTGTGCTGTTTGTGTTGTGGTGTTGTGCTTTGTTTGTAGTTGTTGTCTGTGTTGTAGTATGATGTTTGTGTTCGTGGTGTTGTTTGCTTGTGTTGTCTAGCTTGTGGTGTTTGTGTTGTAGTTGTGATGTTTGTTGTTCGTGGTGTCTGTGCTTGCTCTTGTTGTTGTGGTGTTTGTGTTAGTGTTGTGCTTGTGTTGTACGTTGTGATGTTTGTGTTGTAGTTGTGGATGTTTGTGTTGTAGTTGTGGTGTTTGTACTCTCGCTATTTGTACTCACTATTTGTGGTTGCAGGGGTCGATTCATAGCTCCTGGCCCCGCTTTCACTGATCTGCTACTAGGTGCTTCTCTTCCCTGTTCCATGAGCTCTTATTCTTACCTCGCCTTAAAACTATGTATGGTTCCCGCCTCCACTACTTCACTTTTCTAGGCTATTCCACGGCTTCTTAATACTCTTATGTGACTGAAAGAATACTTCTACATCCTTTGATTTATCTGACTCTTTCAACTTTCCAATTGTGACCTTTGTGTATGTGTCCTTCTCTGGATACATCCGTCTTTCCTCCTGTCTATTCCGCGCAGTATTTATATGTCGTTATCTTTGTTCCCTGACCCTCCTTGCCTCCAGTGTCGTCAGGCCGATTTCCCTCAACCTTTCTTCGTTAGGACAATACAATTAGCTCTGGGACTAGTTTGTTGCAAACTTTGCAACTTATCTCGAATTTCTTGACGTGCTTGACTAGGTGCGGAATTCCAAATGGTGCTGCAACTCAGTATGGGCCTGACGTAATTGGTATACAGGTCTCTTGAACGAATCCTTACTGAGGTATCGGAACGCTATCCGTAGGTTTGCCAGGCGCCGTATGCAGAGCAGCAGTTAATCTGATAGCTGTTTGCGCCGCGGGAGATATGATCGGTGTTATAATCACCCCCAGCTCTTTTTCCTTGAGGTGAGGTTTGCTGACTTTGGCCATCTAAACTATTGCATTGTTGGTCTGGCGGTCTTCTTGCCCTTCCCCAATCTTCATGGATTTGATTTGGCAGGGTTAAAAAACTCAAGGAGCAGTTGTGGACCAGGTTGTTTTGTAGTTGTTGTTGTTTGTGTTTGTAGTTGTGATGTTTGTGTTGTAGTTGTGATGTTTGTGTTGTAGTTGTGATGTTTGTGTTGTAGTTGTGATGTTTTGTGTTGTAGTTGTGATGTTATAGTTGTGATGTTTGTGTTGTAGTTGTGATGTTTGTGTTGTAGTTGTGATGTTTGTGTTTGTAGTTGTGATGTTATAGTTGTGATGTTTGTGTTGTAGTTGTGATGTTTGTGTTGTAGTTGTGACGTTTGTGTTGTAGTTGTGATGTTTGTGTTTTATTTGTGATTTTTTGTTTTGTAGTTTTTTGATGTTGTTTTTGTAGTTGTAAAGTTTTTGGTTTGTGATGTTTGTGTTTTAGTTGTGATGTTTTTTTGTTGTAGTTGGATTTTTGTGTTGTGTTGTGGGTTTTGTTGGGGTTGTTTTGTGTTGTGTTTTGATGTTTGTTTTTTTAGTTGGGGAAGTTTTTGTTTTGGTTTTAGTTATTTTTGGGGTTTTTGGTTTGGGATGTGTTGTAGTTGGGGTTTTTGTTTTGGGTTTGTGTTTTGTTTTGGGGTTGTAATTTGTGTTGTGGGTTGTGTGTTTGTTTTATTTTGTAAAGGTTGTGTTTTTTGGGGGGTTTGTTTGGTTAAAATTTTTGGGTTTTTAGTTGTGATTTTTTTGATGTTTTTGTGTAGTTGTGGTGTTTTTTTGTAGTTTGTTGTTTTTGTTGTAGTTGGGGGTTTTTTTGTGTTTTTTGTTTTTGGTTTTTGGGTTTGTTTTAAATTTGTGATTTTGTTATAGTTGTGGGGTTTGTGTTTTTGGTTTTTTTGTTTTGTGGTTGGGGTTATTTGTTTGTTTTGTAGTTGGGGTGTTTTTTGTTTTATATTGGTGTTGTTTGGGGGTTTTTTTTTTGATTTGGGGTTTGGGTGTTTGAGTTGTGATTTTTGTGTTTTTGTTGTGATTTTTGTGTTTTTTGTGTTTTTGTTTTGTGTGTTATTTTTGGTTTGTATTTTGTGATGTTTGTTTTATGGGTTGTGATTTTTGGGGTTGTGATGTTATGTTTGTTTTTGGTAGTTTTGGTTTTTTTAAGTTTGATGTTTGTGTTGTGTTGTTATGTTTGGTTGTAGTTGTGATTTTTGTGTTTTTATTTTGGGGATGTTTGTTTTTGGGGATGATTTTTTTTTGTTTTTTAGTTTGGTGTATTTTTGTGATGTTTGTGTTGAAAAGTTGTGATGTTTGTTTTAATTTGTTTGTTTTTTATAGTTGTGATTTTTGGTTTTGTGTTGTTTTTTTTGGTTTTTGTGTTGTTTTGTAGTTGTAAATTTTTTGTTTATTTGTGGTTGGGGTTTTGTTTTTTATATTTTGTGGGTTTTTTTGGTTTTGTGTTTGGGTTTTTATTTTTGTTTTTGTTGTATTTGTGATTTTGGTTATATTTTGGGGTTTTTGGGGTTGGGTGTTTGTGTTTTTGGGGGTTTGGTGTTTTTGGTTTTTGTTTTTGTTTGTTTGTGTTGTAGCGGACTTTGGTTTTAAGTTGGGTTTTGGGGAGTTTTTGTTTTTGGTAGTTGTTGGGGTTTTGGGGAAAATTTTTTGGTGTTGTGTTTGGTTTTTGGGGGTTTAGGGGTTTTTGGTTTAGTTGTGTTTTGGGGGTTGTAGTTTGAATTGTTTATTTTTGGTGATTGTTGGGGGTTTGTAAGTTGTAAATGTTTTTTTTGGAAGTTATGATTTTTTTTGTTGTAGTCTTGGTGTTTTTATAATTAAGATGTTTTTGTGGGTAGTTGTGATCCCTTGGTTGTTTTGCCACTTCCCCCCCTCCCAACAGCAATTCATTCACAATGGGAAGGGCGAAACGGCTGGGCCCTTTCCGCCCCGTGCTCTGAAATTTTTTTATAAATTTCGCATGCAAATTGGTTTCCCCCTTTGAAAACAGGGGAACCAATCAGCAACTGTTAAGCACTTTTGGCCCTAAACGATGGGCGAAAAAAAATTGACTATCAAACCCGGGAAGTCTCGTCCCTTTGGGGGGATTCTGGCTCGTAATTTGCATACAAATTTTCAACAGAAAGTTGCAGAAATATCTTGTGTTTTTTTGGTAGTTGGGGAGAATGTTGCAGTTGGCAGTAACGTGATGGAGGTGTGGGGGAGTAACATGATGGAGGTGTGTCAGAAAAGTGATGGAAAGGGGTGGCGTAAAATGATGGAGGGTGTGTCAGTAACGTGATGGAGGTGTGGCAGTAACGTGTTTGGGGGTGGTTTGGGGTGTTTTTGGGATGGGAGGTGTGGCAGTAACGTGATGGAGGTGTGGCAGTAAAATGGAGGTGAGGCAGAACAAAATGGAGGTTTGGGCAGTTAAAATGTTTGGGGTGGGGTAGAAAAGTTATGGAGGTGGGGCGAAAATGAAAGGAGGGGTTTTGGCAGTAACGTGATGGAGGTGTGGGGAGAAAAAAGAGGGGGTTGTGGCAGAAAAGTGTTTGGGGGTGTGTCAGTAACTGAGGAGGTGTTTTCCAAATAACATGGGTGGAGGTGGTTTGTCGTAAAAATGTGGAGGTGTGTAATTTAAAATGATTGGGGGTGTGTTTAGTAAAGGGGATGGAGGGGGTCGTAAATGCTGGGGTGGAAAAGTAACGTGATGGAGGTTTTGGCAGTAAAGTGGGGAGGGGTGGTAAATAACGTGATTGAGGGGTGGTAGTAACGTGGGTGGAGGGGTGGTTGTAACTTTATGGGGGTGTGGTAAATTTAAAGTGATGGGGGGTGTGGCAGTAACATGATGGGGGTGTGTCAGTAACGTGATGGGGTGTGTCAGTAACATGATGGAGGGGTGCAAATAACGTGATGGGGATGTTTGGAAATAACGTGATGGGGGTGTGGTAGTAAAGGGAAAGGGTGGGGAGTTTAAAATGATGGGAGGTGTGGTAGTAAAGGTGATGGAGGTGTGGTAGTAAAAGTGAGGAATCGGGTTTAAATAACATGATGGAGGGGTAGTACTAACGTGATGGAGGTTTTGGGTAAATAACATGATGGAGGTGTGGGAGTAAAGTGGGGGGTGTGGGTAGTAACATGAAGGAGGTGTGGTAGGGAACGTGATTTGGGGTGTGGTAGTAAAGTGAAAGGAAAGGGGTGGGAGTAAAAAATGGAGGTGTGGTAGTAAGTTAGGAGGTGTGGGGTTTTAACATGATGGAGGTGTGGTAGTAACGTTTAAGGAGTTTTGGTATAACAGATGGAGGGTGGTAGTAACGTTAGGAGGGGGTGGTTAAATAAAAGATGGGGGTGTGGGTAACCCTGATGGAGGGTGTGGGTAGTAACATGTGGAGGTGTGGTAGGGAACGTGATGGGGTGAGGTGTAACTGATGGAGGGTGGCAGTAACCCGATGGGGTTTTGGGGGAAAAAACGTGGTGGGGGTTTTTGGGAGTAACATGATGGAGGTTTGGTAAATTAAAAGTATGGTTTTGTTAAATAAAAATGAAGGAGGTTGGGGGGCCCGTAACGGATGGAGGTGTGGGCGTAACATGAAAGGGGGTGTTTAAATAACTTTATGGAGGTTTTGTCCCGTAAAGTGAGGAGGTGTGTCAGTAAGGTGCTGGGGGTGTGTCAGTAAAAGGGGGGGTGTGTCATAAAGTAATGGGGGGTGACAAATAAAAGTGATGGAGGGTGGCAGTAACTGAAGGAGGTGGGGGTAAATTTCGTGTGGGGGTTGGTAGGTTAAAAGTGATGGGGGTGTGGTTTGTAACGTTAAGGAGGTGTGGTAGGGAACGTTATTGGGGGTGTTTTCAGAAAAATTATGGAGGTGTTTTCAGTAACTTATGGAGGTGTTTGTCAGTAAAAGAAAGGAGGTGTGGTAGTAACGTGATGGAGAGTTTTTTTTTTGGGAGTAAAGTGATGGAGATTTCCCGGGAGGGAAAATGATGGAGGTGTAGTTTCTAAAAGGATGGAGGTGGGTTGTAACCCCGGGTGGAAGTGTGGGAGTAAGTGGAGGTGTGGTAGTAACAGAGGAGGTTTTGGTAGTAACCCTGATGGGGGTTTTGGTATTAACGGATGGAGGGGGGTGTCAGTCATGATGGAGGGTTTTTGTTTAGTAACGTGATGGAGGTGGGGTCAGTAACATGATGGGGGTGTTTGGGAGTAACGTGATGGAGATGTGGGAGTTAAAATTATGGGGGTGTGGGTAGTAACGTGGAGGGGTGGTAAATAACAGATGGGGGGGGTTTTTAACATGATGGAGGTGGGTAGTAACGTGATGGAGATGCGGTTTGTAACATGGTGGGGTTTTAGACAAAAGTGATGGAGGGTGGTTTTGTAACATGATTTGGGGGTGTGGTTTGTAACATGGAGGTGTGGGTAGTAACATGATGGGGGTGTGGTATTTAAAATGAAAGGGGGTGGTTTGTAACGTGTGGGGGGTTCGGTAAATAAGGTGATGGGGGTTGGGGAAATTTAAGAGGTGGAGGTGGTGGTATTTAAAGTGATGGAGGTTTTGGTAGTAAAAGTGATGGAGGGTGGTTAAATAAAGTGTGGGGTTTTGGGAGTAACGTTATGGAGGTGTGGTAGTAACATATGGGGTGTGGTAGTAACGTGATGGAGGTGTGGTAGTAACGTGATGGGGGGTTTTTGGGGTAACATGATGGAAAGGGGTGTTTGTAACAAAGGGGGGTGGGGGTGTAACGTTTTGGAGGTGTGGTAGTAACGTGATGGGGGGGTGTGGTAGTGGTAGGGAATTTTGGGGGTTTGGTTTGTAAATGATGGAGGGGGTTGGTAAATAACGGATGGAGGTGTGGTAGTGGTAGTAACTTTTTGGGGGTGTGTTGGGAGGGGAAAAAAAAAAATGGGGGTGGGGGGTAAATAGGTGGGGTAGGGAAAGGGGGGGGGGGGGAGTAAAAAAATGGAGGTGTGGGGTAAACGTTTCTTAATTATGTAACGTTAAGGAGGTGAAGGTATATTCGTTAATTGGGGGGTAAATAGGGGAAACGGGTTCGACCCCGATAGGTGTTATTTAACCCCCATAAGTGTATTTTGGTTAAATATAGGTTTTGGTAGAACTTTTGGTGGGGATAATAACCCCCATATTTTAGTTTTAACCCCCCATTAATTGGGATAACCCGGGTGGGGGTTTATTTTAAATTATTTCCATAACTTTTTTTAACCTATATTTTTCTTTAATTAGGGAATTGTTAGGGGAAAGTATTAATTATAACCCCATATTTTATTACCCCTATTTATTTGGACTACCCATATTTTTTAGTAACCCCCCCTATTTTATATAACCCCTGATTTTATACTAAATTTTATATTTTAAACTTATTGGGGGTTTTAGTAATTTTTAAACAATATTCGTATAACAAAATTGTTATTTTAACCCCTTTGGAGGGGTTTTATACCCTTTAGGTTTATCCCCAACCCTATTAATTTTGTAACTTTTATATTTTTATATTTTTAAAAATATGTTTTTATAACCCCCCTATTTTAATTTCCCCCAGTAACCCCTATAGGTTTTCCCCCGTAAATTTATGGAAAATTGGGAAAATAACCTAAAGGAGGGTTTTCAAAAATAAAAACCCCCATTGGAGGGGTGGGCAGTAAGGGGAAGTGAAAAGGGTGTCAGTAACTTATGGAGGTGGAGTAAAATTTATGGAGGTGTGTCAAATAACGTGATGGAGGTGTTGGTTGTAAAACTGGGAGGGGTGTATTAAAAGGGTTTAAGGTTTTTGTCAGGGAAAGGGATGGGGAAAAGGTTGTTGGGGGTTTTATAAAGTGATGGAGGTTGCGTAACTGATGGGGGTGTGGAAGTTTAAAATGATGGAGGGGGGAACAGTAAATGAGGGGGGGTGTGGTTAAAAACAAAGATGTAGGTGTGTCAGTAACGTGATGGGGTGGTCCGTAAAAATTGTGGGGGTGTTCCCCGTAAAAGTGATGGAGGGGGTTTTCATTTAAAATGAAAGGGGTTTTGTCAGTAAACTGATGGAGGTGTGTTCCGGTAATGGATGGGAGGTGTGTCAGAACATGATTAAAGGGGTTTTTGTAACGTGATGGAGGGTGTCAGTAACATGAGGAGGTGTTAGTAAGTGATGGAGGTGGGTAGTTAAAATGGGGGTGGGGGTGGGGGTAAATAACGTGATGGGGGTGTGGAGGAAAAATGATGGAGGTTGGTAGAAAAATGAAGGAGGTGTTGGGTTAATAAATGATGGAGGTTTTGGTAGTAACGTATGGAGGTTTTTCAGTAACATTAAAGGAGTTGGGGAATAAAACCGTTTTAGAAAAGGGGGGTGGTAGTAAAAGGTTTATTTTTTAAAAGGGGGGTAGTAACTTGGGTGGAGTGTGGTAGTAAAATGTGGAGGTTGTGGGGGAATAAAGATGGAGGTGTGGTAGTAACTGTGGAGGGGGGGGTAGTAACGTGATGGAGGTGGTGTCAGTAACATTTATGGAGGTGTTGGGAATTAAAGGGGGTGTTAGTAACGTGGGGGGGGGTTTGGGGGTCAGTTTAAAATTTATGGGGGTGTGGAGTAAACCTGATGGGGTGTTTTCAGTTTTAAATTGATGGGGTGTTTAGTAACTGAAGGAGGTGTGTGTAAAGTGATGGGGGGTGGTCCCGTAACTGTGGGGGTGTGGCCCGAACTTATGGGGGGTGTTCATTAACTGATGGGGGTGTGGCAAATAAAGTTATGGAGGGTTTTCAGTAACATTATGGAGGTGTGGCAAAAAAACCTGATGGGGGTGTTTTAGTAACTGTTTGGGGTGTGGGAGTAAATGATGGAGGTTTTGTCAGTAAATGATGGAGGTGTCAGTACGTGGGTGGAGGTGTGGGGAATAACTGATGGGGGTGTCAGGGAACTTATGGAAAATGTGTCCCGTAACTGATTGGGGGTGTGTCAGTAACAGATGGAGGTTTTGGGAATAAAATGATGGATGTTTTCAGTAAATGATGGAGGTGTTTCCCCGTAAACTGATGGGGTTTTGTCAGTTTAAAAATAAGGAAGGGTGTGGGGGTTTAAACGTGATGGAGGTGTGGCATTTAAAAGAATGGAGGTGTGGGGGGTAACTGATTGGGGGGTGTGTCAGAACATGATGGAGGTGGGTCAGTAACATGAAAGGAGGGGTTTCCCGTAACATGAAAGGAGGGGGTTTTCAGAAAGAAGGGGGATTGGGGGTGTGTCAGTAAAAATTATGGAGGTGTGTCAATAACATGAAGGAGGTGTGGGCAGTAACATGATAGGGTGTCAGTAACTGATGGAGTGTGGGTAAAAAATGGAGGTGGGCAGTTTAAATGAGGGGTTGTCGGAAAAAAGATGGGAGGTTGTGGCAGTAACATGATGGAGGTGGGGGTCTTAAAATGAGGGGGGTGTTGGGAGTAAAATGATGGAGGGGGTGTCAGTAACATAGGGAGGTTTTTGTCAGTAACCTATGGGGGGTGTGTCAAATTTAAAATGATGGGTTGGGGGGTTGGGCCAATTGTTCGGGTGTGTCGTTTAAAATTAGGGGGTGGAAAGGGAGAGGGTGTCCCCTAAAGGGGGGTTTTTTTTATAAATTTAATTTTATAAATTATATTTTATAAATATATTTTTAATATATTTTAATATAATTTATAAATATAAATTTATAAATTGTTGCCGGTTGTCAGGGACAAAAGGGGAACTTTTAAAATTAAATTCCCCTTTTAAAAAATTTTCTTTTAAATTAAAAAAATTTTTTTTTAAGGGAAAAATTTTTTTGCACCGGGGGCGAAACCCCAAACCAACCTTTTTTTAACAAAAAAAATTTATATTTTTCCCAAAATAAATATATTTAATTTTTTAAATAATTTAAAATAAAAAATAAATATATTTTTTTTATTAAAATATTTTGGCCCAAATTTTTGTAAAAACCTTTTCCAAAATTGGGAAGAAACTTCATTTAAAAAAACCAAATTCCCCTAAAAATTTCCCCACTTTAAAATATATTTTTTTATTAATTTATTAAAATTTATAATTTTGAAAAAGTCTTTGAAATTAAAACCTTTATTTTCAAAACAATTTTTTTTTGGTAAACCCAACAAATTAAACTTTCTTAGATTTGTTTACAATAATTTAATACTAAACAAACACAGTGAAATATATTTTTTTCGTTAGGTTCAGAATGATTTTGACGAAATTATTGCATACACAAATTTTCGCTTGTCCTATATGGCAAGATGAGCGTTGCTATTTAAGCCAAGATCGCAAGTTCTGCCTATTCGGCACGACATATATATATATATTATATATATATATATATATATATATATATATTATATATATATATATATATATATATTATGTAAAATATGTCGTGTCGAATATGTAAAACTTGCTATTTTGGCTTAAATAGCAATGCTCTCTTTGTTAGGTAAGACACATATGCAACAGTTAGGTATCTTTATTTCGAAACGTTTCGCCTACACAGTAGGCTTCTTCAGTCGAGTACAGACCTGACCTTCCAACGACAACATTCTTACCTCTTCTAGTGACCTACGTCTCACCTCCTGGCGCTATATAAGGCTCCATCCTGTCACTTCAACTCCATATTGTTTCAGACAACTGAACAATGCTCTTCTCCAGACTGAGGGACTGACCACCTCAAAACTTTAAGGGTGATGGACTGATTACATCGTCTTCAAGTATCTTCTGCTTCTATCAACTTTTCTGTACTCGACTGAAGAAGCCTACTGTGTAGGCGAAACGTTTCGAAATAAAGATACCTAACTGTTGCATATGTGTCTTACCTAACAACCTGTCGGGATTTTATACCATTTTAATGTTCACAATGTTCTCCTTGCCGAATAAGGCAAGCGAAAATTTGTGTATCTGGAGTTTATCTGGAGAGAGTTCCGGGGGTCAACGCCCCCGCGGCCCGGTCTGTGACCAGGCCTTCTTAGGTCAGTGTCCCAGGATGCGACCCACACCAGTCGACTAACACCCAGGTACCCATTTTACTGATGGGGAACATAGACAACAGGTGGAAAGAAACACGTCCAATGTTTCTACTCTGGCTGGGAATCGAACCCAGGCCCTCACCGTGTGAAGCGAGAGCGTTAACCACCAGGCCACCAGAGCCCCTTATGCAATAATTTCGCGAAAATCATTCTGAACTTAAAGAGAAAAATATGTTTCATTGTATTTGTTTATTATTAAATTGTTGTAAACTTATCTAAAATATGTTTAATTGGATTAAGCTAAATTAAATTGAGCTTGTTATAATAAGGTTAGGTAGGTTTTCTAAGGTTCTTTTGGCACAAAATTATTAAATACGTGGAAGTATTGGTTAATATCAAGGTTTTCCTTTCATATAAATTATTAAAAGTTGAGTGATGTTTGTAGTGTTTAATAGACTTTGTAACACCCACTGGACCACAAGACAGTGTTTACTAGACTTTGTAACACCCACTGGACCACAAGACAGTGTTTACTAGACTTTGTAACACCCACTGGACCACAAGACAGTGTTTACTAGACTTTGTAACACCCACTGGACCACAAGACACTGTTTACAATACTTTGTAACACCCACTGGATCACAAGACAGTGGTTACAAGACTTTGTAACACCCACTGGACCACAAGACAGTGGTTACAAGACTTTGTAACACCCACTGGACCACAAGACAGTGGTTACTAGACTTTGTAACACTTACTGGACCACAAGACAGTGTTTAAAAGACTTTGTAACACCCACTGGACCACAAGACAGTGTTTACAAGACTTTGTAACACTCACTGGACCACAAGACAGTGTTTACTAGACTTTGTAACACTTACTGGACCACAAGACAGTGTTTAAAAGACTTTGTAACACCCACTGGACCACAAGACAGTGTTTACAAGACTTTGTAACACTCACTGGACCACAAGACAGTGTTTACTAGACTTTGTAACACCCACTGGATCACAAGACAGTGTTTACTAGACTTTGCAACACCCACTGGATCACAAGACAGTGTTTACAAGACTTTGTAACACCCACTGGACCACAAGACAGTGTTTACTAGACTTTGTAACACTGGACAAAAGACAGTGTATAGAAGACTTTGTAACACCCATTGGACCACAAGACAGTGTTTACTAGACTTTGTAACACTCACTGGACCACAAGACAGTGTTTACTAGACTTTGTAACACTGGACAAAAGACAGTGTATAGAAGACTTTGTAACACCCATTGGACCACAAGACAGTGTTTACTAGACTTTGTAACACCCGCTGGACCACAAGACAGTGTTTAACAGACTTTGTAACACTCACTGGACCACAAGACAGTGTTTACTAGACTTTGTAACACTGGACAAAAGACAGTGTATAGAAGACTTTGTAACACCCATTGGACCACAAGACAGTGTTTACTAGACTTTGTAACACCCGCTGGACCACAAGACAGTGTTTACAAGACTTTGTAACACCCACTGGACCACAAGACAGTGTTTACTAGACTTTGTAACACCCGCTGGACCACAAGACAGTGTTTACTAGGCTTTGTAACACCCACTGGATCACAAGACAGTGTTTACTAGACTTTGTAACACCCACTGGACCACAAGACAGTGGTCACAAAACTTTGTAACACTCACTGGACCACAAGACAGTGTTTACTAGACTTTGTAACACCCACTGGATCACAAGACAGTGGTTACAAAACTTTGTAACACTCATTGGATCACAAGACAGTGTTTACAAGACTTTGTAACACCCACTGGACCACAAGACAGTGTTTACTAGACTTTGTAACACCCACTGGACCACAAGACAGTGTTTACAAGACTTTGTAACACCCACTGGATCACAAGACAGTGGTTACAAGACTTTGTAACACCCACTGGACCACAAGACAGTGTTTACAAGACTTTGTAACACCCACTGGATCACAAGACAGTGTTTACAAGACTTTGTAACACCCACTGGACCACAAAACAGTGTTTACTAGACTTTGCAACACCCACTGGATCACAAGACAGTGTTTACAAGACTTTGCAACACCCACTGGACCACAAGACAGTGTTTACTAGACTTTGTAACACTCACTGGACCACAAGACAGTGTTTACAAGACTTTGCAACACCCACTGGACCACAAGACAGTGTTTACTAGACTTTGCAACACCCACTGGACCACAAGACAGTGTTTACAAGACTTTGCAACACCCACTGGACCACAAGACAGTGTTTACTAGACTTTGCAACACCCACTGGGCCACAAGACAGTGTTTACTAGACTTTGTAACACCCACTGGATCACAAGACAGTGTTTACTAGACTTTGCAACACCCACTGGACCACAAGACAGTGTTTACAGAACAAGATAATGTGCACAAAGTGTTTACATTGTATCCAGAAGCAATGTATGCATAATACAGGATAGGTCACTGGGCACAGTACTAGCTGCAGCAACGACATGCTGACACATGCAGGAATATGACTGTGCAGCAACGACATGCTGACACATGCAGGAATATGACTGTGCAGCAAAGACATGCTGACACATGAAGGAATATAACTGTGCAGCAAAGACATGCTGACACATGAAGGAATATGACACTGCAGCAACGACATGCTGACACATGAAGGAATATGACACTGCAGCAACGACATGCTGACACATGAAGGAATATGACACTGCAGCAACGACATGCTGACACATGAAGGAATATGACACTGCAGCAACGACATGCTGACACATGAAGGAATACGACACTGCAGCAACGACATGCTGACACATGAAGGAATATTACTATGCAGCAACAACATGCTGACACAAGGAATATGACACTGCAGCAACGACATGCTGACACATGAAGGAATATGACACTGCAGCAACGACATGCTGACACATGAAGGAATATGACAGTGCAGCAACGACATACACCTGAAGGAATATGACAGTGCAGCAACGACATACACCTGAAGGAATATGACAGTGCAGCAATGACATACACCTGAAGGAATATGACAGTGCAGCAACGACATACACCTGAAGGAATATGACAGTGCAGCAACGACATACACCTGAAGGAATATGACAGTGCAGCAACGACATACACCTGAAGGAATATGACAGTGCAGCCTGGCACTAACAGCACTTCCCATCACCTCCCAAGAAAGTTTTAACGTCAGGTCACGACATCTCCCCATCCTCACGACCATCTTGCTGACCCTTCCTTCCTTAATCACCGGGTCTTGTCTCGTGATGCGTCTTCTTGACCTCTCGACGGGTCGTCTCCTCTTAAGTAATTCTCCCTTAGTGCTCCCTTTGAAAATTATTTATTTACGTTAGTAAATACTTGTTGTTGTTTTCCTGTTAGCAACATAAGTTGTTCGTTAATGAGATATTTATCTTAAATATTCCTTTGTCTTCAACGACTGTGTTTGTGTGATTTCTTAGATAATTGCTGACTGTTTGGCACACTTGTGGCTTGAGGAAGGTACTCGTATTATTGATTCTGTAGCATTGTGTGGTGGTAGTTACTGAAGCCTTGTGTGGAGGTAGTTACTGAAGCCTTGTGTGGAGGTAGTTACTGAAGAATTGTGTGGTGGTAGTTACTGAAGCCTTGTGTAGTGGTAGTTACTGAAGCCTTGTGTGGAGGTAGTTACTGAAGCCTTGTGTGGAGGTAGTTACTGAAGCCTTGTGTGGAGGTAGTTACTGAAGCCTTGTGTGGAGGTAGTTACTGAAGCCTTGTGTGGAGGTAGTTACTGAAGAATTGTGTGGTGGTAGTTACTGAAGCCTTGTGTAGTGGTAGTTACTGAAGCCTTGTGTGGAGGTAGTTACTGAAGCCTTGTGTGGAGGTAGTTACTGAAGCCTTGTGTGGAGGTAGTTACTGAAGAATTGTGTGTGGTGGTAGTTACTGAAGCCTGTGTGTGGTGGTAGTTACTGAAGCCTTGTGTTGGAGGTAGTTACTGAAGAATTGTGTGGTGGTAGTTACTGAAGCCTTGTGTGGTGGTAGTTACTGAAGCCTTGTGTGGAGGTAGTTACTGAAGAATTGTGTGGTGGTAGTTACTGAAGCCTTGTGTGGTGGTAGTTACTGAAGAATTGTGTGGTGGTAGTTACTGAAGCCTTGTGTGGTGGTAGTTACTGAAGCCTTGTGTGGTGGTAGTTACTGAAGAATTGTGTGGTGGTAGTTACTGAAGCCTTGTGTGGTGGTAGTTACTGAAGCCTTGTGTGGAGGTAGTTACTGAAGCCTTGTGTGGAGGTAGTTACTGAAGCCTTGTGTGGTGGTAGTTACTGAAGCCTTGTGTGGAGGTAATTACTGAAGAATTGTGTGGTGGTAGTTACTGAAGCCTTGTGTGGTGGTAGTTACTGAAGAATTGTGTGGTGGTAGTTACTGAAGCCTTGTGTGGAGGTAGTTACTGAAGAATTGTGTGGTGGTAGTTACTGAAGCCTTGTGTGGTGGTAGTTACTGAAGCCTTGTGTGATGGTAGTTACTGAAGCCTTGTGTGATGGTAGTTACTGAAGCCTTGTGTGGTGGTAGTTACTGAAGAATTGTGTGGTGGTAGTTACTGAAGAATTGTGGTGGTAGTTACTGAAGCCTTGTGTGGTGGTAGTTACTGAAGCCTTGTGTGATGGTAGTTACTGAAGCCTTGTGTGATGGTAGTTACTGAAGCCTTGTGTAGTGGTAGTTACTGAAGAATTGTGTGGAGGTAGTTACTGAAGCCTTGTGTAGTGGTTAGTTACTGAAGCCTTGGTGTGGTGTAGTTACTGAAGCCTTGTGTGGTTGGTAGTTTACTGAAGAATTGTGTGGTGGTAGTTACTGAAGAATTGTGTGGTGGTAGTTACTGAAGAATTGTGTGGTGGTAGTTACTGAAGAATTGTGTGGTGGTAGTTACTGAAGAATTGTGTGGTGGTAGTTACTGAAGCCTTGTGTGGTGGTAGTTACTGAAGAATTGTGTAGTGGTAGTTACTGAAGCCTTGTGTAGTGGTAGTTACTGAAGCCTTGTGTAGTGGTAGTTACTGAAGCCTTGTGTAGTGGTAGTTACTGAAGCCTTGTGTGGTGGTAGTTACTGAAGCCTTGTGTGGTGGTAGTTACTGAAGCCTTGTGTAGTGGTAGTTACTGAAGCCTTGTGTATTGGTAGTTACTGAAGCCTTGTGTAGTGGTAGTTACTGAAGCCTTGTGTAGTGGTAGTTACTGAAGCCTTGTGTAGTGGTAGTTACTGAAGCCTTGTGTGGTGGTAGTTACTGAAGCCTTGTGTGGTGGTAGTTACTGAAGCCTTGTGTGGTGGTAGTTACTGAAGCCTTGTGTAGTGGTAGTTACTGAAGCCTTGTGTAGCGGTAGTTACTGAAGCCTTGTGTAGTGGTAGTTACTGAAGCCTTGTGTAGTGTTATTTACTGAAGCCTTGTGTAGTGGTAGTTACTGAAGCCTTGTGTAGCGGTAGTTACTGAAGCCTTGTGTAGTGGTAGTTACTGAAGCCTTGTGTAGCGGTATTTACTGAAGCCTTGTGTAGTGGTAGTTACTGAAGCCTTGTGTAGTGGTAGTTACTGAAGCCTTGTGTAGTGGTAGTTACTGAAGCCTTGTCTAGTGGTAGTTACTGAAGCCTTGTGTAGTGGTAGTTACTGAAGCCTTGTGTAGTGGTAGATACTGAAGCCTTGTGTAGTGGTAGTTACTGAAGCCTTGTGTAGCGGTATTTACTGAAGCCTTGTCTAGTGTTATTTACTGAAGCCTTGTGTAGTGGTAGTTACTGAAGCCTTGTGTAGTGGTAGTTACTGAAGCCTTGTGTAGTGGTAGATACTGAAGCCTTGTGTAGTGGTAGTTACTGAAGCCTTGTGTAGCGGTATTTACTGAAGCCTTGTCTAGTGTTATTTACTGAAGCCTTGTGTAGTGGTAGTTACTGAAGCCTTGTGTAGTGGTAGTTACTGAAGCCTTGTGTAGTGGTAGTTACTGAAGCCTTGTGTAGTGGTAGTTACTGAAGCCTTGTGTAGTGGTAGATACTGAAACCTTGTGTAGCGTTATTTACTGAAGCCTTGTGTAGTGGTAGATACTGAAGCCTTGTGTAGCGTTATTTACTGAAGCCTTGTGTAGCGGTAGTTACTGAAGCCTTGTGTAGTGGTAGTTACTGAAGCCTTGTGTAGTGGTAGTTACTGAAGCCTTTTGTAGTGGTAGTTACTGAAGCCTTGTGTAGTGGTAGTTACTGAAGCCTTGTGTAGTGGTAGTTACTGAAGCCTTGTGTAGCGTTATTTACTGAAGCCTTGTGTAGTGGTAGATACTGAAGCCTTGTGTAGCGTTATTTACTGAAGCCTTGTCTAGTGGTAGTTACTGAAGCCTTGTGTAGTGGTAGTTACTGAAGCCTTGTGTAGTGGTAGTTACTGAAGCCTTGTGTAGTGGTAGTTACTGAAGCCTTGTGTAGTGTTATTTACTGAAGCTTGTGTAGTAGTTACTGAAGCCTTGTGTAGTGTTATTTACTGAAGCCTTGTGTAGTGGTAGTTACTGAAACCTTGTGTAGTGGTAGTTACTGAAGCCTTGTGTAGTGGTAGTTACTGAGGCCTTGTGTAGCGTTATTTACTGAAGCCTTGTGTAGTGGTAGATACTGAAGCCTTGTGTAGCGGTAGTTACTGAAGCCTTGTCTAGTGTAGTTACTGAAGCCTTGTCTAGTGGTAGTTACTGAAGCCTTGTGTAGCGTTATTTACTGAAGCCTTGTGTAGCGGTAGTTACTGAAGCCTTGTGTAGTGGTAGTTACTGAAGCCTTGTGTAGTGGTAGTTACTGAAGCCTTGTGTAGTGGTAGTTACTGAAGCCTTGTGTAGTGGTAGTTACTGAAGCCTTGTGTAGTGGTAGTTACTGAAGCCTTGTGTAGTGGTAGTTTACTGAAGCCTTGTGTAGTGGTAGTTACTGAAGCCTTGTGTAGTGGTAGTTACTGAAGCCTTGTGTAGTGGTAGTTACTGAAGCCTTGTGTAGTGGTAGTTACTGAAGCCTTGTGTAGTGGTAGTTTACTGAGCCTTGTGTAGTGGTAGTTTACTGAAGCCTTGTGTAGTGTTATTTACTGAAGCCTTGTGTAGTAGTTACTGAAGCCTTGTGTAGTGTTATTTACTGAAGCCTTGTGTAGTGGTAGTTACTGAAACCTTGTGTAGTGGTAGTTACTGAAGCCTTGTGTAGTGGTAGTTACTGAGGCCTTGTGTAGTGGTAGATACTGAAGCCTTGTGTAGCGTTATTTACTGAAGCCTTGTGTAGTGGTAGTTACTGAAGCCTTGTGTAGTGGTAGTTACTGAGGCCTTGTGTAGTGGTAGTTACTGAAGCCTTTTGTAGTGGTAGTTACTGAAGCCTTGTGTAGTGGTAGTTACTGAAGCCTTGTGTAGTGGTAGTTACTGAAGCCTTGTGTAGCGTTATTTACTGAAGCCTTGTGTAGTGGTAGATACTGAAGCCTTGTGTAGCGTTATTTACTGAAGCCTTGTGTAGCGGTAGTTACTGAAGCCTTGTCTAGTGTTAGTTACTGAAGCCTTGTCTAGTGGTAGTTACTGAAGCCTTGTGTAGCGTTATTTACTGAAGCCTTGTGTAGCGGTAGTTACTGAAGCCTTGTGTAGTGGTAGTTACTGAAGCCTTGTGTAGTGGTAGTTACTGAAGCCTTGTGTAGTGGTAGTTACTGAAGCCTTGTGTAGTGGTAGTTACTGAAGCCTTGTGTAGTGGTAGTTACTGAAGCCTTGTGTGTGGTAGTTACTGAAGCCTTGTGTAGTGGTAGTTACTGAAGCCTTGTGTAGTGGTAGTTACTGAAGCCTTGTGTAGTGGTAGTTACTGAAGCCTTGTGTAGTGGTAGTTACTGAAGCCTTGTGTAGTGTTATTTACTGAAGCCTTGTGTAGTAGTTACTGAAGCCTTGTGTAGTGTTATTTACTGAAGCCTTGTGTAGTGGTAGTTACTGAAACCTTGTGTAGTGGTAGTTACTGAAGCCTTGTGTAGTGGTAGTTACTGAGGCCTTGTGTAGCGTTATTTACTGAAGCCTTGTGTAGTGGTAGATACTGAAGCCTTGTGTAGCGGTAGTTACTGAAGCCTTGTCTAGTGGTAGTTACTGAAGCCTTGTCTAGTGGTAGTTACTGAAGCCTTGTGTAGCGTTATTTACTGAAGCCTTGTGTAGCGGTAGTTACTGAAGCCTTGTGTAGTGGTAGTTACTGAGCCTTGTGTAGTGGTAGTTACTGAAGCCTTGTGTAGTGGTAGTTACTGAAGCCTTGTGTAGTGGTAGTTACTGAAGCCTTGTGTAGTGGTAGTTACTGAAGCCTTGTGTAGTGGTAGTTACTGAAGCCTTGTGTAGTGGTAGTTACTGAAGCCTTGTGTAGTGGTAGTTACTGAAGCCTTGTGTAGTGGTAGTTACTGAAGCCTTGTGTAGTGGTAGTTACTGAAGCCTTGTGTAGTGGTAGTTACTGAAGCCTTGTGTAGTGGTAGTTACTGAAGCCTTGTGTAGTGTTATTTACTGAAGCCTTGTGTAGTAGTTACTGAAGCCTTGTGTAGTGTTATTTACTGAAGCCTTGTGTAGTGGTAGTTACTGAAACCTTGTGTAGTGGTAGTTATGAAGCCTTGTGTAGTGGTAGTTACTGAGGCCTTGTGTAGTGGTAGATACTGAAGCCTTGTGTAGCGTTATTTACTGAAGCCTTGTGTAGTGGTAGTTACTGAAGCCTTGTGTAGTGGTAGTTACTGAAGCCTTGTGTAGTGGTAGTTACTGAAGCCTTGTGTAGTGGTAGTTACTGAAGCCTTGTGTAGTGGTAGATACTGAAGCCTTGTGTAGCGTTATTTACTGAAGCCTTGTGTAGTGGTAGATACTGAAGCCTTGTGTAGCGTTATTTACTGAAGCCTTGTGTAGCGGTAGTTACTGAAGCCTTGTGTAGTGGTAGTTACTGAAGCCTTGTGTAGTGGTAGTTACTGAAGCCTTTTGTAGTGGTAGTTACTGAAGCCTTGTGTAGTGGTAGTTACTGAAGCCTTGTGTAGTGGTAGTTACTGAAGCCTTGTGTAGCGTTATTTACTGAAGCCTTGTGTAGTGGTAGATACTGAAGCCTTGTGTAGCGTTATTTACTGAAGCCTTGTGTAGCGGTAGTTACTGAAGCCTTGTCTAGTGTTAGTTACTGAAGCCTTGTCTAGTGGTAGTTACTGAAGCCTTGTGTAGCGTTATTTACTGAAGCCTTGTGTAGCGGTAGTTACTGAAGCCTTGTGTAGTGGTAGTTACTGAAGCCTTGTGTAGTGGTAGTTACTGAAGCCTTGTGTAGTGGTAGTTACTGAAGCCTTGTGTAGTGGTAGTTACTGAAGCCTTGTGTAGTGGTAGTTACTGAAGCCTTGTGTAGTGGTAGTTACTGAAGCCTTGTGTAGTGGTAGTTACTGAAGCTTGTGTAGTGGTAGTTACTGAAGCCTTGTGTAGTGGTAGTTACTGAAGCCTTGTGTAGTGGTAGTTACTGAAGCCTTGTGTAGTGGTAGTTACTGAAGCCTTGTGTAGTGGTAGTTACTGAAGCCTTGTGTAGTGGTTAGTTACTGAAGCCTTGTGTAGTGGTAGTTACTGAAACCTTGTGTAGTGGTAGTTACTGAAAACCTTGTGTAGTGGTAGTTACTGAAGCCTTGTGTAGTGGTAGTTACTGAAGCCTTGTGTAGTGGTAGTTACTGAAGCCTTGTGTAGTGGTTAGTTACTGAAGCCTTGTGTAGTGGTAGTTACTGAAGCCTTGTGTAGTGGTAGTTACTGAAACCTTGTGTAGTGGTAGTTACTGAAGCCTTGTGTAGTGGTAGTTTACTGAAGCCTTGTGTAGTGGTAGTTACTGAAGCCTTGTGTAGTGGTAGTTACTGAAGCCTTGTGTAGTGGTAGTTACTAAAGCCTTGTGTAGTGGTAGTTTACTGAAGCCTTGTGTAGTGGTAGTTACTGAAGCCTTGTGTAGTGGTAGTTACTGAAGCCTTGTGTAGTGGTAGTTACTGAAGCCTTGTGTAGTGGTAGTTACTGAAGCCTTGTGTAGTGGTAGTTACTGAAGCCTTGTGTAGTGGTAGTTACTGAAACCTTGTGTAGTGGTAGTTACTGAAACCTTGTGTAGTGGTAGTTACTGAAACCTTGTGTTAGTGGTAGTTACTGAAGCCTTGTGTAGTGGTAGTTACTGAAACCTTGTGTAGTGGTAGTTACTGAAGCCTTGTGTAGTGGTAGTTACTGAAGCCTTGTGTAGTGGTAGTTACTGAAGCCTTGTGTAGTGGTAGTTACTGAAACCTTGTGTAGTGGTAGTTACTAAAACCTTGTGTAGTGGTAGTTACTGAAGCCTTGTGTAGTGGTAGTTACTGAAGCCTTGTGTAGTGGTAGTTACTGAAGCCTTGTGTAGTGGTAGTTACTGAAGCCTTGTGTAGTGGTAGTTACTGAAGCCTTGTGTAGTGGCAGGTTCAGTACTGAACTGCAGAAGTCACTGGCTGGCGAAACGTTTCCATAAAGATTGCTAAGTGTTGAAGAGAAACCATGAACCTTGCCAACACAATCTGAGTAACACCATGACACTTTGAGTATGTCTTTAATAGGTCAATGTTTCGCTCAAGCAATGTTTCGCTCAAGCAATGTTTCGCTCAAGCAATGTTTCGCTCAAGCAATGTTTCGCTCAAGCAACGTTTCGCTCAAGCAAAACTTGATCTTCTTGATGAAACTGAGAGCAGGTGCACACACGTGCTGACGAATGGAACGTCAGGAGACTAACGCTTGGGCTGACGAAGTTGCCGACGACAAACACAAGGGCTGACACCATATTTTCCTATTTCGAGATGCAAATATGGTTGATCCGTTGGATCCGTTTAACACCTGTTGACCTGGCCTCATCGTGTGATAAGTCAGGTCAGGTGTGACGAGTCAGGTCAAGAATGACTTAGCCTCAGTTGAATCTGTCTCTCAGTAAGATAAGGCGACTTGTCTCTAGCCTAAAAGATAAAAAAACATCTACCATCGTTCATTCAGTCACTACATTGTCAGATGTGTACTGACATCCCCCTCAAACACACACACAGAGGAGCTGTGACTCGACCCCTGCAACCACAAATAAGTAGGTGAGCACAGACACAACACGTAATGTGTAGTGTATAGTGTAGTGTACTTTACTGTCTACACGGATGTGTAATGTACTTGTAAAGTTACTTGTAACTTGTGTTAACATCTTAATAGTTGCTAGCAAGAGAGAGAGAGAGAGAGAGAGAGAGAGAGAGAGAGAGAGAGGAGAGAGAGAGAGAGAGAGAGAGAGAGAGAGAGAGAGAGAGAGAGAGAGAGAGAGAGAGGGAGAGAGAGAGAATTTCATTGACATATTTGTCTGTACTTGGTCATTCATCTTTTGCCCTGTTTATTCTCTCTCTCTCTCTCTCTCTTTTTAAACCATTATTATTATTATTATTATTATTATTATTATTATTATTATTATTATTATTATTATTATTATTATTATTATAGTGTTAGATAATAAATGTTTTGTGTAGATCATTTTTGTACAGACAGTTACTATACAGACAGTTACTATACAGACAGTTACTATACAGACAGTTACTATACAGACAGTTACTATACAGACAGTTACTATACAGACAGTTACTATACAGTTACTATACAGACAGTTACTATACAGTTACTATACAGACAGTTACTATACAGACAGTTACTATACAGACAGTTACTATACAGACAGTTACTATACAGACAGTTACTATACAGACAGTTACTATACAGACAGTTACTATACAGACAGTTACGTTGGCTTTGGTTTTTTTTCTAAAGACAAAATTTTGGGTTTTAATTTTTAAGTTTTAAGGTAATTTTTAAAGGGGGTTTTTTCTTTTAGTGGGGGGGGGGGCTTTTGGGGAGTTTTTAAACGGGGTTTTTTTTTTCTTTGTTTTTTTTGGGGTTTTTTAAAAGGGGTTGTGGATTTTGAAAAACTGGGGGTTTTTAAAATTCGGGGTTGGGAAATTAAAGCTGGGTTTTTAAGACTTTTTGGGGGGCCTGTTCATTTGCTGGTTTTGGTTTTCTTTTTTGGGTTGTTCTGGGGTGTTAGGAAAGGGTTTTTTTGGAAATTTTTGGGGCGGGTGTTGGCGGGTGTTATTTTGGGGGTTATTTTAGACAGAAAGGGTGGGTGGTTAAAAGGGGTTTTAAAAAGAAGCGGGGGGGGTTTGGTAAAAATTTATAGGGGGGCAAGATGTATAGGGGGCTAGGATTTAAATTTGGGAAGAAAGTTGGGGGATTTATAAACTGGTTGGTTAGGAGAAACAAAAAGGGGGGTTTTAAAAAAATAGGGAATTGGCCCTTAAAAGGGTTTTCTTTACCAAAAATATTTAATAAAAAAAGGTTAAGGGGTTTTAAACTGGGGGGGTTTGGGGGCCAAAGGTTTTACCAGAAATTTGGGCCCTTGGGGACAAAAAATTTTTAAATTTTAGAATTTTTTTAAAAAAATCTTAAAACCCCGGGGAAACCCCCCCTTTGGGTTTATTCCCGTTTTTTGGGTTTCCCCGGGGGGGTTTTAGGAAAACGGGCAACTTCCCCATTTTTAACCCCAAGAAATTTAAAGGGGGTTTTTTTAAATTCCCCCCGGGAAGAAAAAAAATTTCGACTTTTATAAGGGCTTTTCAAAAATTTATTTTGAAGATAAACGCAAAAAACATTTCTTTTAAACAAAAAGAAGTATATAAGCGAACTTAAGCGTAAAAAACCCAAAGTTATTAACGACAACAGACAGTTTAAAACATTTTAAAAAAAGTTAAAAAGACAGTTAAACAGGTTATTCCAGAAATAAAGTTATTTTAAAAAAACCAGTTATTAAAAGGAAGTTTATAAGAAGATATAAGATTATTAAAAAGTTTTTAAAAACAGTTTTTCAAAAAAAACCCAAAAAACAAATTTAAGACAAATAATTAAAAAAGGGGTTAATTTTTTAAAAACAGTAAAATCCCAAAAAAAAGAAGTTTTAAAAAAGGGTTAATACGAAGAAAAACAGTTAATAAAAAACTAAAAAGTTATTTGGGACAACAATTTACTTTAAAATAAAGAAGTTACTAACAGACAGTTACTATAAAAAACAGTTCTTACAGACAGTTACTATACAAAAAAACAGTTATATACGGGACGTTACTATACAACAGTTACTATCAGCAGTTCTATACAACAGTTACTATACAGAAAAACCGGTTCTATACAGACAGTTACTTACAAAAAAAGGTTACTATACAGCAGTTCTATACAGACAGTTACTATAAGACTTTTACTATACAAAAAGTTTATACAGCAGTTTTTTGGGGGGGGTTTTCAGACAGTTATTTTAAAACAGTTACTATACAAAATTCTATACAACATTTATATACAGACAGTTCTATACAGACAGTTCATACAAACGTTACTATACAGACAGTTTTTAAACAACAAAAAACAGAAAATATACAGACAGTTACTATACAGACAGTTTTTTAAGACATTTTACTTACAACAGTTACTATACAAACATTAATAAGACAGTTCTATACAGACAGTTCTTACGACATTTTCTATCAGACATTTAACTATAAAAACATTACTATAAAAGTTACTATACAAAAGTTACTATACAGACGTTCTATACAGTTACTATAAAAACAGTTACTAACAGCATTTAAATTACAAACGTTACTATAAGACAGAAAATATAAGAAGTAACTATACAAACAGTTACTTAAGACAGTTACTTACAACGTTACTTACAAACGTTATATACAACAGTTTACTAAAAAGACGTTCTATAAAGAAGTTACTATACGACGTCTAACAAAAGTTACTTACAGACTTTACTATACAGACAGTTACTTACAACAGTTTATCAGACATTTTTACTATACAACAGTTCTTACAGACGTTCTTACGGGACGTTATATACAACGTTATAAAACATTTTTTACTTACGACTTTATATAAAAAACATTATATCAAAAAGGTTCATACAGCAGTTATTACAACAGTTCTTACGACATTTACTATACAGACAGTTCATACAAACAGTTCTATACAGGAAACAGTTTATACAACCCCCCCCCCCAAAAAGGTTTATTTTTTTTTTACGATTTTTTTTTTTTTACAAACAGTTACTTTAAGACAGTTACTATACAAACAGTTACTATACAACAGTTCTATACAGACAGTTACTATAAAAAACAGTTACTTACAGACATTTGCTATACGACAGTTACTATACAGACAGTTATATAAAAAAACAGTTAAATATACGACATTTCTTAAAAACAGTTACTATACAAACAGTTATATACGACTTCTATACAACAGTTACTATACAAACAGTTTTTTACAGACAGGCTTACGCGTTAAAAGACATTTATATACAAACAGTTACTATACGACTTTAATTTTCCCTTATACAACGGTTTATTACAACAGTTACTTAAAAAATTTCTTTAAACTTTATCAAAGTTTACAGCAGTTACTATAAACAGTTACTATAAAAACCCAGTTACTATAAAACTTTATAAAAAACAGTTACTTTACAGACAGTTCTATACAAAAACAGTTATTACAGACGTTACTATACAAACAGTTACTTTTTCAGCAGTTACTATAAGACAGTTTACCTATTCAACCCAGTTTATACGACATTTAAAAAATTCTAAAAAAGTATATACAGACATTTACTATACAGACGTTTATACAGACGTTACTATACAAACAGTTACTATACAGACTTTCATACAGACGTTACTATACAAAAGTTCTATACAGACAGTTATTACAAACAGTTACTATACAGACATTTTACTATACAGACAGTTACTATACAAAAGTTACTATACGAAGTTATTACAAACAGTTACTATACGACAGTTTACTATACGGGGACAGTTAATTTTTAAAAAAAAGTTACTATACAGACAGTTACTTACAGAAGTTATATAAAAAAGTTATTACAGACAGTTACTTCAACGTTATATCAAAACAGTTACTATACAGACAGTTACTAACAGACAGACTTACAAACGTTATATCAGCAGTTACTATACAGACAGTTACTATACGACATTACTATACAGCATTTATTACAAACAGTTATATACAACATTACTTACAGGACAAAAAATATAAAAAACAGTTACTATACAGCGTTATTACAGACATTTACTATACGGACAGTTACTATAAAACAGTTACTATACGACAGTTACTATACAAACAGTTACTATACAACGTTACTTACGACAGTTTCTATCAAACAGTTACTTACAGACAGTTACATACAGACAGTTACTATAAAAACATTTTATTATCAGACGAAAAGCATTACTATACAACAGTTACATCAAACGTTATTTTGGGATAACAGACGTTACTATACAAACAGTTACTTTTCGGGACATTTACTATCAACAGTTACTATACAGACGTTATATCAGCAGTTACTATAAAAACAGTTACTTTACAGACAGAAACTATACAAACAGTTACTATACAGACAGTTACTATACAAACAGTTACTATACAGACGTTATTAAAAAATTTAAAAAGACAGTTACTATACAGACAGTTACTAAAAAACAGTTTTACGACGTTACTTACAAAACATTTACTTACAGACAGTTACTATACAGACGTTACATACAAACAGTTACTATACAGACAGTTACTATACAAACAGTTACATAAAGTTATATACGACATTTTCTATAAAAACATTTACTATCAGCATTTACTATACAACATTTTACTATACAGACAGTTACTATACAGACATTTTCAAACAAACAGTTACTATACAGAAAACCCCAGTTACTTACAGACGTAACTATACCATTTATTAAACATTTTACTATACAGCAGTTACTATACAGACATTTAACTATACAAAATTTAAACTATACAAACATTTACTATACAGACAGTTATATACAGACAGTTACTATACAGACTTTACTAACAGCATTTTCTAAAACAAAAACAGTTACTATACAGACAGTTATATACAGACATTTAAAAAAATTACAAAAACTTTTACTTGGTTTTTTAAAAAACAGTTACTTTTCAGAATTTACTATAGACAGAATAAACAAACATTTACTATACAGACAGTTACTATACAAACAGTTACATACAGCATTTTCTAAAGACGTTATATACAAACAGAAATATAAAGACATTACTATACGCTTTTACTATACAGACTTACATACGACAGTTACTATAAAACAGTTACTATACAGACAGTTACTATACAACGTTACTATCAGACAGTACTATACAAACATTATTCAGACATTTACTATAAGAAGTTACTATACAGACGTTACTATAAAAAACAGTTACTATACAGACAGTTACTTCAGAAGTTACATCAGACATTTACTATACAGCATTTAAAAAAAATTTACTATACAGACATTTTCATAAGACCCAGTTACTTCAGACGTTACTATAAACAGTTACTATACAGAAGTTACTAAAAAACAAAAAATTACAGACTTTACTTACGGTTACTATACAGTTACTATACAGACATTTATATAAAACTTATATCGGGACAGTTACTATACAAACAGTAACATACAGACGTTATATACGGGAAACTTACGGGTTACTATACAAACAGTTACTATACAGACGTTACTTTAAAACTTACTATCAGACAGTAACTTACCGTTATATAAAAAACAGTTACTATACGGTTTACTATACAGCGTTATATAAACAGTAACTTACAGACAGTTACTATCAACAAAAAAACTATACCGTTACTATACAAACATTTTTTTACTATAAGACAGTTTATAAGGTTATATACAGACAGTAAAATTAAACTTACTATACAAACAGTTATTTTAAAGACAGTTACTATCAGAAGTTACTATACGGGAAAAACTATGGGGGGACAGTTACATAAAAAGTTACTATACGGGGTTACTATAAAAACATTTTAAATACGACGTTACTATACAGAAGTTACTATACGACAGAAAACTTTAAACAGTTACTTTACAGTTACTTACAGACGTTCTTAAACAGTTACTAAACAGTTACTTACAGACGTAACTTACGGGGACAGTTCTATACAGTTTCTATACGGCAGTTACTATACAGTTACTTACGACAGTTACTATACAGACAGTTTTAACATTTTCTATACAGACAGTTACATCAGTTACTATAAAAAGTTACTTACAGAAGTTACTTCACTTTACTTACCAGTTAATAAGACAGTTCATACAGACAGTTACTTTTCATTACTATACAGTTTTACAACAGTTATATACAGACAGTTACTATCATTTATATACAGAAAAAAGTTACTATACAGACAGTTACTATACAGTTACTTACGACAGTTCTATACAGTTATTACAGAAGTTACATGGACAGTTACTATCAGTTACTATACAGACATTTTCTATACAGAATTTACAAAAAGTTACTATACAGACAGTTACTATACATTTTATACAGACGTTATTAACAGTTATATACAGACAGTTATTACAGTTATTCAGAATTCTATAAGCAGTTACTATACGGGTTATTAAGCAGTTTACTAAAACGGGTTACTATACAGACAGTTATATACAGCTTTTTATAACAGTTCTATACAGTTATAACGACATTTATATACAGTTACTATACAGTTATATACAGACAGTTACTTACAGACATTTACAAACAGATATACAGACAGTTATATAAGTTCTATACAGACAGTTACTATCAGACATTTACTTACAGAATTAAACTTACAACATTATATACAAAATTTACTAAACAGTTACTATACAGACTTTTAATAATTTTTACAGACGTTACTATACAGACAGTTATATACTTTAACAGCATTACAACAGTTACTATACAGACGTTACTATTTAAAAGTAGTTACTTACAAAGACTATACATTACTATACGACAGTTAAACTTTTTACGATGTTATATACAGACAGTTACTAACAGTTATTAAGACAGTTAATAATACTACAGACGTATTACAGACAGATTGTTCTATACGAGTTATTATACAGTACTTTTTGACATTACTATACAGTTACTTACAGAACTTACTATACAGAAGTTACTATACGGGGTTATTTACAGACGTTACTTTACGTTACTTAAGAAGTTACTTACAGACAGTTATATAAACAGTTACTTTTAAAACAGCAGTTACTTCATTTACTATACAGACAGTTACTTAACATTTACTATCAGACGTTACTATACAGTTACTATACGGACGTTAAAATTTTAAAACAGACATTTACTTAAGACAGTTATTACGACTTTACTATACAGACATTTACTATACAGCAGTTACTATACAGACTTTAACTTACAGACAGTTACTAACAGACGACTATACAGACAGTATATACAGACGTTACTATACAACAGTTACTATCAGACGTTACTATCAAAAGAATATACAGACAGTTACTTTACAGACAGTTACTTACAGACAGTAATTACAGACATTTACAAAACAGACATTTTACTATACGGGACAGTTATTACAGACAGTTACTATACAGACAGTTCTTGACAGTTACTTACGTTCATAACAGACATAAACTATACAGCGTTATATACAGACGTTACATACAGTTACTATACCAGACACGTTACTATACAGACAGTTTTACAAATTACATCAAAATAAGGCAGTTATATACGGGGTTACTTTACGACATTTAAACGTAAAACAGACGTTTACTATAAGTTATATACAGACTGACTATACAGAAGTTACTATAAACAGTTATAAAAAGGAAAAACGGGGTTATAAAAGGACTTACCTTTTTACAGACGGGTTATATACGCGTAAATACGACAGTAACTAAAAGGTTACTATCAGACGTTATATACAGACAGTTATATAAAGACAGTAACTATACAGAAGTTACTAACAGACATTTATATACGACAGTTACTTACAGACGTAACTATCGCGAAAAAGTTACTATCAGACATTATAAAAAGACATTTACTTTTACAGACAGACTATACAGACAGTTACTTACAGACATAACTTGGAAAAAAGACAGTTACTATACAGAATTTATTTATAAACGTTATATACAGAAATTTTTCGCGCCCTTAAGAAATTATCAGACATTACTTTCGACAGTAACTATACAGACAGTTACTATACGGAAGAAAATTTCAGACAGTTACTTACAGACAGTTACTTACAGAAACGGGGTTTATTTACAGACAGTAACTATACAGACATTTTATTTATACAGACAGTTATATACAGACAGAAAAAACGAAAACAGACAGTTATTATACAGACATTTATACAGCATTTTACTATACAACAGTTACTATACAGACGTTCCCTATCGGACGTTACTATAAGACGTTACTTTAGGCAGTTACTATAAGACGTTACTATACAGCAGTAACTATACAGACAGTACTATACAGCAGTTACTTCAGACAGTTATGAAGACATTTACTATCAAAATTTTACTATACAGACGTTACTATAAGCCCGAAACTAACAGCAGTTATATACAGCAGAAAACTATAAAATTTTAAGACATTTATATAAGACATTTACATCAGGTTAATACAGACAGTAACTTACAAACAGTTCTATACAGACTTTTAATACAGACAGTAAATTCAGACAGTTACTATACAGACTTTCTATACAGACAGTTATATACAGACATTTACTATACAGACAGTTATATACAGACATTTACTATCAGACAGTTACAAAACAGACGTTATAACAGAAGTTACTATACAGACATTTAAACTATACAGACATTTATTACGGCAGTTACTTACAGGACGTTACTTTTACAGACAGTAATAACGCATTTACTATCAGAAAAAATTACTATAAGACAGTAATAAAAACCAGTTACTATACAGACAGAAAACTTACAGACAAAAAATTTTTACTTACAGAAGTAACTATACAGGTTTTTACTATACAGCGTAATTTATACGACGTTTTTACAGAAAGTTACTAAAAAGCAGTTACTATACGACAGTTACTATACGGACATTTTATATACGACGTTACTATACAGAAGTACTATACAGACAGTTACTTAAAAAAAATTACAGACAGTTACTTTTTCAGACAGTTACTATACAACTTTTACTATACAGCAGTTACTTACAGAAGTAACTTACAGACAGTTACATACGACAGTTACTATACAACAGTTACTAAAAGTCGTTAATAAAGCGTTATATCGCGAAATTAAAACAGTTTTTAAAAGGGTTACTGCGTATATCAACGTTTTAAAGGGTTATTGCGAAATTACGTTTATATACGCTTTATTAACGTCTTAAGAAACTATACAGACAGTTACTATAAGATTTACTATCAGCATTTAAATTTACGACGTTATTTTAAGACATTTACTATACAGACGTTATATACAGACGTAAAATATACGACAGTTACTTTTAAGACAGTAACTATACAGCATTTACTTTTCAGACAGTTATTACAGACAGTTATTTTATTTTAAGAACAAAGAACTTTTAAGAACCCAAGTTACTTTTAAGAACCAGTTATTTTTAAGAACGTTGTTTTAAAACCAAGAACCAATTTTTACTATACAGACATTTTCTATACAGAAGTAACTATACAGCGTAACTATACAGAAGTTACTTAAGACAGTTATAAACGTACAACAAGTTACTATACAGACGTTCTTCAGACAGTTACTATACAGACGAAAAACTATCGACAGTTACTTAAGCAGTTACTATACAGACTCAACAGCTTCTTCGGCGTTTTGCCTTGTTGGGTTCTTAAAAAGGCTTAAGACTTACTTACACAATTAAGCAGCTTGGTTTCCCCCTTCCAAAATTTTCGCCTTAATCGCATTTATGGGTTTCTTGGGAATCAAAGAAAGCTTTCGGGCTTGTCCTTGGAGCTTAATTCTGTTTTTGACTTGGGCACTTGTTTGGCCCCAAATTCCATTTCCCTTGTTGGTGCTCTTTTTGAAAAACCTTGGGGGAAAAATTGCACTTTTTGGGTTTGTGGCTACAGGTGTTCATCTTGTGTGGCTACAGTGTGTTCATCTTGTTGGCTACAGTGTGTTTACTCTTGGGGCTACAGTGTGTTCATTTTGTGTGGCTCAGTGTGTTCCTCTTGTGTGGTTTACGTGTGTTACTCTTGTTGGCTACTGTTTTTACTTTGGGGGCTACAGTGTGTTTTCTTGTGTGGTTACGTGTGTTATTTTTTTGGGGGGCTTCAGTGTGTTACTTTGTTTGGCTACAGGGGTTTTCATTTTTGGGTTTGGTCAGTGTGTTATTCTTGTGGGGCTCAGTGTTTACTCTTGGCGGACATTTTGGTTCCTCTTTTTGGCTAAGTTGGTAATCTTGCGGGGGGGGGCCATTTTACTTGGCACATTTTTATTTTTGGGCCTACAGGGCACCTTTTGGACTTTCTTTGGGGGTCAGTTGCATTTTGTGTCTCAGTGTGCATTTTGCACTTTTTTTTTGGGTGGCTACTGTGTTCTTTGGGGAACGATTTTTTTGTGTGGCTCGGGTTTTTTGTGGGGCTCATTTTTTTGTGGGGGCTACAGTGTTTTCGTCTTGTGTGGTCTACAGTGTGTTCATTTTGGTGGGTACAGTGTGTTCACTTTTGGGGGCTACGTGTGTCACTCTTGTGGCTACAGTGTGTTACCTTGGGTCTACAGTGTTTCACTCTTGCGTGGCTACAGTGTGTTCTTTCTTGTTGGTAAGTGTATCACTTTTGTGGTCAGTGTGTTCATTCTTGTGTGGTACATTTTGGGGTTTTCACTCTTGTGTGGCTCGGGTGTTTCACTCTTGTGTGGTCAGTGTGTTACCTTGTTGGTCGTGTGTTCACTCTTTGTGGAACAGTGTTTTCCTCTTGTGTGGCTACAGTGTGTTCATTTGTGTGGTACAGTGTGTTCACTTTCTTGGCTACATTTGATTTAGTATAAGCTGGGTTGGTCTAGGTAGATTAGTATAAGCTGGGTTGGTCTAGTAAAATTAGTATAAGTGGGTTTGGTCTGGGTTTAGATTAGTATAAGCGGGGTTGGGTTAGGTAGCTTAGTATAAGCTGGGTTGGTCTAGAAGACTTAGTATAAGTGGGTTGGTGTAGGTGATTAGTATAAGTGGGTTGGTCTGGGTAGATTAGTATAAGCTGGGTTGGTTAGGTAGACTTGTATAAGCTGGGTTGGTCTAGGTAGTTGTATAAGTGGGTTGGTCTAGAAAACAAAAGTATAAGTGCTTTGGTTAGGTGACTTAGTATAAGGGGGTTTGGTCTGGTTTGACTTGTAAAAGCTGGGTTGGCTAGATAACTTAGTTAAGTGGGTTGGTTGGTAGACTTAGTTAAGCGGGTTGGTTGGGTAGACTTTTTAAAAGCGGGTTTGGTTAGGTAGATTGTTAAGCGGGGTTGGTCTGGGTGACTTAGTAAAGTTTGGTTGGTTAGATAGCTTATTTAAAAGGGGGGTCGTTGGGGAGACTTAGTGTAAGGGGGTTTGGTTGGGTAGACTTGTATAAGCTGTTTTGGGTCTAGGTGATTAGTATAAGCTGGGATGGTCTAGGTGGGACTTGTATAAGCGGGGTTGGTCTAGGTAGACTTAGTTAAGGGGGTTTGGGTTAGGTAGACTTGTAAAAGCGGGGTTAGTTAGGTAGATTTATAAAAAGGGGGTTGGGTTTGGGTAGACTTAGTATAAGTGGGTTGGTCTGGGTGCCCTTGTAAAATTTGGGTTGGTCTAGGTATATTTATTTAAGCTGGGTTGGTTAGGTAGACTTAGTAAAAGCTGGGTTGGTCTAGATACACTTGTATAAGCGGGTTGGGTCTGGGTGACTTAGTATAAGCGGGGTTTGGTTAGTGTTAGTATAAGCTGGGTTGGTCTAGATGACTTAGTATAAGCTGGGATGGTCTAGGTGATTTGTATAAGCTGGGTTGTTGGGTGGGGGACTTAGTAAAAGCTGGGTTGGTCTAGGTAGACTTAGTTATTGGTTGGTCTAAAAGACTTAGTAAAAAGGGGGGGTTTCTAGGTAGACTTGTGTAAGTGGGTTGGTCTGGGTAGATTTTATTTTAAGCGGGTTTTGGTCTAGGTAGCTTAGAAAAGCGGGTGGTTGGTAGACTTGTATAAGTGGGTTGGCTAGGTAAAACTTATTAAGCGGGGGGGGCTAGGTAGACTTTATAAGCTGGGTTGGCTAGATCATTATTTATAAGCTGGGTTGGTTAGGTAGCTTAGTTAAGCGGGTTGGTTAATAGACTTGTATAGCTGGGGGGTCTAGATAGATTAGTATAGGGGGTTGGTTGGGTAGTTTTAGTATAAGTGGGTTGGTTAGGTAGGACTTGTATAAGGGGTTTGGGTCTGTAGACTTAGTAAAGTGGGTTGGGTTAGGTAGACTTAGTATAAGTGGGTTGGTCTGGGTAGATTGTATAAGCGGGTTTTTTAAATTTAGACTTGTAAAAGCGGGGTTGGTCTGGGTAGACTTGTATAAGCGGGGTTGGTCTGGGTAGACTTGTATAAGGGGTTTGGGTCTAGGTAGACTTGTTTTAAGCGGGGTTTGGGGCTAGTAGATTAGTATATGGGGGTTTGGTCTAGATAGACTTAGTGTAAGCTGGGTTGGTCTAGGTAGACTTAGTATAAGCTGGGTTGGTCTAGGTAGACTTAGTATAAGCTGGGTTGGTCTAGGTAGATTTGTATAAGCTGGGTTGTTCTAGGTAGACTTAGTATAAGCTGGGTTGGTCTAGGTAGAATTAGTTAAGCTGGGTTGGTCTAGGTAGACTTGGGTTAAGTGGGTTGGTTAGGTGATTGATAAGCTGGGTTGGTTGGGTAGACTTAGTAAAAGCTGGTTGGTCTAGGTAGACTTAGTTAAGCGGGGTTGGTTGGTGACTTGTATAAGCGGGTTGGCTGGTAGCTTGTAAAAGCTGGGTTGGTCGGGTTTGACTTTGTAAAAGCTGGGTTTGGTCTAGGTAGACTTGTATAAGCTGGGTTGGTCAAAGGTTATTGTATAGGGGGTTTGGGCTGGGTAGACTTAGTATAAGCTGGGTTGGTCTAGGTAGACTTAGTATAAGCTGGGTTGGTCTAGGTAGACTTAGTATAAGCTGGGTTGGTTTAGGTAGACTTAGTATAAGCTGGGTTGGTCTAGGTAGACTTAGTATAGCTGGGTTGGTTGGAGACTTGTATAAGAGGGGTTGGTCTGGTAGACTTATTTAAAAGTGGGTTGGTCTAGGTAGACTTGTAAAAAGCGGGGTTTGGTTATTTTAAATTTTTGTAAAAGGGGGTTGGTATGGTAGAATTAGTATAAGCTGGGTTGTGTGGTAGATTTAGTAAAGCGGGGTTGGTTAGGTAGACTTTGTATAAGTGGGTTGGTCGGGGTAGACTTAGTTAAGCTGGGTTGGTCAGGTGCTTAGTATAAGGGGTTTGGTCTAGGTAGACTTAGTAAAAAGCGGGGTTTGGGTTTAGGTAGCTTAGTATAAGGGGTTGGTTGGGTTAGATTAGTATAAGCTGGGTTGGTCTGGGTAGACTTGTTAAAATTTGGGGGTTGGTTGGGTAGACTTGTTTAAGGGGTTGGTCTAGGGACTTAGTACAAGCTGGGTTGGTCTAGATAATTAGTATAAGGGGTTGGTCTGGGTAGACTTAAAATAAGCTGGGTTGGTCTAGATAAATTAGTTAAAGCGGGGTGGTCTAGATGATTTAGTTAAGTGGGTTGGTTAGGTGTTTGGTTAAGTTTGGGTTGGTCTAGGTAGATTTGTATAAGCTGGGTTGGTCTGGGTGACTTATTTAAGCTGGGTTGGTTTAGGTAGACTTAGTATAAGCGGGGTTGGTTAGGTAGACTTATTTAAAAGTGGGTTGGTCTGGGTAGATTTAGTTAAGCTTGGTTGGTCTAGGTGATTGTAAAAGCTGGGTTGGTTGGGTAGACTTAGTATAAGGGGTTTTGGCTAGGTAGACTTAGTAAAAGTGGGTTGGTTAGGTGACTTAGTTAAGTGGGTTGGTCTAGATAGATTGTATAAGCTGGGTTGGGTCTAGGTGGGACTTATTTTAAGCTGGGTTGGTCTAGGTAGCTTAGTATAAGTGGGTTGGTCAGGTGATTAGAAAAAGCGGGGTTGGTCTAGATAGACTTAGTATAAGCTGGGTTGGTTAGATAGACTTAGTAAAGCGGGTTGGTTAGGTAGATTAGTATAACTGGGTTGGTCTAGGTAACTTGTATAGCTGGGTTGGTCTAGGTAGACTTATTTAAAGTTGGTTGGTCTAGATAGACTTGTATAGCGGGTGGTCTGATAGACTTTGTAAGCTGGGTTGGTTAGGTGACTTTGTAAAAGCGGGGTTGGTTAGGTAGATTAGTATAAGTGGGTTGGTCTAGATAGATTAGTATATGCGGGGTTGGTCTAGTTTTGATTAGTGTTAGGGGGTTTGGGTTAGGAGTTTGTATAAGCGGGGTTTGGTCAGGTAGACTTTGATAAGTGGGTTTCTAGGTAGACTTGTATAAGCGGGGTTGGGTCTAGGTAGATTAGTAAAAGGGGTTTTGGTTTGGAGACTTGTATAAGGGGGTTTGGTTAGGTAGATTAGTTAAGCGGGGGTTGGTTAGGTAGACTTAGATAAGTGGGTTGGTTAGGTAGACTTAGTAAAAAGGGGTTTTGGTCTAATGGGACTTAGTATAGTGGGTTGGTCTATGAGACTAAGTATAAGCGGGTTGGTTGGTAGATTTAGTATAAGCTGGGTTTATCTAGGTAGACTAGTAAAAGCTGGGTTGGTCAGGTAGACTTGCTAAGCGGGGTTGGTTAGGTAGTTTTTGTAAAAGCTGGGTTGGTCTAGGTAGACTTAGTATAAGCTGGGTTGGTCTAGGTAGACTTAGTATAAGCTGGGTTGGTCTAGGTAGACTTAGTATAAGCTGGGTTGGTCTAGGTAGACTTAGTATAAGCTGGGTTGGTCTAGGTAGACTTAGTATAAGCTGGGTTGGTTGGTAGACTAGTAAAAGTGGGAGGGTTTATGAGATATTTAAAAGCTGGTTGGGGTCTAGGTAATTGTATAAGCTGGGATGGTCTGGTAGTTTTAGTAAAAGCGGGGTTTGGGTCTAGGTAGACTTGTATAAGCTGGGATGGTCTAGGTAAAGAAACTAAGGGTTGGATTGTGAAGGAATGGTGAAAATTTGTTTGAGGGGGGTGCGGTTTTAAATTGAACTAGGAGTTAGTATACTGGAGACAAGAACAGTAACAGTGGTTTATCCAGATAGGAGATAGTATATTTGGACCAAGCACAGGTGACCAGTGGTTTTATCCAGATAGGGTTTTCTGGCCCAGATTAGGTAAGAGTGGTTTTATAACTAGGGATAGTATACTGGAGAGCCCAAGAACAGGTTGAAGAGTGGTTATTACCCAGCTAGGAGATAGTATACTGGAGGACCAGACACAGGGTGAAGCAGTGTATTATCGCTAGGAGATTAGTATACTGTGAGACCAGACAGGTGAAGCAGTGGTATTGTATCCAGACTGGGATAGTTATACTGGAGACCAGACCAGGTGAAGCAGTGGTTATTATCCCGACTAGGAGATAGTATACTGGAGGACAGATTAATAGGTGATGCAGTGTATTATCCCGACAGGAGTAGTTATACTGGAGCAGACAAGCCGGTGGAACTAGTGGTACTTATCCCAGACTAGAGATAGGTATACTGGAGGACCAGTAAAGGTGAAGCATTTGGTATTATCCAACTAGGGATAGTATACTGGAGCCAACACAGGTGAAGCGTGGTATTTGATTAAGAACTTGATAGTATACTGGAGACCAAGCACATGTTTTTTGAAGTCAGTGTATTATCCAGACAGGAGATAGTTACGGACTGACAGACACAGGTGAAGCAGTGGTATTATCCCAGACTAGGGTGTATACTGGAGACCATGACACAGGTGAAGCAGTGGTATGATCCAGACTAGGGATAGTATACTGGAGACCAGCACAGGTGAAGCAGTGGTATTATCCCAGACTAGGAGATAGTATACTGGAGACCAGACACAGGTGAAGCAGTGGTATTATCCAGACTAGGAGATAGTATACTGGAGACCAGACAGTGAAGCAGTGGTATTATCCCAGACAGGGGATAGTATACTGGAGACCAGACACAGGTGAAGCAGTGGTATTATCCCAGACTAGGAGATAGTATACTGGAGACCAGACACAGGTGAAGCAGTGGTATTATCCCAGACTAGGAGATAGTATACTGGAGACCAGACACAGGTGAAGCAGTGGTATTATCCCAGACTAGGAGATAGTATACTGGAGACCAGAACACAGGTGAAGCAGTGGTATTATCCCAGACTAGGAGATAGTATACTGGAGACCAGACACAGGTGAAGCAGTGGTATTATCCCAGACTAGGAGATAGTATACTGGAGACCAGACACAGGTGAAGCAGTGGTATTATCCCAGACTAGGAGATAGTATACTGGAGACCAAGCACAGGTGAAGCAGTGGTATTATCCCAGACTAGGAGATAGTATACTGGAGACCAAGCACAGGTGAAGCAGTGGTATTATCCCAGACTAGGAGATAGTATACTGGAGACCAGACACAGGTGAAGCAGTGGTATTATCCCAGACTAGGAGATAGTATACTGGAGACCAGACACAGGTGAAGCAGTGTTATTATCCCAGACTAGGAGATAGTATACTGGAGACCAGACACAGGTGAAGCAGTGGTATTATCCCAGACTAGGAGATAGTATACTGGAGACCAAGCACAGGTGAAGCAGTGGTATTATCCCAGACTAGGAGATAGTATACTGGAGACCAAACACAGGTGAAGCAGTGGTATTATCCCAGACTAGGAGATAGTATAACTGGAGACCAGCACAGGTAAAGCAGTGGTATTATCCCAGACTAGGAGATAGTATACTGGAGACCAGACACAGGTGAAGCAGTGGTATTATCCCAGACTAGGAGATAGTATACTGGAGACCAGACACAGGTGAAGCAGTGGTATTATCCCAGACTAGGAGATAGTATACTGGAGACCAGACACAGGTGAAGCAGTGGTATTATCCCAGACTAGGAGATAGTATACTGGAGACCAAGCACAGGTGAAGCAGTGGTATTATCCCAAACTAGGAGATAGTATACTGGAGACCAGACACAGGTGAAGCAGTGGTATTATCCCAGACTAGGAGATAGTATACTGGAGACCAAGCACAGGTGAAGCAGTGGTATTATCCCAGACTAGGAGATAGTATACTGGAGACCAGACACAGGTAAAGCACTGGTATGAAGCCTAAATTGAAAGTGTTGCAGCAGGTTTGTGATACTTGCTCCATTACGTGCGAAACTAATAGTTTAGGATAACATGTTAGCGTGTGAGGCTCAGAGTTCCTCAGTTCTTAATGACCTGGAGAAGTAATTGTTTGGCTTGTTGATAAGGCGTAGCTGTACGTGTGTATGTACTCGCCTATCTGTGGTTGCAGGGGTCGACTCACACCTCCTGGCCCCCCTCCTCTTCAATGATCGCTACTAGGTCCTCTCTCTCCCCCTGCTCCATGAGCTTTGTCAAACCTCGTCTTGAAACTATGTATGGTTCCTGCCTCCACTACGTCACTTTCTAGGCTATTCCACTTTCTGACAACTCTGTGGCTGAAGAAATACTTCCTAACATCTCTTTGACTCGTCAAAGTCTTCAACTTCCAATTGTGACCCATTGTTTCTGTGTCCCATCTCTGGAACATCCTGTCTTTGTCCACCTTGTTAGTTCCTCGCAGTATTTTATGTGTGTGTGTGTACTCACCTAATTCACCTAATTGTGGTTGCAGGGGTCGAGACTCAGCTCCTGGCCCCGCCTCTTCACTGATCGCTACTGGATCCTCTCTCTCTCTGCTTCCTGAGCTTTGTCATACCTCTTCTTAAAACTATGTATGGTTCCTGCCTCCACTACTTCACTTGCTAGGCTATTCCACTTGCTGACAACTCTATGACTGAAGAAATACTTCCTAACGTCCCTGTGACTCGTCTGAGTCTTCAGCTTCCAGTTGTGACCCCTTGTCCCTGTGTCCCCTCTCTGGAACATCCTATCTCTGTCCACCTTGTCTATTTCCCCGCAGTATCTTGTATGTCGTTATTATGTCTCCCCTGACCCTTCTGTCCTCCAGTGTCGTCAGTCCGATTTCCCTTAACCTTTCCTCGTACGAGATTCCCCTGAGCTCTGGACTAGCCTTGTTGCAAACCTTTGTACTTTCTCTAACTTCTTGACGTGCTTGACCAGGTGTGGGTTCCAGACTGGTGCTGCATACTCCAGTATTGGGCCTAACATACACAGTGTACAGTGTCTTGAACGATTCCTTATTAAGGGTAATAGGAACGCTATTCTCAGGTTTGCCGAGCGCCCGTATGCTGCAGCGGTTATTTGGTTGTGTGTGCCTCGGAGATGTGCTCGGTGTTTATGGTCACCCCAAGGTCTACCCTCCCTGAGTGAGGTCTGTAGTCTTTGTATATGTGTGTGTAATGTGTGTGAGTGTTTGTGGTGGTGTGGTGGTGTGGTGTGTGGTGTGTATGTGTTTGGGTGTGGGGTTGTAGGGAGTAGTAGTATTAAGTAGTTTAATAGCTGTCAAAGGCCTTGATGTGTATGGTAGTTTATATATATATATATAAATATATATATATAAATATATATAATGTGTGTGTGTTGTGTGTGGTGTGTGGTTTGTGTGTGTGTGTGTGTGAAGTATGTGTTTTACGTGGTTGTGAGGATTAGTAGAGTAGTAGTAGTGTTAATAGCTTGTCAAAGGCACTTGATGTGTATGGTAGTTTATATATATATATAGATATATATATAATATATGATATAATATATATCTATAAATAATATATTATAATAAATATAGTATATAATAGTGTTGTATATGTGTGTGTGTGTGTGTGTGTGGTGTGTGAGTGTGTGTGTTGTGTGTGTGTGAGTGTGTGGTGTGTAAGGTCATTAGCAAGAACTCATTAAAGAAAGTCCATTCTAAATTTACTCCCTATACGTTTAAAGATTAAATTTTTTCTTTCATTTGTGTTTATATTAAAATTTAAAATTTGTACCAAAAGAACCTAAAAAACTTACCTAACCTTATTATAACAAGCGAAATTTAAGTTAGCCTAATCCAACTAAATATATTATTGATAAGTTTACAGTAATTTAACGAAAAAAATATATTCCATTGAGTTTATTATTATATTACTGTAAACTTATCAATAATATATTTAGTTGGATTAGGCTAACTTAAATTTAGCTTGTTATAATAAGGTTAGGTAAGTTTTCTAAGGTTCTTTTGGTACAAAATTTTAAATTTTAATATTAACACAAATGAAGAAAAATATATCTTTAAACGTATAGGAGTAAATTTTAGAAAGGACTTTATTTTAAATGAGTTCTTGCTAAAGTTCAGAATGATTTTTGCGAATTATAGCATGCAACAAATTTTTGCTTGCCTTATGACGGCAAAAAAGGGCGTTTGCCTGTTAAAGCCAAATGTTCAAGTCTTTACCTACTCGGGTCACATGATATATAATCTTCATACTCTCAAATTCTGGCTGATCAGCCTGGCAGTAAACAGTCCGGTGATCGGCCTTGATCCACAAGAAGTCCTGGTCTTGACCCGGGCCACCGGGGGCCGTTGGACCCTCGGAAATACTCTTCAGACATCCATCACAGCAGACGGAGGATCGAGCCTCCCCCATTCCCACGTATGTAGTATTTATTACCCACGTATCAGTAAGGCTGGTAATTGGCATTCCTTGTAGGTGTATTGGTTGACCTTGCGAGACTACCTGGGGGTTGACCTCCAGCACGCGTCCTTGTGGTCCGGACAGGTCAGGATCAAGAATGCCGCCAACTGACTGGCTACATGCAGGCACAAACATAAGTTAGTTGTTAATAGACGAAACCTTGACCTCACGTGACTGCTCGTCTTACCTATCACTGAATGTTATACCCTCGTATATCCAGCATTCCCTGCTTTGTGATATATACCACCAACAGGAGGGTACTACCAATCCTGGAAAGGTACTATACTACCATCCCCCATCCTGGAAGGTACTACCACCATCACTGGAAGGTACTATCGACCAACCTGGAATGTACTACCACCATCCTGGAAGGTACTTAACTACTACCAACCTGGAAGGTACTACCCCGCACCATTCCTGGAAGGTACTACCACCATCCTTGAAGGTATTAACCATCATCGCTGGGAAGTACCTGAGACCACCATCCTGGAAGGTACTCTTACCACCATCTGGAAAGTATTACCATCATCCTGGAAGGTACTACCACCATCCTGGAAGGTACGTACTACCCTCTCTTGAAGGTACTACTACCACCATCCTGGGAAGGTACAACCATCATCCTGAAGGTCTACCACCATCCTGGAAGGTACTACTACCACCAGTAAAGTACTACCACCATCCTGAAGGTACTCCTACCATCATCCTGGAAAGGTACTACCAAGCCATCCTGGAAGTATTATTACCACCATCCATGGAAGTACTAACCACCATCCTGGAAGTAAAACCACCAGTCCTGGAAGATATTACCACACCCATCCAGGAAGGTACTTACCACCATCCAGGAAGGTACTACCATCATCCTGGAAGGTACTACCACCATCCTGGAAGGTATTACCATCATCCTGGAAGGTATTACCACCATCCAGTAGGTACTACCTACCCATCCATCCTGGAAGACTACGCATCATCCTAGAAGGTACTACCACCATCCTGGAAGGTATTACCATCCTGGAAGGTACTACCACCATCCTGGAAGGTACTACCACCATCCTGGAAGGTACTACCACCATCCTGGAAGGTATTACCATCATCCTGGAAGGTACTACCACCATCCTGGAAGGTACTACCATCATCCTGGAAGGTACTACCACCATCCTGGAAGGTATTACCACCATCCTGGAAGGTATTACCGTCCTGGAAGGTACTACCACCATCCTGGAAGGTATTACATCATCCTGGAAGGTACAACTAACCACCATCCTGGATGTTATTACCACCATCCTGGAAGGTAATACCACCATCTGAAAGGTACTACCACCAACCTGTGAAGGTACAAACACCATCCGAGGGAAGGTACTACCACCATCCTGGAAGGTACTACCACCATCCTGGAAGGTATTACCATCATCCTGGAAGGTATTACCATCCTTGAAGGTACTACCACCATCCTGGAAGGTACTATCATCATCCTGGAAGGTACTACCACCACCTGGAAGGTAACTCCATCATCCTGTGCGCGTTGAGACTACTAAAACCACATCCGGAAGGTACTTACAACCATCCTGGAAGAAGGTAATACTACCATCATCCTGGAAGGTACTAATACCGTCCTGGAAGGTGCTATCATTCTGGAAGGTACTGCCACCTTCCTGGAAGGTACTACCACCATCCTGGAAGGTACTACCACCAACCTGGTAGGTAACCTTACGAGGAACCACCCTCTTGGAAGTACTACCACCATCCTGGATGGTAATAACCACCATCCAGGAAGGATTACCAACATCCCTGGTGAAGGTACTACCACCATCCTGGAAGGTACTACCATCTGCAGTTGTTTTGTGAAAAACTGAGTATGGAGAGTTGAAGGAGAGGTCTTGCTTCTCCATGGAAGGAGAATAGGGAGGACTGAAGGTCCACCACAATGGTCCTGGGAGAGAGTGTAGGTGGTTGGAGATGTGGGGAATGAGGCTACTAGCAGTGAGGTGCAGTCTGTCTCTCTCACTGTGAGGAGCTGTAGGTGGGGAGGTAGCAACGGTACTCAGTCAAGTGAGGTTCAGCCCAGCACCTGCTACAAGAGGCGAGTTGTTCACAGTAATGGGAGGCGCATTCAGAGTAAGGAAAGTTAAGGAGTGAAGATCTGAAGTCGGAAATCGCTTTCTTCTGTTCATCCAGATGAATGTACTTCAGTGGCCATTGAAGGTAAGGGTACACTGCCCCTGCAAAAGAAGGTAAGCGCATTCTTTGTGGTTGGTGACTCACAGGAAAGATATGTATGACCGTGCTTTTTTGTAATAGGAATAAGAAGATAGAGATAGAGTGTGCTTCCTGGAGCATGGAGTTTGGGTGACATGTCAAAGACTTGGATAATATCATGTCAGGTAATGGAACAGGAGCCCCATTACTGTCTCAGAGCTGAGTGGTAATGATATTGGAATTGGTAGGAAGAAGAAGAGCTGCAGATAAGTACAGTCAGCTATAGATTTCATATAAGCTAAGGGGAGGGATCCAATCATATTAGGCAATCTTGACCCTAGAAGGGGAGTATGAAATGAATGGTTGTCTAGGCAATTGGTGTAAATTGCTGGCTAACAGATACTGCAAGGAACTGCAATCCCATTCACTTGACAACTGGAAAACCTTTTATATGGCAAACATGAAATGAATTGCAAGGTGGTGGTTCAACTCTCGGGGCAAGGGGTGGTAGCACTTGCAGACTCGGATTGAGAAGGGCCATTGGTGAAATGCTAGTGATTTTAAACAGATGGAATATAGAGGTCTGGGTTGTGTGGAAACAATCAGTTGCAACACTAGGGTTGGAAAAGCAGTAAATGAATAAAAGGCATTCAGCAAGAAGTTATAAATAAAGACCATAGAAACACGGTCAGAAAACAAAGGGGGGGACAGCAGAGGGCAGCAAGGACTAGCACCTTAAGTTTACTACTATACTAATAGCAGGGAGTGTTTTAGAAATAAGATAATGAGCTAAAATTAATTGCAAGTGCAGAAACATAGATATTATTGCTATAACAGAGACCTGGCTCAAATCTGAAAAAGATGAGAAGAGATGCCATCTGAATGTCACATACAAGGCTATAAATAATCCACACTGACAGGTCAACAGAAGGTGGTGGAGTAGCATGTAAGTCAGAGACAATTTAAATTGTTGTGTTAGACAAGATATTAAACTTAAAGCGTCGCCACTGAATCTTGTTTGGTTACGACAGCCTCTCGAGGGCCGAGAAAACTAGATTTTGGGGTGTGATTTACCAGGGCCCCAAATCTTGATAGGAGTCAGTAAACTTCTATGTGGGGGGACGAAATTCGTAAGCATCTACATACGAAAATGTTGTGCTAATGGGAGGATTTCAACTATATACAGGATTAGACAGGAAATGCAAATTGAACAGGAAATTTAGAGTCGGGTGACTTATCTTGATACGATCCAGATTTGTTTTTCAAACATGTTGTGACAGAGCCAACTAGGGGAAATAACCTCCTTGACTTGGTTCTGCCAAGTAGGGAAACACTAATTAAAAATCTTGATGTTAATGATAGCTTGGGAGAGTGGAGATTCACAAATCACTCCAGTTTAAACATAATCATGGAATTCCCCTAATAATGGCAGATCAGTCTCCGTCCCTGACTTTCGCTTGGCTGATTCATAGGACTGAAAAATATACTTAGAGGGCTGAACTGGAATGACCATGACTGAGGGTTCCAGTTAAGTGGTGATGGTTGCCGATAAATATGCTTTCTCAGGGCGATAGATCTAGCTGCTTCAGTACAACTATATATGTTCCAATAGGAAAACAATCAAACAAAAATGATCCAAATGGATGAACAATAGATTAAAATATCTGATTGGGTCCAAAAAAGAGAGGCATATATAAATACAAATCAAAGAAGGATGATGGGGTCAATAAAGAAATCGATATATTCAGTAAAGAGAGAAATAAAAAAGGAATTAGAAAAGCAAAAAGAGATTATGCAGTTATAGTTGCAAGTGAATCGAAGACTAACCAAAAGGATTCTTTCAGGTATACAGAAGTAAGATCAGGACCAAAAGGCCCACTCAAAAGTTCCTCGGGTCAGCTCACCTGACAGTGATAAGGAAATGAGTAGAATTTTAACACATACTTCCTCTCAGTATTTTACAACAGGAGGATACCATTGGATATCCAGTAATGATAAATTTATGTAGAACCAGTACGATAATAAACTGTGCACTATTAGGGTCACAAGTGACATGGGTCCTTAGGCAAATAATAAAATAAAACCCTAACAAATCCCAGGCCCTGATGAACTGTTATGCAAGGGTTCTAAAGGAAATGTAAAGAGGAGCTTAGCACAGACCTTTGGCTAAACTTTTCAACATATCACTACCAACTGGCATGGTCCAGATAAGAGGAATAGGCAACTGTGATACCTATTTTCAAACAGGAGGTGACAGTCCTTAGCTACGTGAACATATAGTACCAATAAGCCAAACCTCCAAGTGGGAGAAATTTATGGAATCAATAATTGCCGAGGCAGTACTAGCCACCTTGAAAAGCTTAAATTAATCAAGAATCTCCGCATGGTTGTTACAAAGGGACGTTTCCTGCCTTCCTAATTTATTAACTTTTTCACTAGGTATTTTGAGGAGGTAGATCATGGTAACTACATAAGATCTTGAGTTATGTGGACTTCAGTAAGGCTTTGACAGGGTCCCACATCAAGAGACTATTGAGGAAAATTAAAGCACATGAATAGGCGGAGAAATTTTTTCCTGGATAGAGGGCATGGGTTGGAGCAAATAGGCAGCAGAGAGTTTGCATAAATGGGGAGAAATCATAGTGGGAAGCGACACTAGCGGAGTTCCACAGGGTCAGTGTTGGGTTGGGGGGGGGGCCCGCCTGCTGTCACAATACAACATAAACGACATAAACAGGGCATAAAGAGCGACAACGGCAAGTTTGCCCGATGACAACCAAAATAGGCCGTCGAATTCAGTCTCTTGACGAGACATATCGAGCACTCCAGGAAGATTTGAAATAACTGATGCCAGTGGTTCTGAGAAGTGGCAGATGGCAGTTTAATATAAGACAAATCCAAGTTCAAAATGTTTGGACTTGGCAACAATATACCCATGGCCACAATAAACTAAAATAAAGTATCATCTTAATATTACGGATTGCGAAAAAGATTTAGGAGTTTACGGTTAGCAGTAAAATCTTGGGGAACCAAACAACATGCATAAGTGTTCGCAATAAATGCTAATAGAATCCTTGGCTTCATATCATAAGAAGCATAAATAATAGGGATCCTCAGGTTGTTCTTCAACTCTATAACAGCCTTGGTTTAGGCCTCATTTAGATTATGCTGCACAGTTTTGAGTCACCGTATTACAGAACGTAATATAAATTCTCTGGAAAATGTATCAAAGGAGGATGACAAAGATGAACCCCATGTCATCAGAACCTTCCCTATGAGATATACTAAGGGCCCTGAAACAGCACTCTGCTAGTAAAGAACGTAGAATTAGGGGGGATATGATTGAGGTTTATAATGGAAGACAGGAATGAAACATAAAGGGGAAGTAAATAGTCTGTGACTGGATAATATCATAGCCTAGACAGACGTTTCGCAGCAATGGTTTTAAGTTGGAAAAATTCAGATTCAGGAGGATATAGGAAAGAACTGGTTTGGTAATAGAGTGTGTGGATGAGAGGAACAAACTCCCAAGTACGCGTTATAGGAGCCAGAAAACGTTGTGTAGCTTTAAAAATAGTTGATAATACATTATAGATTGGGTGGGTTGTGATTAGACCTGATAGCTTGTGCTAACTGGTCGGTATCCGTGTTGCCTCCCCTGAGTCAATTTTGAACCTGACCACAGGTTGGGGTGCATTGGCTTAAGCGCCGATAGAGGACTGGACACTGCCTCGCATGGATCCAAAGGCCCTTTCTGCAGTGTTCCTTCGTTCTTTATGTTTCATTCTCTAAGTTTCTTATTACCACCATCCTGGAAGTTACTCCCACCATCCTGACGTACTACCTTCCAGACCATGAAGTCAAAACCACCAGAACATTGAAGGTTACAAACCACCATCCTTGAATGTACAACCACCATCCAGGAAAGGAATTCCCACTCAACCTGGAAGGTATTAACCATCCTTGACAGTAACTACCGACCATGCAGGACGGTGTACTGAGTCATACATCCTGGAAGGACTAAACCACCATCCTGGAAGTAAATGCCATCATCCTGAAGGTACTAGAACCCATCAATCCAGGAAGGTACAACCACCATCCTGGCAGGTACTACATCATCAGGAAGGTACTAATACCGACCTGGAATTTAGCTGCATTTCTGGAAGGTATTACTGGCCACCATCCCTGAAGGTACTACCACCATCCCTGGAATGTGTACTACCACCAACCTGGAAGGTACTACCACCATCTTGGAAGGTACTACCGGACCACCCTGAGAAGTACTACCACCCAACCAGTGAAAGGTACATACCTACCATCTTGGAAGGTACTACCACCATCCTGGAAGGTACTACCACCATCCTGGAAGGTATTACCACCATCCTGGAAGGTACTACCACCAACCTGGAAGGTACTACCACCATCTTGGAAGGTACTACCACCATCCTGGAAGGTACTACCATCATCCTGGAAGTATTACCAACCAATCCTGGAAGGTACTAACTACCAACCTTGGAAGGTACTATAATAGATACCACCATCTTTGGAAGGTACTACACCTCCTGGAAGGTACTACCCACCATCCTGGAAGGTAATTACCATCATCCTGGAAGGTACTACCACAACCTGCAGGTTCATTACCACCATTTTGGAAGGTACTACCACCATCCTGGAAGGTACTACCACCATCCTGGAAGGTACTACCATCATCCTGGAAGGTATTACCACCATCCTGGAAGGTACTACCACCATCCTGGAAGGTACTACCACCATCCTGGGAGGTACTGCCACCTTCCTGTTACAAAGTGACATAGTAGCCACCTCTCCGAACCTGTCTTCACAGTGTGCTCATTCACGCAGATTTTACGCGCTGACTCGTGTACAAAACCCATATCACCAGTGTAATGAACCATGACATGAGGAAATCTACCTTTCTTGACGGTATGTTAAAAAAAAAAAAAAACCTACAAACCTCTTAAATGCTGTGCACATTGTCCAGGCACACTAGCCCTAAACTTCATAGGTGTTACCTAAGAGGAGAGGCTGACCTTACGACACTGGTGGGACTAAACTTAATGAAAACTAACTTTGCTATCACCCTACCCCTCACTACAAATCTCCATGAATCCTGCTACTCTCCTTGCCCTCCCTGCAAATCTCAATGATTCCCAGCTACTCTCGCTTGCCTCCTGCTATCATACCCTGATTCCCTGCTACCTTCCTCCCTGCCTCCCCTGCCCTACTCTCCCTAACCTCTCTCAGTCAACTCTCCCTGATTTTCCCTGCTACACTCCTTGCCTCCCTGCTACTCTCCCTACCTCCCTGCTACTTCTCCCTACCTCCCTGCTAATCTCCCTGATTCCCCTGCTACTCTCCTTGCCTCCCTGCTACTCTCCTCCCTACCTCCCTAGCTACTCTCCCGATCCCTGCAACTCTACTTGCCTCCCTGCTACTCTCCCTGCCTTCCCTGCTACTCTCCCTACGTCCCCTGCTACTCTCCACGCCTGATACCCTGCTACTCTTCTTGCCTCCCTGCTACTCCTCGCCTACCTCCCTGCTTAATCTCCCTGATCCCTGATACTCTCCTTGCCAATCCCTGCACTCTCCTACCTCCCTGCTACTGCACCCTGAGTCCCCTGCTACATCTTCTTGCCTCCCGCTACACTCCCCTGCCTCCCTGCTACTCTACGCCTACCTCCAGCTACTCACCTGATCCCCTGGCTACTCTTCTGACCTCCCTGCTACTCTCACCTGCCTCACTGCTACTCTTCCCCTACCTCCCTGCTACTCTCCTCCCCACCTCCCTGCTACTCTCCCAGCCTCCCAGCTACACTCCCTACCTCCCTGCTATCTCCCTGATTCCCTTGCTAATTGACTCCTTGCCTCCCTGCTACTCCTCCTTACCTCCCTGCTACACTCCCAAGATTCCCTGCTACTCTCCTTGCTTCCCTGAAACTCACCCTGATTCCCTGCTACTCTCTCTGCCCTCCCTGCAAATCTCGCCTGATTTCCCCCTACTCTCCCTGCCTCCTCCCTGCTACTCTTCCGCTACCTCCCTGCAACTCATCCCTGATTCCCAGCTACGCTCCTTGCTCCCTGCTACTCTCCCTACCTCCCTGCTACACTCCCTGCCTCCCTGCTTACTCTCCTACTCTCCTTGCTACTCTCCCTGCCTCCCTGCTACTCTGCCCTACCTCACCTGCTACTCTCCTTGCCTCCCTGCTACTCTCCCCTAACCTCCCTGCTACTCTTCCCTAACCTCCCTGCTACCTCCCTACCTCCCTGCTGCTCTCCCTACCTCCCTGCTAATCACCCTGATTCCTGCTACTCTCCTTGCCTCCCTGCTACATCTCCGCTACCTCCCTGCTACTCTCCCTGATACCCTGCTACCTCCCTACCCTCTCTGCTACTCTCCCTACCTTCCCTGCTACCTCTCCCTACCTCCCTGCTACTCTCCCTACTCCCTGCTACTCTCCCTACCTCCCTGCTACACTCCCTACATCCCTGCTACTCTCCCTATCCCTCCCTGCTACTCACCCTGCCTCCCAGCTAACTCTTCCTGCCTCCCAGCTACTCTCCTTGCCTCCTTGCTACTCCCACTACCTCCCTGCTACTACTCACCTGAACCTCCCTGCTACACTCCTACCTCCCGGCAACTCTCCCTACCTCCCTGCTACTCTCCCTACCTCCCTGCTAATCTCCCTCACCCTCCCTGCTCTCTCCCTACCTCCCTGCTACCTCTCACATCTCCCTACTCCCTGCTACACTCCCTACCCTCCCAGGTACTTTCCTACCTCTCTCTACTCTCCCTACCTCACTGCTACTTCCCCCCCTCTCACTTACCTCCCTGGCTACTCCTCCTTGCTTCCCCTGCGACTCTCCTACCTCCCCTGCTACTCTCCTGCCACCCTGCTAACACTCTCCTCCCTGCCTCCCTGCTACTCTCCCTTCCCTCCAATGCGACCGTCCCTAACCTCCCAGCTACTCTCCCTACCTCCCTTCTATATACTCTCCCTACCTTCCTCTACTCTCCCTGCTACTCTCCCCTGCCTCCCTGCTACTCTCCCTTCCTCCCTGCTACTCTCTCCCTACCTCCCTGCTACAACCTCCCTACCTTCCTGCTATTCTCCCTACCTCCCTGCTACTCTACCCTACCTCCCGCTACACTCCCAACCTTCCAACTACTCTCCCTACCTCCCTGCTACTCTCCCACCACCCTGCCTGCTCTCTCCTACCGCCCAGCTACTCTCCTACCCTCCCTGCTACTCTCCCTACCTCCTGCTACTCACCCAGCCTCCCTCTACACTTCCCTACCTCCCTGCTACTCTCCCTACCTCCCTGCTACTCTCCCTATCTCTCCAGACTAGATCTCCTACCGCCGCCCTGCTACTCTCCCAAATCCTGCCCTGCGACTCTCCCCTACCTTCCGCTACCTCCCTACCTCCCTGCTACTCTCTCCTACCATCCCTGCTGCTCTCTCCGTCTTACCTCCCTGCTACTCTCCCTACCTTTCCTGCTACTCTCCCTACCTTCCTGCTACTCTCCCTACCCCCCTGCTGCTCTCCCTACCTCCTGCTACTACTCTCCCTACCTCCCCTGCTACTCTCCCTACCTTCCTCTGCTACACTCAGCGCACCCTCCCTGCTACTTCCTCCCTACCTCTCTGCTGTCTCTCCCACCTTCCTGCTACTCCCCTAACCTCCCTGCTGCTCTCCCTACCTCCCTGCTGCTCTCCATACCTCCTCTGCGAGCTCTCCCTACGCTTCCCTCTACTTCTCCCTACCTCCCTGCTACTCTCCCAACCACTCTGCTGCATCTCCCTACCTCCCTGCGCCCCCTACCTCCCTGTTGACTCCCTACCTCTCTGCTGCTCTCCCTACCTTCCTGCTACTCTCCCTACCTCCCTGCTACTCTCCCTACCTCTCTGCTGCTCTCCCTACCTCCCTGCTGCTCTCCCTACCTCCCTGCTACTCTCCCTACCTCCCTGCTACTCTCCTTGATTCAACTTAATCTTACCTAACTTAACCTAAGTTAATTCTTGCGGTATTTGGGTATCTTTAGAAATGTTTCACCAGCTAGTGGTTTCTTCAGTCCAGTAGAGAGAAAGGTGGAAGATGAGAAGGAATTTGAGGTAATCAGTCCCTTAGCCTGGAGTCGATGTGTTTCAGTAAAATCAATTCCAGGCTAAGGGACCCGATTACCTCAATACATCTCAACTTCCACTTTCTCTGCGTTGGACTGACTGAAGAACCTCTGCAGGGCGAAACGTTTCCAGAATAAAGATACCCTCATGTTTGTGTGTGTGTGACAAATGGTTTTGAAAACCGTTAAGCTGAAAATTGAGAGACTTTTTCAACATGTGTTGCGTAAGTGTCTGAATTACCCACATCATGCACAAAGGTCTTATTATCATATACAAATAGTATTAAACCCTTATAAGGTACTATGGATCTTTAAACTGACGACAAAAATAACAGAATATTAAAGTCAAGTATAACTCTCTCTGTTTAAACGATTATTAATAGACGAACAATTAGACCAAACATTGCCAACATCTCCATGGAAATGATAATTAGACATCGGTGCAACACGTTTCTCTAACTTGTGCACAAGTGTCTAAGTTATCAAACTTGTTCGTTCTCTGAACCATTTATCTACATGTCATATTTTTTCAGATATAACCCCACCGTCCTTCAGGAACCACAGGAACCTCACTTGACTTCAACGAAGTCATTGTTAATAATAATCTTTATTTGCACAAATACAAGGTATACAGACCATAGCTGACATCAATGGACATACTACTATATAGAAAGTCCCTTGTTATGCTGAACATTTCTCTCGCAGATTAGGTCAATTTTGTCCCCAGGATGCGACCCACACCATCCACTAACCCCCAGGTACCTGTTTTACTGCTAGGTGAACATGACAGGCAGGTGTCATAAAAGAAACATCGTCCCATAATGATTTTCCAGCCGTGCTGGGAAAATCGAATCCCGGACCTCCAGTGTGTGAGCTGAGTGCGCCAGTGTTACGTGCTAAATGGAACACCGAAGCCTATACCAAGATGACCGAAACGTCGGCATAAGTTTCTGTCTCATATTGTGTTTTTTTTTTTGTTGTGTGTTGTTTTCCAGTCACGGTATTGGTCATTTTTTGTTTTTTATGCCCAGTGGTAGGTAAGGTTTGTCAAGGAAATAGTACAAGTGTTTTTCCTGACGCGGGTGTTAGACATATGATGACCCACAGCTGAGGATTTTGGAATCAGGCCGAGGCCTTCCAACTTGCTACCCCTCCAACCCCCTTAACAAATTAATGATTCTCAAAAATTGCAATAAAAAAAATGCACTATTTTCAGATCTATAACTATCCTATTTATAATGAGACCACACTGACTCCCCGTACCAGTTATATTAAAAACCTCGGCGCTAGACACCACTGAAAAGAAGGTGGCGCCAAATATAGCTGTCGCTAACATCTTAATAGCACTGACGTCCAACATTATCAGAATATTTTGAAGAGTTATAAAAGTCAGGATTGGGCAAACACAGGGAATCACAGGTGTCCAAATCCCTGACAAGCATGGAATTACAGCAAATCCTCAGTGATGGAGTGTATGGTGAAAGTATATCTTTATTTATCGTGTTCACCGTACATAGGTGGTAGAACGCTGGCGTGTTAAAATACTAATATAAAATCAAATCAATCAATATAACAGACCATTAGTGTGAGAGACCTAGGAGTAAGAATATCAGAAGTTCTCGCATGCAAGCTTCGCAATAATATTCTTGTGACAGCCACAAGGAAAATGATAGACTGGATAACCAGGACCTTCAGAACAAGGAAGTCAAACCACTGATAATCTTCAAGTCAGTTTTACTCTCTATTCTGCAACGTTGCTTTACGCTAACAAGGCAGGTAATATTACAGATCAGGAAAATGTATGGAGAAACTTCACTGCTCGTATACCTGGAGGGTGTTTCGGGCGTCAGCGCCCCCGCAGCCCAGTCCATGACCAGGCCTCGCAGTGGATCAGGGTCTGATCACCCAGGCTGTTACTGCTGGCCGCACACAAACCGACGTACGAACCACAGCTCGGCTAGTCAGGTACTGACTTTAGGTGTCTCTGCAATGCCTTCTTAAAGACAGCCAGGGGTCTATTGGTAATCCCCCTTATGTATGCTAAGAGGTATGAATTCAGTCAAATACCCAAATTATCGTGAGTGTTTGATGTCACTGGAGCTGCACTCCTTGAAACGAAGGCGAGAAAGATAAATCATAATTTACACATTGACATTTCTGTGAGGCTGAACATGTTCGAAACATTACATGGAATCTTGGTACAATAGATGTTAGGTAAACACATTACTGATAAATAGGACCCTTGTGCAACAGTTAGGTATCTTTATTCCGATACGTTTCGCCCACACAGTGGGCTTCTTCAGTCGAGTTCAGAGGAGCAACAGAGGTGTAAAGAAGATGTAATCAGTCTATCACCCTCGCAGACGTTGTTATACTGTTGAATCAACAGTATAACTACGTCCAACAGTATAACTACGTTCCAACATGATCAACAGTGTAGATCATGTTGGGACAATGGCGTGGGTGGTCAGATGTGGCCACGGGCAAGTGTGGCCGAGGGCAAGTGTGTGGCCAGGTGTGTGTACCTAGTAAGTAAGTAACTGCAGGTTGTCACTGGTACACAGGCTAGACAGCCTCGTAACATTAATTATGTTAAACACTTCATTAACCTACACTTTCCTCTTGATAATCTTATTGAAAGTTGACTTAGCCTTGGGGGGAGGGGAGCTGCCCCCTCCCCTGCCTCCCCCCTCCCCTGCCTCCCCCCTCCACCCACACTGTCAGCAGGATCAGTCATAATATTCTTAAATTTCTTACGCTCGCAGTGTATTGCTACACTACTGATGTATGATAGTTACATTATGGGAACACCAGCAGTGTGTTGCTACACTGTTATGTATGATAGTTACATTTTGGGAACACCAGCAGTGTGTTGCTACACTACTAATGTATGATAGTTACATTATGGGAACACCAGCAGTGTGTTGCTACACTACTAATGTATGATAGTTACATTGTGGGAACACCAGCAGTGTGTTGCTACACTGTTATGTATGATAGTTACATTGTGGGAACACCAGCAGTGTGTTGCTACACTGTTATGTATGATAGTTACATTGTGGGAACACCAGCAGTGTGTTGCTACACTGGCAGGAGATGTGACTTTGGGTGGCAGGAACTGTAGCTGAGTGCAGTATGTATGAGTGTGGACATGGAGGTGTGGTTGCAAATGTGGGACAGTCACTGGTTAACGCAGAGTGTTGACCTTGTTTATTCATACTGACATGTGGGTTATCAAGCGAGTCCGTTTGCGTTAGTGTCTGCTATCCAGGACAGTTATCTCTCTGCACTTTACCCTCATGGACACGCAGTGTGTTGTACAACATGTGACCTCTGTATGATTGCAGCATTGTGAACAATGTTGTACAGCATGGTACTCATGATGTTCAGCATGTGCGGTAATTTCAGCTAGACTATGTTGCAGCTATGTGACCTCTATGTTGGTTGTACTTGTGTTGGACACACATGTGTTTGTTGCTACATGTTTGTATGTAGTTAACTTGTTAGGCGCATTGACCTAGCGTGTTGCTACCTTATTTAGCATTATGTTAATTGTGGAACACCGAAGCAGTGTGTTTGCTCTTAGTGACCTTATGTTAGTAGTGATCTAGTTGCACTTGTGAGGACTCCAGAGATGTGTTTTGCTACACTTGTTTATGTATGATAGTTACATTGTGTTGGACCAGCAGTGTGTTTAGAGCTAGCATGTTTTGTTTAGAGTTAGCATTGTTGGTGTACTTAGGCAGCTGTATGTTGGCTAGGACAGGCAGCGGTGTTTGTGTCTTAGGGTGGCAGTGATGGTCTTGAGCTGAGCTGAGTTTGTGCTTAGGAGAGTGTGTTTGGTTGGATGCAGTGAAGTGGCTTAGGAGCAGGTCATGTTGTGTTAGAGCAGAGTTGGTTTAGACACTTGTTTATGACAGACCTACATGTTATGTGTCTAGGAGTACCGTTGGTTGTGTCTTGGACTAGGGACGAGTTTGTGTCTTGGGCTACTATGTTGCTCTAGACAGCGTGTTTAGTCAGACATGGTATGTTTGTAATGTTGTTGGCAGGTGACTTTTTTGTCTTACAGCATGTTGTGCTTGCTAGTATGTTTGTGTCTTAGGACTTGTATGTTTGTGCTTAGTGACCTACTATGTTGTGTCTTAGGACTACTATGTTTGCGTCTTAGTGACTCTAGTTGTATACATTGTTTTTGACTACATTTTTGTTCTTAGGACAGCATGGTAGACTCTGTTTTGTGTCTTAGGACACTATGTTTTGGCTAGGAACTATGTATGTTTGTAGTCTTAGATAGCTGTTTGTTCTTGATCATGTTTGACAGCTTTGTGCTTATGACTGTATGTTTGTGCTTAGGAACTAGTATGTTTGTGTCTTAGTGACTCTGTTTTGTTGCAGCTTAGGGACTCTGTAGTTGAGCTTAGTAACTCTGTTTGTGCTAGCATAGTAACTTGTTGTGTTGAGCTAGCTAGTGTTTTGTTTTGGCTAGCTTAGTGTCTTGTTATGGACAGCTGTGTTTGTGCTAAGGACCTCAAGTATTGTTTCTTGGACTGCTACATGTTGTGCTTAAGTACAGAGCTTAACGAGTTTGTGTCTTAGGAGCTAGCTATGTTTGTGTCTTAGGAGCTAGCTGTGTTTGTGTCTTAGGAATTAGCTATGTTTGTGTCTTAGGAGCTAGCTGTGTTTGTGTCTTAGGAGCTAGCTATGTTTGTGTCTTAGGAGCTAGCTGTGTTTGTGTCTTAGGAGCTAGCTGTGTTTGTGTCTTAGGAACTAGCTATGTTTGTGTCTTAGGAGCTAGCTGTGTTTGTGTCTTAGGAGCTAGCTATGTTTGTGTCTTAGGAGCTAGCTGTGTTTGTCTTATGAGCTAGCTGTGTTTGTGTCTTAGGAGCTAGCTATGTTTGTGTCTTAGGGTAGCTTGTTTGTGTCTTAGAGCTGCTAGTAGTTTGTGTTTTAGGACTAGCTATGTTGTGTCTTAGGAGCTAGCTTGTTGTGTCTTAGGAGCTAGCTGTGTTTGTGTCTTAGGAGCTAGCTATGTTTGTGTCTTAGGAGCTAGCTATGTTTGTGTCTTAGGAGCTAGCTGTGTTTGTGTTAGAGTAGCTGTTTGTGTCTTAGCTAGCTATGTTTGTGTCTAGGGCTAGCTATGTTTGTGTCTTAGGAGCTAGCTGTGTTTGTTCTTAGGAGCTAGCTATGTTTGTGTCTTAGGAGCTAGCTGTGTTTGTGTCTTAGTAGTGGGAGCTAGCTATGTTTGTGTCTTAGGAGCTAGCTGATGTTTTGTCTTAGAGCTAGCTGTGTTTGTGTCTTAGGAGCTAGCTATGTTTGTGTCTTAGGAGCTAGCTATGTTTGTGTCTTAGGAGCTAGCTATGTTTGTGTCTTAGGAGCTAGCTGTGTTTGTGTCTTATGAGCTAGCTTGTTTTGTGTCTTAGGAGCTAGCTTGTTTGTGTCTTAGGAGCTAGCTATTTGTAGATGTTTGTGTCTTAGGAGCTAGCTATGTTTGTGTCTTAGGAGCTAGCTATGTGTTGTGTACTTAGGAGCTAGCTATGTTTGTGTCTTAGGAGCTAGCTGTGTTTGTCTTATGAGCTAGCTGTGTTTGTGTCTTAGGAGCTAGCTATGTTTGTGTCTTAGGAGGTGGTGTTTAAGCTAGTGTTTGTGTCTTAGGAGTTTAGCTATGTTTGTGTCTTAGGAGCTAGCTATGTTTGTGTCTTAGGAGCTAGCTATGTTTGTGTCTTAGGAGCTAGCTATGTTTGTGTCTTAGGAGCTAGCTGTGTTTGTGTCTTAGGAGCTAGCTATGTTTGTGTCTTAGGAGCTAGCTGTGTTTGTGCCTTAGGAGCTAGCTGTGTTTGTGTCTTAGGAGCTAGCTGTGTTTGTGTCTTAGGAGCTAGCTGTGTTTGTGTCTTAGGAGCTAGCTGTGTTTGTGTCTTAGGAGCTAGCTGTGTTTGTGTCTTAGGAGCTAGCTGTGTTTGTGTCTTAGAGCTAGCTGTGTTTGTGAATTAGGAGCTAGCTATGTTTGTGTCTTAGGAGCTACCTGTGTTTGTGTCTTATGAGCTAGCTGTGTTTGTGTCTTAGGAGCTAGCTATGTTTGTCTTATGAGCTAGCTGTGTTTGTGTCTTAGGAGCTAGCTGTGTTTGTGTCTTAGGAGCTAGCTGTGTTTGTGTCTTAGGAGCTAGCTGTGTTTGTGTCTTAGGAGCTAGCTGTGTTTGTGTCTTAGGAGCTAGCTATGTTTGTGTCTTAGGAGCTAGCTGTGTTTGTGTCTTAGGAGCTAGCTGTGTTTGTGTCTTAGGAGCTAGCTGTGTTTGTGTCTTATGAACTAGCTGTGTTTGTGTCTTAGGAGCTAGCTATGTTTGTGTCTTAGGAGCTAGCTATGTTTGTGTCTTAGGAGCTAGCTATGTTTGTGTCTTAGGAGCTAGCTTGTTTTGTGTCTTAGGAGCTAGCTATGTTTGTGTCTTAGGAGCTAGCTATGTTTGTGTCTTAGGAGCTAGCTGTGTTTGTGCCTTAGGAGCTAGCTGTGTTTGTGTCTTAGGAGCTAGCTGTGTTTGTGTCTTAGGAGCTAGCTATGTTTGTGTCTTAGGAAGCTAGCTTGTTTGTGTCTTAGGAGCTAGCTATGTTTGTGTCTTAGGAGCTAGCTATGTTTGTGTCTTAGGAGCTAGCTATGTTTGTGTCTTAGGAGCTAGCTGTGTTTGTGTCTTAGGAGCTAGCTATGTTTGTGTCTTAGGAGCTAGCTATGTTTGTGTCTTAGGAGCTAGCTGTGTTTGTGTCTTAGGAGCTAGCTGTGTTTGTGTTGGTGGTTTTCTTAGGAGCTAGCTGTGTTTGTGTCTTAGGAGCTAGCTGTGTTTGTGTCTTAGGAGCTAGCTGTGTTTGTGTCTTAGGAGCTAGCTATGTTTGTGTCTTAGGAGCTAGCTGTGTTTGTGTCTTAGGAGCTAGCTATGTTTGTGTCTTAGGAGCTAGCTATGTTTGTGTCTTAGGAGCTAGCTATGTTTGTGTCTTAGGAGCTAGCTGTGTTTGTGTCTTAGGAGCTAGCTATGTTTGTGTCTTAGGAGCTAGCTATGTTTGTGTCTTAGGAGCTAGCTATGTTTGTGTCTTAGGAGCTAGCTGTGTTTGTGTCTTAGGAGCTAGCTGTGTTTGTGTCTTAGGAGCTAGCTGTGTTTGTGTCTTAGGAGCTAGCTGTGTTTGTGTCTTAGGAGCTAGCTGTGTTTGTGTCTTAGGAGCTAGCTTGTTGTTTACAATGTGTGTCTTAGGAGCTAGCTGTGTTTGTGTCTTAGAGCTAGCTATGTTTGTGTCTTAGGAGCTAGCTGTGTTTGTGTCTTAGGAGCTAGCTATGTTTGTGTCTTAGGAGCTAGCTATGTTTGTGTCTAAGGAGCTAGCTGTGTTTGTGTCTTAGGAGCTAGCTGTGTTTGTGTCTTAGGAGCTAGCTGTGTTTGTGTCTTAGGAGCTAGCTGTGTTTGTGTCTTAGGAGCTAGCTGTGTTTGTGAATTGTGTTTTGCTCTTTAATTACGATATCTTGTATCTGGCAAGCAGTCATGGACACAGCTACAGTGTTGCTGAAGTGCAAAAGTATAAAAATGAGATATTAGACAGAGATAACTGTGGCTGTATGAGCTTCATTGCAGTAAAAGAATGAGGTAAATGTGTGAGTTGTGTGATGAATAATTGATTGATGATTTACTGACTGACCTACTTAAGTTAGACTCTTCACTGAAGAGGACCTGAAACTGTCTAGAGCACAGCTGGTGCTTACAGTCAGTTGTATAATGCAGTAGGGTAAAATAGGTAACAAAATCCATTACAGAATTTAGCACACTCCAGTACAACCGGTGGCTGGTGCTAAGCTCCGCTTCACTACACGGAGCCCGGTTCGATTCCGGCGGGTGGATAACATTTCGACGTTTCCTTACAACCTATTGTCTGATTACTAGCGCAATGTACCTGGATGTTAGTTAGACTGGTGTGGGTCGATCTGGGGAAAGATAAGGACCCATGAAATAAGTTGGGACAGCTCGTGACGCACCATGATTTCTTGGGTTATCTGGTAGCTAAACCTTCGGGATTAAAACTCCGAACAACAACTCTTATCTACTCTCTTACCATCCACCTCAGCCCAGTAGGACCACAACATAACTCTCCACTCTCTTTACAATCAAGGTAAGAAATACTATTATTTCTGTTACATTTGGAGTCTTAAGCAGTAAAAACAATATAATACATCACGACATGAAGTACAATTACATATTCACTTTTATTTTTGTAAGATCTGGAGGTTTAAAAAAAAGTTGTTTGGCTCTTTTGGGGCTCCCAGGAACGTAACCCTTATTTTCCCATAAGTTCTTCAGTTTATCTAACACGGCGTTTTCAGGAACGTAACTGCCGTGTAATATAACAGTTTAATGTATTTGAAATGAATATGATACTGGTATAAAATACCGACAAGCTGTTAAGACACACGTGCAGCAGTTAGGTAACTTTATTCCGAAACGTTTCGCCTACATAGTAGGCTTCTTTAGTCGAGTACAGAGGCAGCAGAAGCATTCAAGATGTAAAAAACGATGTAATGAGTCCATCAGCCTCGAAGACGTAGTTTTGAGGTGGTCAGTCCCTAGTATATATCTGGAGGGTGTTCAGGGGGTCATTGCCCCCGCAGTCTGGTCTATGACCAAGAGTTTGTTTTACGTCTGTGTTAGGGATTAAAATATACTGGATGTGATGTACAGGTGACATGCAACCTTAATGATCTTAGTGAGCGTAATGGTTTTAGTAACCTTGATAACCATAGTGAGCTTAATGACCTGAATGAGCTTGATCTTAATAATCTAGTGAACTCTGACCTTAGGGAGCTTCATGATCTTAGTGACCTTTATGACTTTAGGGAGTTTAGTGACCTTAATGAAGTTAATGACCCTAGTGACCTTGATAACCTTAGTGCGCTTAATGACCTTAGTGACTTTGATATCCTTAGTCACCTTAATGACCCTCAGTTAAATACCTAACCAATAAAAACACTAAGTTGTTACTGTCGTCTTCTCGTTGACCTTTTCTCTATCCTTACTGACGTCAGTGACGTCCCTAACCCCGGGTCATCCACTATCCCTTACTTGTCCCATCCCTTACTTGTTCCATCCCTTACTTGCCCCATCCCTTACTTGTCCCATCCCTTACTTGTCCCATCCCTTACTTGTCCCATCCCTTACTTGCCATCCTTACTTGCCCATCCCTTACTTGCCCCATCCTTACTTGCCTCCCTTACTTGCCATCCCTTACTTGTCCCATCCCTTACTTGCCCCATCCCTTACTTGCCCCATCCCTTACTTGCCCCATCCCTTACTTGCCCCATCCCTTGCCCTAGCCTCACTTCCCTTAACCCTGACATTTGGAACAGCCTCCAGTGATTAGTCTGTAAGAGAGAACAGTTCTCTCGTATTGTGCCTTACGTCACCAGGCCATTAGGCTGTTTTCTCTGTGACGTGAGGGATTACGTCACTACTGTTTATGTCACCTCACAACAATAACAATAACAATAATATAATAATAATATAATAATAATAATAATAATAATAATAATAATAATAGTGATAATAGTAATGGAGGTGCCTAGCATGGGCCAGTAGGCCTGCTGCAGTGCTCTTCCTTCTTCTTCCCCTCTTCTTTTTCTTCATTTCTCCCTCTCCCCCTCCCCCTCCTCTGTCCAAGACTAAGTTAGGGCAGACAGATTTATTAAGGTCTTAACTTATAAACTAACTCTGGTGTCGCCACTTAGCATATTTAAGGGCTGTTATGCTCATCATGCCCGAGCATTGTTCTTATCATGAGCTACGCTCCTTAATGCCAATTAGCAAAGGTATTACAGGTGCTGAGGTGCAAGTTATAACCCCTAATTAAGGTACCTGACGCCGCTCCTACGGAGGGAGTGCTCAGCCTTCCACACTGTCTCGTGAACATGGAAGATAACAGGTAACTTGTGGTGTATTAATGGAGATTATGGGAGGGAGAGAGAGAGAGAGAGAGAGAGAGAGAGGTGAAGGGAGGGAGAGAGAGTCATGAACAGGTAAGATAACAGGTTACTCATATATGAAGGTTATCTAGGGAGAGAGTGAGGGGAGGAGGGAGGTCATGAACCGGTAAGATAGCACGTACTCTTTTAATGTATTAATGTTGATTAAGTGATATCTTGGGAGAGAGGAATGTCGGGAGAGAGGAATGTCGGGAGAGTGGAATATCGGGAGAGAGGAATGTCGGGAGAGAGAGAGACAGAGTACAATACCGACAAGATAAAGAATTAGACACATGTGCAACACCTGTGTATCTTTATTAGTAAACGTCTCGCCATCTGGCTTTATCAATATGTCCTTGTATCGATAAAGCCACTAGTGGGCGAAACGTCAACAATAATGATACCCAGATGTTGCACATGTGTTTGATTCTCAAGTAGATGTTTCGAAACTATAAGAGGACTCCAGCAGTCCCATTACAGCCTCTAAAAGAACACTGGCCGCTATTTCTGTAACACCAGTAAACCACATGATCCCGCCAGGTGTATACCAGACAGGTAGTGAATGTCCCATAGCTCGATCGGTAGCGCACTCAGCTCACACACTGAGGTCCGGGGTTCAATCCCCGGTACGGATGGTAACATTAGGACGTGTTTCCTTAAGACACCTGCTGTCCATGTTCACATATCAGTAAAATAGGTACCTGGGTGTTAGTGGACTGGTGTGGGTGGCATCCTGGGAACAAAACTGACCTAATTTGCGGGAAATGCTCAGCATAACAAGGGACTTTCTATATAGTAATATGTCACTGATGTCAGCTATGGTCTGTATAAGTTGAATCATGTAGAAATAAAGATTATTATTATATTTTATTATTATTATTATTATTATTTTAGGACACGTGTTTTACACCTGTAACTTTCGCCATGTTACAGCTCCTGGCACGGGCGGATCTACTATGAACTAATGAAGATTCAGCTTCATTAGTTCATTGGTGAAGATCAGATGGAATTTGAGGTAATCAGTCCCTCTCCTTTGTATAAGACTGATGAAGCCACTGGTTGGCGAAACGTTTCCACAGTAAAGATACCCAAGTGTGTGTCTAAGTTATCAGTTTGTCGGTTCTCTGAACCATTTGTGTACAAACTTTCTTTGTTTTCGTCTTGTTTTCCTTGTTGCTTTCGTATTTGTTTATTTGCTTCATTGCTTGTACACACACACACACACACACACACACACACACACACACACACACACACACACACACACACACACACACACACACACACACACACACTGAAGTGTCCCTGTTCGCAGATGATGTGAAGTTAATGAGGAGAATTAAATCAGATGAGGATCAGGTAGGACTACAAAGAGACCTGGACAGGCTGGACACGTGGTCCAGCAACTGGCTTCTCGAATTTAACCCCGCCAAATGCAAAGTCATGAAGATCCGGGAAAGGCAAAGAAGACCGCAGACAGAGTATAGGCTAGGTGGCCAAAGATTGCAAACCTCGCTCAAGGAGAAAGATCTTGGGGTGAGTATAACACCGAGCACGTCTCCGGAAGCACACATCAACCAGATAACTGCTGCAGCATATGGACGCCTGGCAAACCTGAGAATAGCGTTCCGATACCTTAGTAAGGAATCGTTCAAGGCTCTGTACACCGTGTACGTCAGGCCCATACTGGAGTATGCAGCACCGGTTTGAAATCCGCACCTGGTCAAGCACTTCAAGAAATTAGAGAAAGTGCAAAGGTTTGCAACAAGACTAGTCCCAGAGCTAAAGGGATTGTCCTACGAAGAAAGGTTAAGGGAAGTTGGCCTGACGACACTGGAGGACAGAAGGGTCAGGGGAAACATGATAACGATATGTAAAATACTGCGTGGAATAGACAAGGTGGACAGAGACAGGATGTTCCATAGATGGGACACAGAAACAAGGGGCCACAATTGGAAGTTGAAGACTCAGATGAGTCAAGGGGATGTTAGGAAGTATTTCTTCAGTCATTGAGTTGTCAGGCAGTGGAATAGCCTAGAAAGTGACGTAGTGGAGGCGGGAACCATACATAGTTTTAAGACGAGGTTTGATAAAGCTCATGGAGCAGGGAGAGAGAGGACCCAGTTGTAGTCAGTGTAGAGGCGGGGCCAGGAGCTATGAATCGACCCCTGCAACCACAAATAGCTGAGTACAAATAGGTGAGTACACACACACACACACACACACACACACACACACAAAGCTCACGGCTCAGGGAGAGTGACCTAGTAGCGATCAGTGAAGAGGCGGGGCCAGGAGCTCGGACTCGACCCCCGCAACCTCAACTAGGTGAGTACAACTAGGTGAGTACACATACCTACAACCACAATCAGGTAAGTACACACACACAGGGAGTATTTCTTTAGTCATAGAGTTGTCAGGAAGTGGAATAGTCTAGCAAGTGATGTAGTGGAGGCAGGAACCACACACAGCTTCAAGACGAGGTATGATAAAGCTCATGGAGCAAGGAGAGAGAGGACGTTTAGCGTTCAGTGAAGAGGCGGGGCTAGGAGCTGAGTATTGACCCCTGCAACCATAATTAGGTGAGTACGTACACACACACACACACACACACACACACACACACCACACACACACACACAACACACACACACACACACACACAATCTTTCCATCCGGATATCAAATCCTCAGGAAAGACAGAGGGAGGAGAGGGGGAGGAGGAGTTGCACTGCTCATTAAAAACCAGTGGGGTTTTGAGAAAATGGAAGGAATGGATGGCACGGGCGAAAGGGACTACTTAGTAGGAACAATCCAGTCTGAGGGACATAAGGTGATAATTGCAGTAATGTACAACCCACCACAGAACTGCAGGAGGCCAAGAGAAGAATACGATGAGAGCAACAGAGCAATGATCGACACACTAGCCGAGGTGGCCAGGAGAGCACACATGGGGGGAGCAAAGTTACTAGTTATGGGTGATTTCAATCACAAGGAGATTGACTGGGAAAAACCTGGAGCCCCATGGGGGTCCCGAAACATGGAGAGCCAAGATGATGGATGTGGTACTGGAAAACCTCATGCATCAACATGTTAGAGACACTACCAGAGAGAGAGGAGAGGATGAACCAGCAAGGTTGGACCTTGTATTCACCATGAGTAGTTCGGACATCGAGGGTATCATGTATGAAAGGCCCCTGGGAGCTAGTGATCATGTGGTTCTGTGCTTCGACTACATAGTTGAGATCCAAGTGGAGAGAGTAGCAGGAATAGGCTGGGAAAAACCAAACTACAAAAGGGGGAACTACTCAGGCATGAGGAACTTCCTTCAAGACATTCAGTGGGAGAGGGAACTGACAGGAAAACCAGTACAAGAAATGATGGACTATGTAGCAACAAAATGCAAGGAGGCAGAGGAGAGGTTTGTTCCCAAGGGAAACAGAAATAATGGGAAGAACAGAACGAGTCCTTGGTTCACCCAAAGGTGTAGGGAGGCAAAAACTAGGTGTACTAGAGAATGGAAAAGGTACAGAAGACAGAGAACTCAGGAAAATAAAGAAATCAGCCAAAGAGCCAGAAACGAATATGCACAGATAAGAAGGGAGGCTCAGAAACAATATGAAAATGACATAGCATCAAAAGTAAAGACTGACCCGAAGCTGTTGTACAGCCACATCAGGAGGAAAACAACAGTCAAGGACCAGGTAATCAGACTGAGGAAGGGTGATGGGGAATTCACAAGAAACGACCGAGAGGTTTGTCAGGAGCTCAACACAAGATTTAAAGAGGTATTTACAGTGGAAACCAGTAGGACTCCAAGAAATCAGAACAGGGGGGCACACCAGCAAGTGCTGGATGAGGTACATATAACCAAGGAGGAGGTGAAGCTGCTATGCGAACTTGACACCTCAAAGGCGGTGGGACCAGACAACATCTCTCCATGGGTCCTTAAAGAGGGAGCAGAAATATTGTGTGAGCCATTAACAAAGATCTTCAACACATCATTTGAAACTGGGCAACTCCCTGAGGTATGGAAAATGGCAAATGTAGTCCCAATTTTTAAAAAGGGAGACAGACATGAGGCACTAAACTACAGACCTGTATTACTAACGTGTATAGTATGCAAGGTCATGGAGAAGATCATCAGGAGGAGAATGGTGGGGCACCTGGAGAGAAACAAGTGTATAATTGACAACCAGCACGGTTTCAGGGAAGGAAAATCCTGTGTCACAAACCTACTAGAGTTTTATGACAAGGTGACAGAAGTAAGACAAGAGAGAGAGGGGTGGATCGACTGCATATTTTTGACTGCAAGAAGGCCTTCGACACAGTTCCTCACAAGAGGTTACTGCAAAAGCTAGAGGACCAGGCACACATAACAGGAAAGGCACTGCAATGGATCAGAGAATATCTGACAGGGAGGCAACAACGAGTCATGGTACGCGACGAGGTGTCAGAGTGGGCGCCTGTGACAAGCGGGGTTCCACAGGGGTCAGTCCTAGGACCTGTGCTGTTCTTGGTATATGTGAACGACATAACGGAAGGGATAGACTCAGAAGTGTCCTTGTTTGCAGATGATGTGAAGTTAATGAGAAGAATCAAATCGGACGAGGATCAGGCAGGACTACAAAGAGACCTGGACAGGCTACAAGCCTGGTCCAGCAACTGGCTCCTTGAATTTAACTCTGTGAAATGTAAAGTCATAAAGATTGGGGAAGGGCAAAGAAGACCGCAGACACAATATAGTTTAGATGGCCAAAGACTGCAAACCTCACTCAAGGAAAAAGATCTGGGGGTGAGTATAACACCGAGCATATCTCCTGAGGCGCACATCAATCAGATAACTGCTGCAGCATACGGGCGCCTGGCAAACCTACGGATAGCGTTCCGATACCTCAGTAAGGATTCGTTTAAGACTCTGTATACCATCTACGTCAGGCCCATACTGGAGTATGCAGCACCAGTTTGGAATCCACACCTAGTCAAGCACGTCAAGAAATTAGAGAAAGTGCAAAGGTTTGCAACAAGACTAGTCCCAGAGCTACGGGGATTGTCCTACAAAGGTTGAGGGAAATCGGCCTGACGATACTGGAAGACAGGAGGGTCAGGGGAGACATGATAACGACATATAAAATACTGCGCGGAATAGACGAGGTGGACAAAGACGGGATGTTCCAGAGGTGGGACACAGACACAAGAGGTCACAATTGGAAGTTGAAGACTCAGATGAATCAAAGGGATGTTAGGAAGTATTTCTTCAGTCATAGAGTAGTCAGGTCATGGAATAGCCTAGAAAGTGATGTAGTGGAGGCAGGAACCATACATAGTTTTAAGGCGAGGTATGATAGAGCTCATGGGGCAGGGAGAGAGAGGACCTAGTAGCAATCAGCGAAGAGGCGGGGCCAGGAGCTGTGACTCGACCCCTGCAACCAGAAATAGGTGAGTACAAATAGGTGAGTACACAAATCAAATAACTGCTGCAGCATATGGGCGCCTAGCAAACCTCAGAACAGCATTCCGACATCTTAATAAGGAATCGTTCAGGACCCTGTACACCGTGTACGTTAGGCCCATATTGGAGTATGCGGCACCAGTTTGGAACCCACACCTAGCCAAGCACGTAAAGAAACTAGAGAAAGTGCAAAGGTTTGCAACAAGACTAGTCCCAGAGCTAAGAGGTATGTTCTACGAGGAGAGGTTAAGGGAAATCAACCTGACGACACTGGAGGACAGGAGAGATAGGGGGGACATGATAACGACATACAAAATACTGAGAGGAATTGACAAGGTGGACAAAGAAAGGATGTTCCAGAGATTGGACACAGTAACAACGGGACACAGTTGGAAGTTGAAGACACAGATGAATCACAGGGATGTTAGGAAGTATTTCTTCAGCCACAGAGTAGTCAGTAAGTGGAATAGTTTGGGAAGCGATGTAGTGGAGGCAGGATCCATACATAGCTTTATGCAGAGGTATGATAAAGCTCACGGTTCAGGGAGAGTGACCTAGTAGCGATCAGTGAAGAGGCGGGGCCAGGAGCTCGGACTCGACCCCCGCAACTTCAACTAGGTGAGTACAACTAGGTGAGTACAAAGACAGGATTTTCTAGAGATGGGACACAACAACAAGGGGATGCAGTTGGAAGTTGAAGACACAGACGAGTTACAGGGATGTTAGGAAGTATTTCTTCAGTCACAGAGTAGTCAGAAAATGGAATAGTTTGGGAAGCGATGTAGTGGAGGCAGGATCCATACACAGCTTTAAGCAGAGGCATGATAAAGCTCACGGTTCAGGGAGAGTGACCCAGTAGCGACCAGTGAAGAGGCGGGGCCAGGAGCTATGACTCGGCCCCTGCAACCACAACTAGGTGAGTTCACACACACACAGAGCAGAGTAGGACATGATGTGTCATGTGTCCAGTACTAGACATGCATCATCGTATGGCTCCAGTTCTCTGTTCCTTATCACAATTTTCTTGTGTACACTGTGTTTACTGAGGAGTCAAGTGACGGTATTCTGTGTGTGCGTGTGTGTGTGTGTGTGTGTGTGTGTGTGTGTGTGTGTGTGTGTGTGTGTGTGTGTGCGCGCGCGTTTGTGTCTGTGTGTATGTATGTGTGCGCGTTTGTGTGTGTGTGTGTATACTCACCTATATGTGGTTGCAGGGGTCGAGTCATAGCTCCTGTGTGTGTCTTGTGCACACACTGTTTACTGAGGAGTCAAGTGGCGGTATTCTGTGTGATTGTGTGATTGTGTTTGTGTGTTTGTGTGTGTGTGTGTGTGTGTTTGTGTGTGTGTTTGCATGTGTGTTTGTGTGTGTGCGTGTGTTTGTATGGTCCACAAAGGTGGTACTGGGGTCCACAAAAGTGGTACTGAGGGTCCACAAAGGTGGTACTGAGGGTCCACAAAGGTGGTACTGGGGTCCACAAAGGTGGTACTGGGGGTCCACAAAAGTGGTACTGGGATCCACAAAGGTAGTACTGGGGGTCCATAAAGGTTGTACTGGTGGTCCACAAAGGTGGTACTGGGGGTCCACAAAGGTGGTACTGGGGGTCCACAAAGGTGGTACTGAGGGTCCATAAAAGTTGTACTGGTGGTCCACAAAGGTGGTATTGGGGGTCCACAAAGGTACTGGTGGTCTGCAAAGGTAGTACTGGTGGTTCACAAAGGTAGTGGTGGTGGTCCACAAAGATAGTAGTGGTGGTCCACAAAGATAGTAGTGGTGGTCCACAAAGATAGTAGTGGTGGTCCACAAAGATAGTAGTGGTGGTCCACAAAGATAGTAGTGGTGGTCCACAAAGATAGTAGTGGTGGTCCACAAAGATAGTAGTGGTGGTCCACAAAGGTAGTGTCAGCATAGTTGCTGATCCCCCTTACATGTGTTGTATAGCTTATCTGAGTATCATAGTACCATCCATATGTTTTATATATGTGATCCCTTACTAGGCCTAGAGACCAGTTTGTGTGACGTCACGTGATGTGCATGTGTGCGCGAGTACCTCTGTAACTTCCTCAGTCCACACATAGGTCTACCAGGCAACGCACGGCAGGTTGGGCTCCCTTACCACAGTCTGACAATATAGTGTTACCATCCACAAGTGTGTTTATCTTCACTCATCATATCTCCTTTCGAACCCCCACGGCAAATGGTGGCAGCGGTGTGGGGGTAAAATTGATAATTACGCCGATGCACGGAGATAAATTCTCTCAGCCGACGACGGACATTTTGTGTGGCCAGTAGGCCGATGTTACGTTTTGAGTCTTTCTTTTCAGAGAGGAGACCCGTTAGTAACAACAGGTGAAGATCCACTTAGGTCTTCTTACTCTTTTTAAATACACACATATAAATATAAGGCAAAAAGGTTCTATAATGCTTTATCTGGTTTTATTCAGTATAATACTAAGCTTATAGTCACTTAGTAATTTAAATAATTGATAAAATTTAGGTATACCTTTTCTTATAAATTCATATGTACACAATCACTGTAGTTTCATAATCAAAGTTAAGATAAATGAATCACTAGATAGGGTGCCTTTACCACCTCCTCAGTCAATTATATACACTACAGCTAGAACTGGTTCGAGACTATCACGAGACTTTAATAGTTGGAGAACTCAGACGTGGGGTATTGCTTCACTTAAATGCCTGACTGCACAGACGCAAGCCGTCAAGTATTCCGAGACTGAAGTAATCCAAGCAACCCTGGTTGAACCTAGGAATCCTGGTTCAAAGGTTCTCCTGAGGCTTGCAACAAGAGAATAAGGGGGCTCCGTGGCTTGGTGTTTTCTCTACCGGAGGTGAGAATGAACTGCCATGAGTAAAACTCCCTAGTTTGACGTCACCTCGGAATGAGTGAGTTTGTGAAGCATGAACAACCACAAGACAATTCAACATATAAACACAAAACATCCTACAAAATAAATCAATAATTCATAGCCAGATAGTATTATAAAACTAGGAGTCTTTATTTTAGCTACGAATAAAGGTACCAGTAATATAATACTAAGTGAAAAAGCCGTAATTACACACTAATCAATTGACCCTTCTTCAATTATGCACAAAGGGCGTAACAGCCGACCTGCCAAGCAGCTACCCCAAGCAAGCTTTTTACCAGCCCTCTGCACTATTCTCTGGTCAGTCTCTGTGTATTAATGTTTATCTTGCTATTTGCATTACCTCCGAGGGGTTGACCTGGGTTTGCAAAGTAAGCCAAGCCACCTAAGCCAGTCTGTGGTGGGGGAGTCAGCCCAAGCCCAGTCCAGCCAGCCTTACACCATCCAGCCTTGCCTGCCAAGCCAGCTTTCCACCCCTGCTGTGCTCATCGTTACAAGTTATCAAGCCAGTCTGTGTGAAGGGTTAAGCCAAGCCAGCCAGCAACTAATCCAGGTGACTAACCCAGTACTCAAGCAAGCCACGTGGGTACAGTTTTTTCCATCGCTTTGTGCTTCCAGTTCTAGCCCCCCTGAGTGTTTTATCATCCCTGTGGTGTTGTGGTATTTTGTGAGTTTGTTTTTAAGCCAGCCGGCTTAGAATATCTTTGTGCCTAGTGCGGGTGTCCCCAGTGTGGCTTACGCTGTTCATCCCATAGGCCCAGTCACCACCGCGTTGCCTCAACCACCCACCCCACCCACTACCACTGTTTTTGTACCCTTATTACGGGTTCTAGCATCATATTTTTAAGGACCACATAGGGACTCAAGAGCCAAGAGTGTTCCTTCGTCAGATGCGCCATCGTAAAAGCCTCCTGTGAGAGTCCATCGTCGATTTAAGCGCAAATTCTTCGAGGCGTCACCTGTTGAGTAGGAACACCGCCAGCCACGAGACTCCACCACTACCATCCACCTCATTCTACAACGTCGCTACAGTGTTAACGAATAATATTTTTTCATAAGAGACATTTGCGAGTGTTGAGACTATTTTTTTTTTGTTTCCAGTGATTTCTTAGTGACATTCAGTGACTCTTGATTAGACTCAGTGTTTATTATATACTGTTTGCAATATTATTTTTTTTCCCTCTTTCTTCAGTGTTAATTTTCGTTCTTATTTTATGTCTGTTGTGTTGTGTTTCTTTTATATATACTTGAAGTAAGTACTTTAGTGTTTTTCCTTGTTGTGTGCAACATATAAGCAGTATAAACTTGTGTTACACTTCACAATTACCTTGTGTTCACAGTATTGCAGTGAAGTAATTCAGTAATTTATTACCTTATATTCTGCATCACAACTCAGTGTTGTCTGTTATATTTTTCTCCCAGAATTTGTGTATTCTTGCTGTTTTTGTTTTCATTCGTTTGCTATTTTAATTTTTCTCTGTGTGTTGAACATTCTTATGTTAATTCTTTTCATTTAACCTGTGTCTAATTTGTCTTATCTCTACAGACAATAGTGCCATTATTTTGTTGAAGCAAGACAATTATTTTCCAAAAATTTTCATACCTCAAGTTTCATAGCAAGAAAATTCTAATATTGTGTTTATATTGATGTGTTGTGTTCTGCATCACTGTAAGTGTTCAAACCTTTGTGTTCTGTGTTTTTGCATCTAGTATTTTTATATCTCATTGAACAAATTCACTCTTAGTGCAATTTTTAAGTTCTTCTTTTAAAGTAAATCATTCTTTATTTGTTCAGTAAGTGTTTGCTTAAGCTGCAATTAAGAGTTAAAGTGTTCAATCAGTTCATTCCTTGATGATATTTTTTTTCTTGTAAACTGTATTTTCTTGTATTTTATCATTGCAACATTGACTCATTTTACAATAATTCTTGTATAAACATTGTGTTGCCATTAAAAATTTTCTTGCAGAAATTTTATGTAGTGTTGTGCAGTACTTTTGATTACAAATTGTTATTTGCAATATTGCTACAGTTTATTTCAGTGCAATATTCTGTGATTTCAGTTTTACTTTTTCTGTGCATAATATTTTGTTCCTTGTGTGACACTTAATATTTTTTATTTAGAATTGCTTTCCCAGTTTGTTTTAATTTTTGCACAAGCTTTATTGAGTCCATTTTAACATTTTTGATTGATTTATCATTTTATTGTTGAATTTCCTTATTGCCATTAATTCAGTTTAAAGTAAATTTGAGCAAATTTGATTTGAGTAAAGTACAATTTCTCTTGATTTTCAAAGTGTTGCTTATTCAGTTGAGTATTTTCTTTTGTGAGTGAGTTTACCTTGCTTACAGTGTGACTTGTCAATTTTTATTTACTTATGCAGAATAGTTAAGTAATTTCTTCCCATTTAAGCTTACTGTGTCATATATTCTCTTTATTTTCTTGCCTTTATGTCCTTGAGTAAGTTCCCTGAGAAGATGTCCCAGTCACTTCTGAATGTTCACTTAGTGTATCATGCCAGTCAAAGTCAATATGAATCAGTCCACAGTACCAATATTTCCTTACTGACTGAAAGACAATACCTAGCCCTTGAGCAATGTGTTTGTTCTCACAGCTTGTATCTGAGATTTGTTAAAGTGCTGCGAAATGTGAAGTTCAGATTAAGTTCCTATAGATCCGTGAATTACTTATTAACGTAGCCGAGCGGCCAGGCACTAGTAATACTGTCACTCCTGTCTGGACTCCAGCCACAATATCGTGCACGCAGGATAGTGTACAGTTACCCTGAGTTTCAGAGGAACCTCAGACAACCCTGGGTGCTGAGACTACTCTCCCTGCGATGGCGACTTGTTCAAGTATTCGTTCCTTCCCAGGGGACGCTTTGAGAAGAACTTTACTTGCAACGAGTTATGCCATCTCTTGCTGATGCCACAAGCCGTTGCAGAAAGACGTTTCTGTGGCTAGTGTACTCACTTGAATGTTGTTGTTGTCCCTTGTGTTCCAGATGGTGATGCCATCCTAGTTGACAGTAATTCGTGCAATGTAAAAAGTTGTTTCTCGAGTAACTTTCACACGTTGTTAACGTTTGTAAGTGAAGTTTCTTTATAGTTGATACCTCGTGTCACTGTGTGTGTGACTCAGATTGAATATCAGTATTGTTGACCGTATTCATTTCTTTTCCCTGTGCTTGCAGTGAGAGATAGATTCATTCTCCCTTGCTCATATTGCGTGTTACAGCGTTATTTTTTTCAACCGGGGAGAGTCATCCACTCCACCGAGTTTGTTCATCCCCCCAGTAAGAAAGAACAGATCCCATGTGGTCTGGTGTGATTCGATTCCTGCTCCAGGAAGATCTTATTCTGACTGTGAACCCACCAGCACCCATTAGTGACTTTGTAATGAGCCAAGAATTACTGTATCAAACAACCGAGTTGGGTACTCCAAGCAGAAGAGTATACCAGTTAGTAATTCCACAGTCACTAGTGAACGTAGCTCTACAGCTAGTTCATGATGCACCAGGTGTTGCACACCCTGGTATGGATCGCTCTGTGAAACAAGCCAGAATGAAATACTTTTGGCCACGTATGGCAACTGACATTTCTGAGTATGTTAAGAAATGTATGTCTGTTGCAGCATAAAGGGAAAAGTCAATGGTCCTAATCCAATCCAGGTGTATCCAACCACTAGCGAACCGTGGGAAAGAGTTGCGCTTGATTTGTTAACTAATTTTAAATGTTCCCTCCAAGGCAACAAACATCTGTGTGTTATGGTAGAAACCCTTTCACCAGATATGTGAGTTAGTTCCTATGCAAAATAAGACTGCCGAACAGTAGCTCAACGTTTAAGAACGCATTATCTGCAGGGAAACCCCCCCCAAGTCCTTTGAAAAGATAATTCTTTAATTCTTTAAAATTGTTACCATCCAAGATTAAAATCCCCAGTTTTTACATCCTGCCAAAGGGGAAAGCAAACTCCAAATGGTTTATTTTTAAAAAAACCTGTAAATTGGGGGGTTTCCCCAGTTTTAAATGAAATTTTTGTTCAATGTTTTTGGTATTACTTACATTTTTTAGAATTTTTATTTTTTTTTTCACCCCCCTTCCCAAATTTTTTCAAGAATTACAACTGAAGATTTTTAAAAAAATCCGGGTAAAACTTTTCAACGAAATTTTACTAAAGAACTTGGTGCTAAAACCAAAAAAAATTTAAATTTCCCAATTTAATTTTTAATTTCCCAAAAACCCAAATCCCTAACCGTTAAAAACCCTTTCATAGTTAAAAACATGAAAATAAAAGTTAAAGAAATTACGGTTAAAAATTATTTAATCCAAAATTAGATCTTTTTATTTTTTTCTAATTTACATTGTCCTTTGATTTTTATTTAATCCCCAAAATTCCCACCTTTTTTTTTGTTTCAAAATAACCCAAAGAAAGTGTATTTTCAGACGCCTCGTAACAGGACCCTGCAGAAGTTCGATCCCCAAAAGGTAACCTTCTGAAGAAAATCTTCCCCTCCATGTTTTTTAAATGAAAAAACCCTTTAAAAATTTTAGGGTTTGAGAAAGTTTTTGTTTTTTGAACGTCATTTTTTCGTTTTTTTTTTGTGCCGCTCCCTCTTAAAATTTACAACTTTTGGTTCCCAGCGCTTTAATTACTTTAACTTAAAAATTAATTTACCCTTTAAACGGAGTAAAATTAAAAATTGTAAATTTTTCCTTATTGTAAATTTTTGTTCTTATTTGTAAAGATTCTTAAAAACTCTTGAAACCCCTTACTTAAAAAACTTTACGTTTAACCCATTATTTAAAAACCTTTGTAAAACCCCCTTTTGATACCCAAATTAGTTCTAAAAACATATTTTTTTTTTTTAAAAAACCCCCCAAACCACCCCTGTTCCCTTAAAAACAGGACAAAATAGTGACCACCCCACAAGTTGTATCCCCCAAATTTTATTTTTCGGTTTAAACCCCCAGGAATATATGTGTCCCAAGGTAAGACTTTGGTGTACTAGTAACCTGGGGGGGTCCCAAAAAGAATATAGGTGGCCCACAAAAAATTTGTCGCATTTGTGACCCCCTTCAATTTGTTGGGAACTTATTTTTGAAAATTTGTACTTTCCTTTGTTTTATTATTTACCCTTTTAAACGCTAAAAAAATTTGGACCCGTCCCTGGCCCAATTGCCCGCTTTTTACCCCCGGGGGTATTCAAATAAAACATATCTAAAAAAAAAGGCAACGCAGGGCAGTTGGGCTCCCTTACACAGTCTGAAAATAAAGTTTTACCATCCACAAGTGTTTTACTTACCCATCTATCTCCTTTCGAACCCCCAGACTTTTACTGGTTTTTCCCAAAGGTAGTAGGGGGTTTCACAAAAGTATCTGGGCCCAAAAATAGTATGGTGGTCCACAAAGGTAGTTTTTTTGGTGCCCCCCCAAAGGGATAGTTTTTGAGGTCCAAAAATTTTTTATTGGGTTCCCCACAAGGGTTTTGTGGTGGTCAAAAAGGTTAGTAGTTTTTCCACAATATTTGGCCCACGGGGGGTGGGGCCCCCACCAAGGTATATGGGGTTCCACCAAAGTTGTTTTTCCCCCCAAAATCTTTGCCCCCAAAGTATTGGTGGTCCACAAGGTATTTTGGTGGTCCAAAAAATATACGGGGGTTCCCACAAAGGTTATGGTGGTCCAAAAAGGTAGGGGTGGTCCACAAAGATAGTAGGGGGGTCCAAAAAGGTTATGGTGGTCAAAAAGGTATAGGGGGTGGCCACAAAGGTAGTATTGGGTTCCCACAAAGGTAGGGTGGCCCCAAAAGGGTAGTGGTGGCCCAAAAAAAGTAGTAGGGGTGTCCCAAGTTTACTGGTGGTCCAAAAAGTATAGTGGTGGTCCACAAAGTAGTGGTGGTCCACAAAGGTAGGGGTGTCCACAAAGGTAGTATGGGGTGGCCACAAAGAAGAAGGGTGGTCCACAAAAAGTATGGTGGCCCCCAAGGTAGTACTGGGGGTCCAAAAAGGTAGTAGGGGTGGTCCCAAAAAGGGTATTTGGGGGGGCCACAAAGGAGTGGGGGTCACAAAGGTATACTGGTGGCCCACAAAGGGTATGGGGGTCCCAAATATTTGGTGGCCCAAAAAAGGTAGACTGGTGGTCCACAAGGTAGTATGGGGGGTCCACAAAGGTAGAGTGGGGGTTCAAAAAGGATATGGGGGCCACAAAGGTAGTATGGTGGTCCAAAAGGTATAGTGGGGTTTCAAAAAGGGTTTACTGGGCAAAAGGTACGGGGGTCCAAAAAGTAGTATGTGGCCAAAAGTATGGTGGTCCACAAAGGTGTTGGCCCAAAAAGGGTAGAAAGGTGGTCCACAAAGGAATAGTGGGGGTCCACAAAGTATGGGGGCCCACAAAGGTAGTACTGGTGGTCCAAAGGTAATGGTGGTCCAAAAAGGTAGTAGTGGTGGCCCCACAAAGGGTATTGGGGGTTCAAAAAGTAACTGGGGGTCCACAAGGTATAGGGTGGCCCCACAAAGGTATATGGGGGTTCACAAAGGTAGTACGGGTGGTCCAAAAAGGTGTATGGTGGTCCAAAAGGGGTAGTAGGGTGTTCAAAAAGGTATTCTGGGGCCCACAAAGGTAAAATGGGGGTCCACAAAGTAGAGTGGGGGGTTCACAAAGGTAGACTGGTGGTCCACAAGGTATGGGGTGGCCACAAAAGGTGGTAAATTGGGTGGTTCAAAAAGGGAAACGGGTGGTCCAAAAAGGGGAAATGGGGGCCCCAAAAAGAAACCCCAAAAAAGGGTGAGTTTTCCCAAAAAGGTAGGGGGGTCCCAAAATTTGGGGGCCAAAAAAGGTTTGATGGAATTAAAATATATTTCACAAATGTGTTTCCCTTTGGGTATTACAAAAGGAAGTTGGGGGTAAAAGGAAGTTTCACAAAAATTTTCCCAAAAAGGTACGGTTTCTACAAAGGAGATTTTTCCCCGCCCCAGGAAGCAGTTTTTCCCCCCAAAGGGGGCCAAAACCTAATTTACTTTTTTTGGGGGACCATTTTTCCCCGTGCTTTTTTTTTTCTGGACCTTGTGAACATGCAAAAAAAGTAACTGGCCTTGTCCCACCGGTTTTTAATCCACCCGGGAAAACAGGAAAAAGGGGAACCTCCTTTTAAACTTATTTTGTACCTTTTTTTTGGGACCCCCGGGAAGTCGAAAATTTTGGGGGTCTTTTCCAGTTTTTATACCTCATAAAAAAATTAAATTAACCCCAAAAATTAAAAATTGTTTTCCATTGAAAAAAGTAAATTTGAAAAACCAGTTTTTTAGTATTTTATTTTAATTAAAACCTTTTAAAATTCGTCGTGAGAATAATTTAAAGGTTTTTTTTTTTTTAAAAAGTTGGGGCAAACCCCTTTAAAAACCCTGGAGTGAGTTTACTTAAAAAAAGGGCCCGGGGTAAGGGTTGGCCCACTTCTGCCTTTAATCCCCAAACCTTAAACCCTCGGCCACACCAGGCAGTTTAGTTTACTTCTGTCACTTTTCCCCTAACAACTTACCCCCCTCCCCCCGGGTTTTTTTTTTCTGGTTAACTTTGGAACAGAAACAAGGTGAACGGGGGGGGGGGGGGGGGGGGGGGGGGGGGGGGGGGGGGGGGGGGGGGGGGGGTGCCTTTAAATATCAAATTTGTTTAAAATGTTGACTGTGGTTTTTTTTTTTCCTTCCTCCCGTCTGCGTTACATTCTCCGTGCTTTCACTTCGAGGATCATTTTCTTTGATAACACTCGCTTTTTTTCTTTTTTTAAATTTTTGATTGTTAATGGTGATTAATTTTTCTTTTTGGTGCTCCAAAAGATTTTGTTTTTGGAGTTTTTAACGCTTTTGTTTGTTTTTTGAGTGTGTGTATATTAGCATTGTAGGAAAAATTTCAGTGTGTTAATTTGGGGGCAGTGCCCTCCCCTTTCTTTCGTTCTGTATAATGTATGATGCGGCCTTTGAGTTTTAAAAAAAAACTTTTTTCCCTGTATAATTTTGTACATGCCCCCGGATTGAAACATTAAAAGGGTAAAAAAACCCGAAGGTTGTTAGGAAAGGGCACACATATGCAACGTTAGGTATCTTTATTTCGAAATTTTTCCCCTACACAGTAGGCTTTTTCAGTCGATACAGAAAAGTTATAAAAGCAGAAATACTTAAGACGTTAATATCCATCACCCTTGAAGTTTTGAGGTGGTCAGTCCCCCAGTCTGGAAAGAGCATTGCCCATAGATGAAACCCAATGGAACAATGCTTTTTCCAGACTGGGGGATGACCCCCTCAAAACTTCAAGGGTGATGGGACTGATTACATCCCTTCAAGTACTTTGCTTCTACAACTTTTCTGTACTCGACTGAAGAACCTACTGTGTAGCGAAAGTTTCGAAATAAAGAACCTAACGTTGCTATGTGTCTTCCCCTAACATCCCGGACACACACACACACAAAAACAAATTTCCAGTGTGTAAATGTATACACATGACCTAGACACGAACACATCTTAATGTTAACTTTTCCTGTTCTGTGTGGGGTGATGGTGGGGAGCAAGGGGAACGTTAAAACTGTATTTTCGGCTTATAAACGCACGTGTATATGACGTATAAAACGATTTTTGCAAGTAGAAACGAACGTTAGAAACAACTGCTAAATGCAACCCGAAGTTTAGCCTTGACCATGACCTCGAGCATATAAGGAGCAGGCGTTTTTTGCAAAACTTCCGGGGGAAAAAAATGCGCCTTATATCCCAAAAAAAATACGTACGTCTTAGGCAGAATTAAAATGATGAAACCGTGTTTGGGGGGTCATCTTTTGACAAAAAACCTGCTCTGGGGGAATTTAAAAAACTTTTTTCCCCTCTGGAGAAAACACGTTTTTTTTTGAACGATGTTGGTATATAATGACTGCTCAGGGGTGTTTTGGTCATATGGCCAGTCCTTGGGCTGCTTACCTCCCCAAAAATTATGCAACTTTCTTTTTCCCTTACATTAATGATATATTTTCTTTGAGGTAAAGTGGGGGGGGACTGCTTGTTAGTAATATTGTGTGTGTGTACCTTTTTTAATTGTGGTTGCAGGGGGTCGTTTATAGCTCCTCCCGTGTGTGTGTGTGTGTGTTGGGTGTGTGTGTGTGTGTGTTTGTGTGTGGTGGTGCGGGGGTTAGTTTCCTGTGGAGGTCACAATTATGGTGCAGTGTGACCCTAGTGGTGGGACCTCAGAGGAGGGGAGAGTAAATTAAAAATTTTTTTGAGATGCTGTGATGATTCTTGGGGTTTAAAAAAACATTTACGAATTCCCTTACTGTGACGTTTTTGTTTAGTACTGTGACTGTTGTTGTGTTAGTACTGTGACTGTTGTGTGTTAGACTGGATGTTGTTGTGTTAGTAGGGGACTGTTTTTGTGTTAGACGTGACTGTTGTTGTGTTAGTACGTGACTGTTGTGTGTTAGTACTGGACTGTTTTTGTGTTGTACTGTGGCTGTTTTGGGGTTTGACTGGACGTTTTCGTGTTTGTACTGTGCTGTTGTCGTGTTAGTACGTGATGTTTTTTTGTTAGTACGGACTTTTGTTAGTACTGTGACTGTTGTTTGTTTAGTACGTGACGTTTTCGTTTTAGTACTGTGCTTTTTTTTTGTGTTAGTCTGTGACGTTTTTCTTTTAGTACTGTGACTGTTGTTGTGTTAGTACTGGACTGTTTTTGTGTAGTACTGTGACTGTTTTGGTTAGTACTGTCTGTTGTCGTTTATACGGACGGGTTTTGTTTAGTACTGTGACTGTTGTTTTTGTTAGTACGGGACTGTTGTTGGGGTTTTTACGTGACTTTGTTGTGTTAGTACTGTGACTGTTGTTGTGTAGTACTGGACTGTTGTTGTGTTAGTACGTATGTTTGTTGTTTGTACGTGACTGTTTTGTGTTAGCTGTGCTGTTGTTGGTTTTGTATGTGACTGTTTTGTGTTAGTACGTGACTGTTGTTGGTTTGTCCCGTGCGTTGTTGTGTTAGTACGTATGTTGTGTGTTATAGTGACTGTTGTTTTTTGTTAGTACTTACTGTTGTTGTGTTAGTACGTGACTGTTGTTTTGTTAGTTACTGTGATTTTTTGTTTTTGTTAGTACGGGACTGTTTTTGGTTTGTACTGTGACTGTTTTTGGTTAGTAGTCTGGCGTACTCTCACTGCCCCCCCCCTCACCCCCCTCACCTCCCCACCTCCCTCACCTTCCTCCCTCCCCACCTTCCTCACCTCCCCCACCTCCCCCACCTCCCTCACCTCCTCCCTTCCTCACCTCCTCCCTTTTTTCCCTCCCTCCCTTCCTCACCTCCCCCCTCCCCCACCTCCCCCACCTTCCCCACCCCCTCACCCCCCCACCTCCCCCACCCCCCCCACCTCCCTCACCTCCCCCCACCCTTTCCCACCTCCCCCGCCTCCCTCACCCCCCTCACCCCCCTCACCTCCCTCACCTTCCCCACCTCCCTCACCTTTCCTCACCTCCTCACCTCCCTCACCTTCCTCACCCCCTCACCTCCCCACCCTTCCCACCTCCCTCCCTCCCCAAACCCCCCTCACCTTCCTCACCCCCTCACCCCCCCTCACCCTTTCCCACCTTCCTCACTCCCTCCCTCCTACCTCCCCACCCCCCCACCTTTCCTCACCTCCCTCCCTCCCCCACCTCCCTCACCCCCCCTCACCTCCCTCACCCCCCTCACCCCCCCTCACCTTCCTCACCTCCCTCACCTCCCTCACCTTCCTCACCTCCCTCACCTCCCCCCTTCTCACCTTCCTCACCTTCCCACCTTCCTCCCCCTCCTCACCCTCCTCACCTCCCTCACCTCCCCCACCTTCTCCCTTCACCCCCCACCCCCTCCCCCCTCCCAAAACCTCCCTCACCTCCCTCACCTTCCTCACCTCCCCAAACCTTTCCCCCCCACCTCCCCCACTCCCTCACCTCCTCCCCCCCTACCTCCCCCCCCCCCCCACCCTCCTCACCTCCCCCACCTCCCTCAACCCTTCCCACCTCCTCACCTCCCCCACCTTCCTCACCTTTCCCCACCTCCCTCCCCCCTCCTCACCTTCCTCCCTTCCTCACCTCCTCACCTCCCCCCACCTTCCTCCCTCCCCCACCTCCCTCACCTCCTCACCCCTTTTCCCCCTCAACTCCCTCACCTCCCCAACCCCCTCACCTCCTCACCTCCCACCTTCCTCACTTCCCCCACCCCCTCACCCCCCCCACCTATCCTCACCTCCTCACCTCCCTCACCCCCTCACCTTCCCACCTCCCCCCCCTCCCCCTCACCTCCCTCACCCCCCTCACCTTCCTCACCCCCCCTTCCCCCCCACCTCCCCCACCTCCCTCACCCCCTCACCTCCCCCTTTCCCACCCCCTCACCTCCCCCCTCCCCCACCTCCCTCCCCCCTCACCCCCCCCTCCCCCTTCCTCACCTCCTCACCTCCTCACCTTCCTCCCTCCCCACCCCCCCCTCACCTCCCCACCTCCTCACCTCCCTCACCCCTCACCCCCTTCCTCCCCCCCCCACCTTCCCCCAATCCTCCCTCCCCCACCTCCCTCACTCCCTCACCTTCCCCCCCCTCCCCTCACCTCCCTCACCCCCCTCACCCCACCCACCCCCCCCCCCTCACCTCCCTCACCCTTCCCCCCCCTCCCTCACCTCCCTCACCTCCCTCACCCTTTCCCCCACCTTTCCCCACCTCCCCAAAACCCCCCCTCACCTCCCCCACCTTTCCCCACCCCCACTTCCTCACCTCCCCACCTTTCCCACCTCCCTCACCTCCCTCACCTCCCTTTTCCCCCCCCTCACCTTCCCCCACCTTCCTCACCCTTCCCTCACTTTCCCCACCTCCCCCACCTTCCCCCCACCTTCCCACCCCTCACCTTCCCCACCTCCCTCACCTTCCTCCCTTCCTCCCTCCCTCACCTCCCTCACCTTCCCCCCTCCCTTTCCCCTCCTCCCTTCCTCCCCCACCTTTTCCCCACTCCCTCACCTCCCCCACCTCCTCACCTTCCTCACCTCCCCCCCTCCCTTCCCCCCTCCCCCCACCTCCCCCCACCCCCCCTCCCACCTTCCTCACCTCCTCGCCTCCCCACCTTCCTCACCCTTTTCCTCGCCCCCTCACCTTCCTCCCCCCCCCACCCCTCCCCCTTCCTCCCTCCCTTCCCCCCTCCCTCCCTCCCTCACCTTCCCCCACCTCCCTCACCTTCCTCACCCCCCCCCCTCCCCACCTCCTCGCCCCCTCACCCCTTTCCCCCCCCACCTCCCTCACCTCCCTCACCTTCCCCACCTCCCTCGCCTCCCTCACCTTCCCCACCTCCCCCCTTTTCCCCCTCCCCCCCCCTCACCTCCCTCACCTCCCTCACCTCCCTCCCCCTTTCCCCCCCCACCTCCCTCCCCCCTCACCTTCCTCCCCCCTCCCCCCTCACCTTTCCTCCCCCTCCCCCTCCCCCCTCCCCCACCCCTTTTCCCCCCCTTTTTGCCCTCCCTCACCTTCCTCGCCTCCCTCACCTCCCTCACCTCCCTACCTTCCCACCTCCCTCGCCCCCCCCTTTACCTTCCCCCCCACCTCCCTCCCCCTTCCTCCCTCCTTTCCCCCCCTCCCTCCCCACCTTTCCCCCTCCCTCACCTCCCCCCCTCCCTCACCCTTTCCCCGCCTCCCCCCCTTCCCCGCCTTCCCTCCCCACCCCCCACCTCCCTCACCCCCCTCACCTTCCTCCCTCCCCCACCTCCCCCCCTCCCCCCCCCTCCTCCCTCCCTCCCTCCCCCACCTTCCCCGCCTCCCTCACTCCCCACCTCCTCACCTTCCCCCCTCCCTGCCTCCCCCCCTTCCTGCCTCCCCTCACCTCCTCACCTCCCCCACCTCCCCCACCTTCCCCCGCCTCCCCCACCTTTCCCCGCCTCCCCCACCCCCTCACCTCCCACCTTCCTTCCCCCTCCCTCACCTTTCCCCCCTTCCCCCCACCCTCCCCCACCTCCCTCCCCCCTCACCTCCCCCACCTCCCTCCCTCCCCCCTCCCTCCCTCCCCCACCTTCCTCACCCCCTCCCTCCCCCACCTCCCTCCCTCCCTCACCCCCTCACCTTTCCCCCCCTTCCTCCCTCCCTCCCTTTCCCTCACCTTCCCCCCTCCCCACCTCCCTCACCTCCCTCACCTTCCTCACCTCCTCCCTTTCCCCACCTCCCCCCCTCCCTCCCTCCCCCTTTCCCTCCCCCGCCTCCCTCACTCCCCCACCCCCCTCACCTTTTCCCCCCCTCCTTCCTCCCTCCCTCACCCCCTCCCTCACCCCCTCACCCCCCTTCCTTCCCCCCTCCCTCCCTTCCTCCCTCCCTCACCCCTCCCTCCCCCCCCCCACCTTCCCCACCTTCCTCCCTCCCTCACCTCCCTACCCCCCCCTCCCCCCTTCCCTCCCCCCCTCCCTCACCTTTTCCCCACCTTTTTTCGCTCCCCACCTTCCGCCCCCCCCCCTCCCACCTCCCTCCCCTCCCTCACCTTCCTCCCTCCCTCCCTTCCTCCCTCCCTCACCCCCCTCGCCTCCCTCACCTTCCGCCTCCCTTCCCCCCTCACCTTCCCCCCCTCCCTCACCTTCCGCCTCCCCCCCCCCCCCTCCCGCCCTTCCCCCCCCCCTCCCCCCTCCCTACCTCCCCACCTTTTCCCCTCCCTCCCTCACCTTCCCGCCCCCCCTCACCTCCCCCCAACCCCCCCACCTCCCTCACCTCCCCCCACCTTTCCCCCCTCCCTCACCTTCCCTCACCTTCCTCGCCTCCCTCACCTTCCTCCCCCTCACCCCCCACCCCCCACCTTCCTCACCTCCCCCGCCCCCCTCACCCTTTCCCCGCCTCCCCCCCCCCTCCCTCCTCACCTCCTCACCTCCCCGCCTCCCTCACCTTCCTCCCTCCCCCCTTCCTCGCCCCCCTCACCCCCCTCCCTCCCCACCTCCCCCACCTTCCCCCCCCTCCCTCCCCCCTTCCTTCCTCCCTCCCCCCCTTCCCTTCGCCTCCCACCCTCCCTCACCTCCCCACCCCCCCCCACCTCCCTCACCCCTCCCCCCCCACCCCCCCCCCTCCCTCACCTTCCCCGCCTCCCCCACCCCCCTCACCCCCCTCCCTCCTCCCCCACCTTTTTCCCTCCCACCCCCTACCCCCCACCTTTCCCCACTCCCTCGCCTCCCTCCCTTTCCCCCCCTCCCCCACCTCCTCACCTCCCCCACCTTCCCCCACCTTTCCCGCCTCCTCACCTTCCCCGCCTCCCTCACCTCCCTCACCTCCCCCACCTTCCCCACCCCCCCCCCTCCCTGCTCCCTTTCCCGCCCCCCTCCCTCCCCCCACCCCTCACCTTCCCCCGCCCCCCCCACCCCCCCCTCCCCCACCTTCCTCACCTCCCCACCTCCCTCACCTTTCCCCCTCCCTCCCCCCTCCCTTCCCGCCTCCCTCACCTCCCTCCCTCCCCACCTTCCTCGCCTCCCTCACCCCCCCCCCTCACCTTCCTCCCTCCCTCATCCCCACCTTCCCCGCCCCCCCTCACCTCCCCCCCCCCTACCTTTCCCGCCTCCCCCCCCCACCTTCCCACTTCCCTCCCCCCCACCTCCCTCCCCCCCTCACCTTTCCCCTCCCGCCTCCCCCACCCCCTCCCTCACCCCCCCCCCTCACCTTCCAAACCCCCCCCCCCGCCCCCTCCCTTTCCCCCTTCCTCACCTCCCTCACTTTCCCACCTCCCTCACCCTCCCCCTCCCTCCACCTCCCCCCCTCCCTCCCCCCCTCCCTCCCACCCCCTCCCCCCTCCCCCTCCCTCACCTCCCTCACCTCCCCACCTCCTCCCTCCCTTCCCTCCCCTTCCCCCTCCCTCACCTCCTCCCCCCTCACCTTCCTCCCTCCCCCACCTTCCTCACCTTTCCCCCACCTCCCCCCTTTCCCCACCTCCCTCCCTCCCCACCTTCCCCCCCCCTCCCTCACCTCCCCACCTCCCTCCCTTCCTTCCCCCTCCCTCCCCACCTCCTCCCCCTCCTACTTTTCCCCCCCCCCCTCCCCACCTCCCTCACCCTCCCCCTCCCTCCCTTTCCCTCCCTCCCCCTCACCCCCTCCCTTCCTCACCTCCTCTACCTCCCTCACCTCCCCCCTCCCTCACCTCTACCTCCCCTCCTCCCCCCCTCCCTCACCTCCTCCCTCCCCCCACCCCCCCCTTCCCCCCCTCACCTCCCACCCCCTCCCCTCACCTCCCTCCCTCCTCCCCCTTCCCCCCACCCCCTTCTCCCCCACCTCTCCATTCCCACCTCCCTCCCTCTCTCCCTTTCCCCACCCCCTCACCCCCCCCTCCCTCCCTCCCCACCTCCCTCCCCTCCCCCCCCCTTTCCCCTTTCCTCCTCACCTTTCCCCTCCTCACCCTCACCTCCCTCACCTCCCCAAACCCCCCTCACCCCCCCTCCCCCCACCTCCCCCTCCCCCCTCCTCACCTCCCTCACCTCCTCTACCTCCCTCACCCTTCCTCCCCTCCCCCTCACCTTCCCCCCCCCTTCCTCTTTTCCTCCCTCACCTCCTACCTCCCCACCTCCTCTACCTCCCACCTCCCTACCTCCCTTACCCCTCACCCCCCTCACCTTCCCTCCCTCCTCACTTCCTCCCTCCCCCTCTACCTCCCCACCTTCCCCCCCCTCCCCCCCTCCCTTTTACCTCCCTCACCCCCCCTCCCCCCCCCTCCCCCCACCTTCCTCTACCTCCCCCAACCTTCCTCACCCCTTTCCCCCCTTCCCCCTACCTTCTTACCTCCCCCCTCCCACTCACCCTCCCCCCCTCCCCCCACCTCCCCAAAACCCCCCTCCCTCCCTCACCTCCTTTTACCCCCCTCCTCCCTCCCTACCTTCCTCCCTCCCTCACCTTTCCCTACCTCCCTCACCTTTCCCCCCTACCCCCTCACCTCCCCCCACCCTCTACCCCCCTCCCTCCTTTTACTCCCCCACCCCCCCCCTCCCCCCCTTTCCCCACCTCCCTCCCCTTCCCTTTTTCCTCCCCCCTCGCCCTCCCTCACCTCCCCACCTCCTCCCTCCCTACCCCCCTCACCTCTCTACCCCCCTACCTCCCCTACCCCTCACCCCTTACCCCCTCACCTTCCCAAACCCCCCTCACTTTCCCACCCCCCTCACCTCCTCCCTCCCTCCCCTTTCCCTACCTCCCCCCTCCTCTTTCTTTTTTACTTTTCCCCAAACCCCTTTTATTTTCCCTACCTTTTTTCCCCACCTTTTCCCCCTAATTTTTTCACCCCTCAAAACCCCAAACCCATACTCCTTAAACCCCCCATTCCAAACCCCCCAATTCCCTTTAAAACCCCTCAGGGGGGTTTCCAAAACCCCAAACTTTCTTTAAACCCCCTCAAGTCCCCACCCTTCTTTCCCTCTTCCGCCACCCTTTAAAACCCCTCATTTCCCACCAACCTTTCCCCTCTTCCCCCCCCCTTTAAAACCCCTCATTTTCCAAAACCCCCAACTTTTCCCACCCCCTTTTTTCCCTAAATCTATTTTTAAAAAAAAACCTTTAACCTCAAATTTTTACTTTTTACTCTACCTGTTTCATTTTCTAAATTAACCTTTATGGTATTGTCCCTAATCTATTTTCCTTTCTAACCCCCCCCAAATCTTTTCTCCTATTTTTTCCTTACCCTTAATTCTTTTACTTTCTGGGTTTTACTCTTATCTACCTTTCTTCCTTTTTTGATTTTTCCCCCCTACTTTCTCAAAACCTTCGGTTTATTTACCCCCTTTTTATTTAATCTCAAAAAACCCCTACCCTCCCACGCCTATCCTCCTCCCTCTCCTACTTTTCCCTACCTTTTTAAAACCTTAAACCCCCCCCACTCTTTACTCCCTTCCCCTTCCAACCTCCTAAAAATTTTTCCCAATATCCCCGAAGTTTTTTTTTAAAATTATTTTGGGCCCGGAATTCGAACAGGCCCTTCATGTGTTTTTCCAAGGTTTTTTTCGTTTTTTTAAGAAACCCCTTTTTAGATGGGTTTTCCAACCCCCAAGAAAACCCCCTTTTGGGCCCCAAGTCTGGTCAAAGACCCCTAACTTTGGGGGTTTAAAACCGGGGAGGAATGGTCCAAAAACAAAGGGCCCGGCCCCCTTTTTTAAGACCCCTTTTTTAATGGGCAAACCCCAAACTTGGGTTTTAGGGCCCCGTCAGAGTTAAGAACCCAAGACTGGTTTAAACCCCCGTCTTTTCCGGGGAAAGTTTTGGGCTTTGACCCCTGGTTACCGCTGGGTCTTTTTGCCCCTTTGTTTCCCGCCCACGGTGGGTTTGAATCCAGGGGCCATTTTTTGGCCAACCCACCGGGCCCGGCCTTTTTCCCTTTAAATCATTGTTTAAATTTAATTTCTTAACTCTTTTTATGTGTTTTTTGAGGGAAAGGGTGAAGGAAAAAGGGAAGGAGGAAGGGGAATGGGGAAGGGAGAGGGGGAAAAAAGGGGGGAAAGGGGGGAGAGGAAGAGGGGAAGAGAGAGAAGGGGAAGGAATGAGAGAAGGAGAGGGAAGAGAAAAGGGGGAGGAAAGGGAGAGAAGGGAAAAGGAATAGGAAAGGAAGGGAAAAAAGGGAAAAAAAAGAGAGAAAGGGGGAAAAAAAAGGAGAAAAAGGGAAGAAAAAAAAGGGGGAGAGAAAAGTGGAAAGGGGGGAAAGAAAAACGGGGAAAAAGGGGGGGGTAAAGTATCACCGTAAAAACATTCGTATATTTTATTCATGGAACAAAAGGGGGAAAAACCTAAAATTTTTCCCTCAAAACCCCTATTTCTGGGACCCAGTCTTGGTTTTAAATTTTTGCAATTACCCCCCCTCAAATTCTGACCGGTGGTGACATGTAGGTATACGTGCTGAAACGAAAAATTTACCACATGTAGCATTTTTATCTTTTTTGTTTACGTTTCTTGGTTTTTCAGGGCCCCTATGGGGGAAACTAAATGAAAACCCAGATGTTAATGGTTTAAAAACTCAAAAAACCCAAAGGGGGTTCCTTTTTCCTGAGGATGTTTGGGGGGGCGCCCCCCCAGGCCCGGGGGAAACCCCCTGGTCGGGTCCCCTTTTTTTTTTTTCTTAAAAACTTAATTGGGTTTAAAAATTTCAGAATTTTTTTAACAAAAACTTCAAATTTAAAATTTATTTAATTTTATTCTTTTTTGTTTTATTCTTTTAAATTTTTTAATTTACATTTTTTTTTTTTTTTTTTTTTAAAAAAAAAAAAAAAAAAAAAAAAAAAAAAAAAAAAAAAAAAAAAAAAAAAAAAAAAAAAAAAAAAAAAAAAAAAAAAAAAAAAAAAAAAAAAAAAAAAAAAAAAAAAAAAAAAAAAAAAAAAAAAAAAAAAAAAAAAAAAATTTTTTTGGGAAAGAAAAGGGAAGGGAAAAAGAAGAAGGGAAGAAAAGGGGGGGGGAGAAAGGAGAGGAGAGAAGGGGGGGCTGGGTGTACCGGTTAAAAATTTAAAAATAATTTTTTAAAATTTCATAACATCTGGCAGATGGGATTTTGTTTTCCCGTTTTTGGGCCCGTTGGTTGTTTTTTGGTTTTTGGTTTTCCTTTTTTTTTGCCGGGTGGGTTCCCCCTTGGTTTGGTGCCGCGGGGGTTTTTCTTTTGTTTGCTCTTGGTTTTTTTTGTTTTGGGGTTTTCCTCGTGGTTTTTTTCTTGGTGGGCCCTGGTGGGGTTTCCCTGGTTTGGTGTTGCCTGTGTTTTTTCCCGGGTTTTTGGGGCGGGTTTGGTTGTCCCGTTTGGGTTTCCGGGGGGTTTCCGGGTGGTTCCCCCGGGGGGGCCCCGGTGGTAGGGTTTGTTTTTTTTTTTCTTTTTTTCGGTTTTTGTTCCTTTGTTTGTTTTTTTTTTTTCTTTTTTTTTTTTTTTTTTTTTTTTTTTTACTATTTTTATTATTATTATTTTTAATTATTTTTATTGGGGGTTATGTTTATATTGTTATTATTTACTTAGGCCTGCCCTTAGGCCGAAAAATCCTCGAAGCCTCCTTTGGTTTCTCTTTAGACATTGAATTAGTGTTGGGGGCCCTAAACTGAACCATGTGATTGACTTGGTTTTTATGATATGTTGGTGGTGGCTGCCGGCAGGCAAACCTGGCTTAAATATGATGATAATAATTGGTTTAATTACCAAAAACATGGCCCGGTGGCAGTCAGTGGGTTTTTGTGTTGCCCTGTGTGTGTTGTGTTGTCCGTTGTGTTGTGTTGCCCTGTGTGTTTTGTGTTGTCCGTGTGTGTTTTTGCTCTGTGTGTGTTGTGTTCCCCTGGTGTGTTGTTTTGTCCTGGTGTGTTGTTTTTGCCCTGTGGGGTGTGTTGCTTGTGTGTGTTGTGTTGCCCTGTGTGGGTTGTTTTGGGCCTGGTGTTTTTGTTTTTGCCCTGTGTGTGTTTTCCCTCTGTGTGTGTTGTGTTGCCCGTGTGTGTTGTGTTGTCCTGTGTGTTTTGTTTTGGCCCTGGTGTGGGGTTGCTCTGTGTGTGTTGTGTTGTCTGTGTGTGTTTTTTTTTCCTGTGTGTTTTGTGTTGTCCTGTGTTTTGTGTTCCCCCCTGTGTGTTTTTTGTGTTGCCCTGTGTGTTTTAGTGTTTTTCCTGCGTGTGTTGTGTTGCCCTGTGTGGTGTTGCTCTGTGTGTTTGTTTTGCCCGTGTGTGTTGTGTTCCCCTGTGGGGTGTTGTGTTCCCCTGTGTGTTTTGTGTTGCCCTTTTGTGTGTTGTGTTGCCCTGTGTGTGTTTTTTTTGCTCTGTGGGTGTTGTTTTGGGCCCTGTGTGTGTTGTGTTGCCCTTTGTGTGTTTTTGTGTTCCCCCCTTTTGTGTTTGTGTTCCCCTGTGTGTTTTGGGTTTTGCCCTGTGTGTGTTGTGTTGCCCTTTTGTGTTTTGGGGTTTGTCCTTTTGTGGGTTGTGTTGTCCGGGTGTGTGTGTTGCTCTGGTGTGTTGTTTGTCCTGTTTTTTTTTTGTTTTTGTCCTGGGTCTGTTGTGTTGCCTGTGTGTGGTTGCTTTTGTGTGGTTGTGTTGCCCTGTGTGTGTTGTGTTGCCCTGTGTGTGTTGTGTTGCCCCTGTGGGTTTTGGTGTTGTCCTGTGTCTGTTGTTTTTGTCCTGTGTGTGTGTTCCCTCTGTGTGTTTTGGGGTTTTTGTCCTGTGTGCGTTGTGTTGTCCTGTGTGTGTTGTGTTGTCCTGTGTGTGTTGTTTTGGGCCGGGTGTGTGTTGTGTTTTTCCTGTGTGTGTTGTTTTGTCCTGTGGGGTTTTTGTGTTGTCCTGGTGGTTGGTTTTCCTGTGTGTGTTTTTGTTGTCCGGTGTGTGTTGTGTTGTCCTGTGTGTTTTGTGTTGCCCTGTGGTGTTGTTTTGCCCTGTGGTGTTGTGTTGCCCTTTGCGTGTGTTGTTTTTGTCCTGTGTGTGTTGTTTTGGGCCTGTGTGTGTTGTGTTGTCCTGTGTGTGTTGTGTTGCCCTGTGTGTGTTGTTTTGCCCTGTGTGTTTTTGTGTTGTCCTGGGGTGTGTTGTGTTGTCCTGTGTGGGGTTGTTTTGTCCTTTTGTGTTTTTGTGTTGCCCTGTTTTTGTTGTTTTTGTCCTGTGGGTGTTGTGTTCCCCTGTGTTTTTGTGTTGTCATGTGGTGTTGTGTTGTCTGTGTGTTTTGGGTTTTGCCTGTGTTTTGTTGGGGTTGTCCTGTGTGGTTGTTTTGGGTCTGGTGGTTGTGTTGTCCTGTGGGGGGTTTGTTGTCCTGTGTGTGTTGTTTTTGGCCTGTGTGTGTTGGGGTTCCCCTGTGTCTGTTGTGTTGTCATGAGTGTGTTGTGTTTTCTTGTGTGTTTTTTTTGCCTGTGTGTGTTGTGTTGCCCTTTTGTCTGTTGTTTTGTCTGTGTGTTTGTGTTTTTTTGGTGGGGTTGTTTTGCCCTGTGTGTGTAGTGTTCCCCTTGTGTCTGTTGTGTTGTCAGTGTGTGTTGTTTTTCTTGTGTGTTTTTGTTTTTCCTGTGTTTTGTGTTTTTGTTGTCCGTGTGTGTTGTGTTTTTCCTTTTGTGTGGGTTGTGTTGTCCTGTGTGTGTTGTGTTGTCCTGTGGGGGGTTGGGGGTTGCCCTGTGTGTGTTGGTTGCCCTGTGTGTGTTGTGTTGTCATGTGTGTGTTTGTTGCCCTGTGTGTGTTGTGTTGTCCTGTGTCTGTTGTTTTGTCATGTGTTTTTGTTGTGTTGCCTGTGTGTGTTGTTTTTTTCATGTGTGTTTTGGGGTTGCCCGGGTTGTGTGTTGTGTTGCCCTGTGTGTGTTGTGTTGCCCTGTGTTTTGTTGGGGTTATCCTGTTTTGTGTTGTGTTGTCCTGGTGTGTTGGGGTTGTCCTGTGTGTGTTTGTTTTTCCTGCGTGTTTTGTGTTCCTGTGTGTGTTGTTTTGCCCCTGTGTGTGTTGTGTTTTTTCCTGTGTGGGGTTGTGTTGCCCCCTTGTGTGTTTTTGTTGTCCTGTGTGTGTGTTGTGTTCCCCTGTGTGTGTTGTTTTTGTCCTGTGTGTTTTGTGTTGCCTTTTGTGGGGTTGTGTTGCCCTGTGTGTGTTGTGTTGTCCTGTGTGTGTTGTGTTGTCCTGTGTGTGTGGTTGCCTGGGGGTTGTTGTTTTGGGCCCGGTGTGTTGTGTTGCCGTTGTGTTGGTTTCCTGTGGTTTTTGTGTTGTCCGGTGTTTTGGGGTGTTGTGTGTCCCTTTGTGGTTGTGTTGCCCGTGGTGTTGTGTTGTCCTGTGTGTGTTGTGTTGTCCTGTGTGTTTGTGTTGTCCTGTGGTGTTGTTTTGTCCGTGTGTGTTTGTTTCCGTTGTGTTTGTTGTCTGTGGGTTTGTTTTTTTTTGGGTTTTTTTTTTTTTGGGGCCCCTGGTGTGTTGTTTTTTCCGTGTTGTTGTGTTGTCAGTTGTTTGGGGGGTTGTGTTTTGTTTTGCCCTGGTTTTTGTGTTCCTTTTTGGGGTTTTTCTTTTGTGTTGGTTTCTTGTGTGTGTGTGTGTGTTTTTTTTCCTGTGTGTGTTTGTTTGTCCTGTGTGTGTTTGTTGTCTGTGTGGTTGTGTTGTCTGTGTGTGTTGTTTTGCCCGGGGTTGTTGTTTTGCCCTGTTTGTTTGTGTTGTCTGTTTTGGGTTTTTTGCCCTGTGGGTTTTTTTCGTGTTGTTTGTTTTGTTTTTGTTGTTTTTGTCCTGTGTTGTTGTTTTGCCTGTGTTGTTGTGTTGCCCGTGTTGTTGTTTTTTCCCTTGTGTGTTGTGTTGCCTGGGTTTTGTGTTGCCTGTGTTGTTGTGTTGCCCTGTTGTGTTTTTTTGTTTGTTGTGTGTGTTTGTGTTGCCTGTGTGTGTTGTTGTCCTGTGTGGTTGTGTTGCCCTGTTGTGTTGGTTGCCTTTGTGTGTTGTGTTGTCCTGTGTTGTTTGTTGCCCTGTGTGGTTGTGTTTCCTTGTGTTTTTGTTTGCCTGTGTGTGTTGTGTTGCCCTGTGTGTGTTGTTTTTGCCCTGTGGTGTTGTGTTGCCTGTTGTGTTGTGTTGTCTTGTTGTTTGTTGTCCTGTGTGTGTTGTTTTGCCCTGTGTGTGTTGTGTTGTCCTGGTGTGTTGGTTGTCCTGGGGTGGTTTGTTGTCCTGTTTTTGGTTGCCCCTGTGTGGTTGTGTTTCCTGTTGTGTTTGTTGCCCTGTGTGTGTTTGTGTTGCCTGTTGTGTTTTTGGTTGTTTTTTGCCCTGGTGTGTTGTGTTGCCTGTGTGTGTTGTGTTGCCGTGGGTGTTGTGTTGTCCTGTGTGTGTTTGTTGCCTGTGTGTGTTGTGTTCCCCTGTGTTTTTTGTGTTGCCCTGTGTGTGTTGTTTTGCCTGGGGTGTGTGGTGCCCTGTGGTGTTGTGTTGTATGTGTGTGTTTTGTTGTCCTGTGTGTGTTTGTTGTCCTGTGGGGTTTTGTTGTCCGTGTGTGTTGTTTGCCCTGTGTGTGTTGTGTTTTTTGTGTTTGTGTTCCCTTGGGTTTTGTGTTGCCCTGTTTTGTGTTGTGTTGTCCGTGGGTTGTGTTGTCCTGTGGTGTTGTTTTGTCCGTGTGTTTGTGTTGCCCGGGTTGTGTTGGTTGCCTTTGTGTTTTTGTTTGCCCTGTGGTTTTTTGTTGTCCTGTGTTGTTGGTTGTCCTTGTTGTTGTGTTGTTTGGTCTGTTGTGTTGTCCTGTGTGTTTGTTGTCCTTGTGGTTGTGTTGTCCTGTGTGTGTTGTGTTGTCCTGTGTGTGTTGTGTTGTCCTGTGTGTGTTGTGTTGTCCTGTGTGTGTTGTGTTGCCCTGTGTGTGTTGTGTTGCCCTGTGTGTGTGTTGTGTTGTCCTGTGTGTGTTGTGTTGTCCTGTGTGTGTTGTGTTGCCCTGTGTGTGTTGTGTTGCCCTGTGTGTGTTGTGTTGCCCTGTGTGTGTTGTGTTGCCCTGTGTGTGTGTTGTGTTGTCCTGTGTGTGTTGTGTTGCTCTGTGTGCTTTGAATTCTTGATGTTTCGTACAGTTAGCCACTGTGTAGAGCTTTATCTAGGCTTGATAGGGCTCTGCATAGAGCGAAACGTAGTTGATGTGGAAAGTGGTCAGCCTAGCTGCAATCTTTATGTTGCTGTGCGGGCGGCTAGCAACAACAGCCTCATTTGGGGCCGAGCTGCAAGGGCGTTGATCTCAGAAATCGACTCTAGGAAGGTAGACACTACCCGGAAGCAAGTAGATACGTGTAAAGGCATACAGGCACTGTCTGTAATACCTGGTGTAAGTTGGTACCTGTAAAGACATAGGCACTGTCTGTATACCTGGCAGTAAGTTGGTACCTGTAAAGACATAGGCACTGTCTGTATACCTGGCAGTAAGTTGGTACCGTAATGTTGAATAAAGGCAACTGTCTGTATACCTGGCAGTAAGTTGGTACCTGTAAAGACACTAGGCACTGTCTGTATACCTGGCAGTAAGTTGGTACCTGTAAAGACATAGGCACTGTCTGTATACCTGGCAGTAAGTTGGTACCTGTAAAGACATAGGCACTGTCTGTATACCTGGCAGTAAGTTGGTACCTGTAAGACACAGGCACGTCTGTATACCCTGGCTCAGTTAAGTTGCGGACCTGTAAAGACATAGGCACTGTCTGTATACCTGGCAGTAAGTTGGTACCTGTAAAGACACAGGCACTGTCTGTATACCTGGCAGTAAGTTGGTATTGTAAAGACACAGGCACTGTCTTTACCTGGCAGTAAGTTGGTCCTGAAAAAGACATGGGCCCTGTTTATACGGGCAGAAAGGGTTGGTACCTGTAAAGACACAGGCACTGTCTGAACGGGCAGTAATTGGTACCTGTAAAGACATAGGCCTGTCTGTATACCTGGCGTAAGTTGGTCCCTGTAAAGCATGGGCACTGTTGTATACCTGGCAGAATTGGTACCTGTAAAGAACCCCGGCACGTTGTATCCCGGGTATAAGTGGTACTTGTAAAGACAAGGCCTGTCTGTATACCTGGCAGTAAGTTGGTACTTGTAAAGAACGGCCGTTGTATACGGGCAGAAAGGTTGGGGAAACTGAAAGACACAGGTGCTGTCTCGAGTGACAGTAGGTTTGTACAACACAAACGGGGGATTATCATGACAGAATTCCTAGGTGTTAGAAACGCTGATAGTGTTTATGTCGATGTGTGTTATGTGTACGCTTGGTGTTTTTGTGTTCTAGTTGTTCAAAACGGTGGTGGTGTTTTACTTGTGTCTGGTCGCAAAATACCCCTAAAAAACCCCGAACAGGGGTTGTATATACCCAAAGGGATGTATACAACCCTGTATACTCCCCTTGTACCCCTTTTACAATGGGATTATACAGAGGGGGGTGGTACCTGTCGTGTTCTCAGTATACCCTACTATTTTATGGTACCCGGTAACCCACATGTAAACACACAAGTTACTTGCCTGTATTTTTCCGGTTGTAGTCATCCCGCAGCAAGTCTTTTTGGGAAAAAAAGAAAATAGTGGGGGAAGGGAGCTAAAGGGGTTGTGTGTAAAGTTTTTCAATTAAAAAAAACACTGGTAAAAAATGCCCCAAATAAAAGTTTGTAAAATTTTAACCCCTTGAAATTGTCATTTTTAGGTTAGGTTTGTCGGGAAAAGGAACGGTGTTTTTCCCCCACATGGGAGAGAGGAAACTTACACGACGTTTGGGCCGAATTGGACCTTTTACAACAGAAAACCTACCAACGTAGGTTTTTCAGAAACAGGAAAAGTGGACAAGTGTCTTAGTCATGTGATGACCAGCACTAAGCTTTTTGGTCACTGACCGAGGCCTTTCCACGGCAAACCCCTCACCCCTTAAAATGAACGTTATGATTTTAACCATTATTTTTAAAAAACTGTCATTATGCTATTAAAGACGGATGAAAAATTTTTAAGAAACTATCAGGCCTTAGTGAGGGGGTTAGATGTTTAGTCAAAACTTGCATGTATTTATACTGTTGTTAAGCTTATTACTTATTTAACCATTGAAGCTAAGTTGGGTGAATATTTGTGTTAATGGGTTTGGGTTTGAGAAGGACGTACCTAGTATGGGCCAGTAGGTCTGCTGCAGTGCTCATCTTTTCTTATGTTTCTATTCGCATCTAACATTGTTGTGGGATACCTCAGCTCTCTTCTGTTTTATTGTGGTTACAAGATTGGTAGCGCACCCAGCTTACACAGTGAGGTCCTTGGTTCGATCCTGGTACGGGTGGAAACATTTGGGGCGTATTCCTTAAGACAAACCCGCTGTACCCGTTACCTCAAAGTGGGACCCGGGTTTGTCAACTAACGTGGGTCGCATCCTGGGGGCAAAATTAACCTAAGTTGCGAGAAATGTTCTGCATAACCAGGGACTGTATAGTATGTCATTGATGTTAGCTGTGGTCTGTACAAGTTGTATCGTACTTGTAGAAATAAAGTTTTTTATTTTATTATTTTTTTTTTTTATTTTATTATTATTATTATTATTATTATTATTATTATTATATGCCCATTAGCTGTGAGACCAGGATCATTCAAAACCCTTGTCACCCAGTTTTAAACAGTTTTTTGGGGAACCTTCAACCAGATTTTCACGTACAAAAAACCCACCCCCACATCAACAGCAAGGACTGGAAACCCACCTGCCCCATTCTCTTGTGTTCTCCTTTCATTGTAGTGAGGACGATTTTTAAAACCAGATCGAAATGCACAAAACAACTAATTAAACTATCTAGTATTTATGTATTTTTCCGCTTCCTTTGTACGTCTTAAACCGGATTTTGATAATCCATAAAATGAAACCGGACTTTAAAAAGTTTTTTTCGGTTTTTCTTGCGCGCGGGGCCCAAACACCCACACCCAAACACACACACCACACACACACCCCAACACACACACACCCCACACACACACACAAAACACACATATATAAATTTTAAAATATATTATAAAATATATTAAAAATTATATATATATTTATATAATGTATATATATGTATTTTATGCCCTTTCCCCGAATAGGAAAAAACCCAACGTTTTTTGGGCTTAAAAAAACAAGGGTTTTTCTTGCCAAAATAAACCCTTTTTTATATATATTATATATAATATATAATATATTTTATATATATATATTTTATATTTTAATATATATATATATATATAAATTATATTTTATATATTAAAAATAATATTGGGGGTGTGAAGGGGGGCACAAAGGTCGCAACCGACGGGGTGGACATAAACCACAGGTGGACGAGAACAGAAATACAGATTGGGGGCCTTCGATTCCTGAAGAAACCTTTGTCAGGAGCAAGAAAAGTAACGAGTTAAAAAATACATCACTTGTTTTCCAGTGTGTACACCTAAAAATTTTATTTTTAAATTTCCCTGATTGGGGAAATTAAAAGGAAACTTAGTAGCTAGCGATGAACAGGCTACATCAACCGAAATCACCCTCGTGCAGAAATTTGGCTTTAAACCTAAAAAAAAAGTGAAAGTAAATGTCCCTAAGAGCGCCCCAACTGACAGCTCCTAATTCCCCTAAGCAGTCCCCCATTGACGTATTGAAGATTAAAAATTGTACTTGATTTTAAAATTGGGGGAAAGAAGTGAAGTTTTGTTTCAACCCTACCAGACCCCCTTGTTACTTAGGTTTTAAAGTGGGGTTTAGTTTTTGGAAACCTTTCCCTTGACTGAACCATCCCCCAAAATACTGTCTTGACGAACCACCACCCACACTACTGTTTTGGGACTGAACCTCCCCCACACTACTGCCCTTGCCCTGAACCATCACCCACACTGCTGTCTTGACTGAACCACCACCCACACTACTGTCTTGACTGAACCACCACCCACACTACTGTCTTGACTGAACCATCACCCACACTACTGTCTTGACTGAACCATCACACACACATTTGCTTGACTAAAACCCAAACCACCCCCATACTGTCTTGCCCGAACCATAAACCCAAACCACTACTGTCTTGCCCAAACCCAAACCCCCCACACTATTTCCCTTGACTTAAAACCATCACCCACACACGTTTTTGACTGAACCCTTTCACCCACACTATGTTCTTGATTTAAACCCAATCCCCCAACACTACTGTCTTGACTGAACCATCACCCACACTACTGTCTTGACTGAACCATCACCCACACTACTGTCTTGACTGAACCATCACCCACACTACTGTCTTGACTGAACCATCACCCACACTACTGTCTTGACAGAACCATCACCCCCCCTACTGCCTTGGGACTGAACCACCACCCCCACTACGTCTTGCCCTAAACCCATCACCCAAAATTTACGTCTTGACTAAAACCACACCCACACTACTGTTTGACTGAACCCACCCCACTACTGTTTTTAAACTAAAACCACCCCCACACTACTGCCTTGATTTGAACCACCACCCCACACTACGGTTTTGACTGAACCTTCCCCCACATACTGTCTTGACTGAACATCACCCACATTTAGGGTTTTTTGACAAAACCCAATCACCCACACTACTTCTTGACTAAAACCATCCCCCACACTACTGTCTTGACTAAACCATCACCCAAAACTATTTGTTTTGGGGACTGAACCATAAACCCACATCTGTCTTGACTGAACCATCACACCACTACTGCCCCTTGACTGAACCACCCACCCACACTACTGTCTTGACTGAACCATCCCCCACACTACGGGTTTTTTGACTAAAAACCATCACCCCCACAAACTGTCTTGACTGAACCACCACCCACCTACTTGGTCTTCAAAACCATCACCCACACTACTGTCTTGACTGAACCATCACCCACACTACTGTCTTGACTGAACCATCACCCACACGACTGTCTTGACTGAACCCCCAAACCCAAAACGGGCTGTTTTTGATTGAACCACCCAAAACACTACTGCCCTTGATGAAAATTCCCCCAAACACTACTGTCTTGACTGACCCACCACCCACACTCTGTTTTGACTAAAACCACCCCCCCACACTACTGTTTTGACTGAACCTCACCCACACTGCTGTCTTGACTAAAACCACCACCACACTGCGTTTTGACTGAACCATAAACCCCACACTACGGGGGTCTTGACTGAACCATCACCCACACTACTGTCTTGACTAAACCCCACCCCCCACACTACTGTCTTAAAGAACCATCACCCCACTGTGCCCCTTGACTAAACCCACCCCCCCACACTATGTTTTTGACTGCCCCCATCACCCACACTGCTTTCCTTGACAAAACCCCCAACCCACATGCTGTTTTTACTAAACCCATCACACACAAACGTCTTGACTAACCACCCAACCCCCACACTACTGTTTTGGCAAAACCCATACCCCCACTACTGTTTTGACTGAACCACCACCCCCCACTATGTTTTGACTGAAACCACCCACACTATTTGTTTTACTAAAAACCATCCCCCACACGCGCCCTTAAACTGAACCACCACCCCACGGGCCTGTTTTTTATGAACCATCACCCACATACTGCTTGATTTGAACCATCACAAAAACACTACTGTTTTGGGACTGCCCCAATCACCCACACTGCGTCTTGACTAAAACCACCACCCACACTCCCGTCTTGACTGAACCATAACCCACACTACTGTCTTGACTAAAACCACCCCCCCACACAACGGGGTCTTGACTAAACCATCACCCAAAACTATTTGTTTTTGACGAACCATCACCCAACTACTGCCCTTGACTAAAACCCATCCCCCCACACTACTGTCTTGACTGAACCATCACCCACACTATGCCCTTGACTGAACCACACCCACACTACTGTCTTGACTAAACCATAAACCCCACATTTACTGTTTTGATTAAACCACCACCCCACTACTGTCTTACTGAACCACCCCCCCACACAAAACTGCCCTTGCCCGGAACCACCCACCCACACTACTGTCTTGACTGAACCCCCAAACCCACACAAACTGTTTTGACTGAAACCACCACCCACACTACTGTTTTTTGACTGAACCGCCACCCAAACTACTGTCTTGACTGAACCCCCACCCAAAACCAAACTGTTTTTGACTAAACCCATCACCCCCCACTACTGTTTTGGGACTGAACCATACCCACACTACTTTTTGCCCTGAACCATCCCCCACCCCACTGTTTGACTGAACCATCCCCCCCCTACTGTCTTGACTGAACCACCACCCCCACTACTGTCTTGACTGAACCATCCCCCCACACTCCCGTTTTGACTAAACCACCCCCCCAAACTGCGGTCTTGATTTGAACCATCACCCACCCCTACTTTTCTTGCCCTGAACCATCAACACACTACTGTCTTACTAAACCATCCCCCCCCACTTGTTTTTGACTGAACCATCACCCACACTGCGGTCTTAAAAAGAACCCCACCCACACTACTGTTTGACTAAACCAAAACCCACACTACTGTCTTGACTAAACCCTTTCACCACACACTACTGTTTTGACAAAACCAAACACCCACACTACTGCCCTTGACTGAACCATCACCCACACTACTGCCCTTGACTAAACCCAATCACCCCACACTGCGTCTTGACAAAACCCCCCAAACCCAACACTGTCTTAAATAAACCCACCCAACCCAAAAAAAACTGCCTTGACTGAACCTTTCACCCCCCACTACGGTCTTGACTAAACCCCATCACACACACTACTGTCTTGACTGAACCATCACCCACACTACTGTCTTGACTGAACCATCACCCACACTACTGTCTTGACTGAACCACCACCCACCCCTACTGCTTGACTGAACCATCACCCCCCATACTGTTTTGGGACTAAAACCACCCCCCACACTACTGCCCTTGACTAAACCCAAATCACCCACACTACTGCCTTGCCCTAAACCCAAACCACCCCCCATACTGTCTTGACTGAACCATCACCCACCACTACGGTCTTGACTGAACCATCACCCACACTACTGCCCTTTGACTGAACCCCCCAACCCACATACTGTCTTACTAAAACCATCACACACACTACTGTTTTTGACTAAACCCCAAACCCCACACTACTGTCTTAAACTGAACCACCCACACACATACGGGTTCTTAAATAAAAACATCACCCACACTACTGTTTTTGACTAAACCACCACCCCAACTGTCTTGATGAACCATACACCCCACTACGGTTTGACTAAAACCATCCCCCCACACTACTGTCTTGACTGAACCCACCCACCCACACTACCCCCTTGCCCTGAACCACCACCCAAATTTACGTCTTGACTAAACCCCAACACACACACTGCCCTTGACTGAACCATCACCCCACAATACTGTTTTTGGGACTAAAACCATCACCCACATTTCCCGTCTTGATAACCCCACCCACACTACTGTTTTTTGACAAAACCACCCCCCCACATACTGCCCTTGAATAAACCCATCACCCACACTACTGCCTTGATAAAAACTCCCCACACTACTGTCTTAAATGAACCATCCCCCCACACAAATGTTTTTGACTAAACCCATCACCCCACATACGTTTTGGGACTAAACCATCACCCACCCCCCTACTGTTTTGGGGACTAAAACCATCCCCCCACACTCCCTCCCTTGACTAAACCCCATCCCCCACACTACTGCCCTTGACTAAACCCACCACCACACTACTTTTTTTGGCCCCTGAACCCCCCACCCACACTACTGCTTGACTGAAACCCCATCCACCACTACTGTCTTGATTTAACCACCACCCACACTACGGCCTTGACTAAAAACCATCACACACATACTGTTTTTGACTAAAAACCATCACACCACACTCTGCCCTTGGGAAAATGAACCATCACACACACTATTTGTCTTGAATAAACCCACCCCCCCCACCCTACTGTTTTGACTAAACCCCCACCCACACTATTTGTCTTGACTAAACCCATCACACCAACTACTGCTTGACTAAAACCATAAACCCCACACTGCCTTGACTGAACCATCACCCACATACTGTCTTGCTAAACCACCCCCCCCCACACTACTTTTTAAAAACTAAACCCATCCCCAACCCAACTCTGTCTTGACTGAACCATCAACCCAACTACTGTTTTGACTAAAACCCACCCACATACTGCCTTGACTAAACCCAATCACCCACCAACTGTTTGGACTAAAAACCACCCACACACACTCCGTTTTGACTGAACCATCACACACACTATGTCTTGACTGAACCATCCCCCACACTACTCCCCTTTGACTAAAACCATCACCCACACTACTGCCCTTGACTGAACCATCACCCCACAACTGCCCTTGATTTAACCCACCCCACACTACTGTCTTGACTAAACCCACCCCCCACACTTTCTTGACTAAACCCATCCCCACCACTACTGTCTTGACTAAACCCAAACCCCCCCACACTACTTTTCTTGACTAAAACCATCACACACACTACGTTTTGGGAATGAAACCACCCACACACACTATTTGTTTTGACTAAACCCATACACACACTGCGTCTTGACTGAACCACCACCCACACAAAACTGTTTTTTGACAAAAACCACCACCCACACTACTGCTTGACGGGAACCATCCCCCAACACTACTGTTTGACTAAAAACCATCCCCACCCCACTACGTTTGACTAAACCAAACCCCCACTATTTGCCTTGACGGGAACCCATCACCCACATTTACTGTTTGACTGAACCCCACCCACATTTCTGCTTGACTGAACCACCCACACCCCCATACTGTCTTAAACTAACCCAAATCACCCCCAAAACAAACGGGCTTGACTGAACCATCACCCACACTACTGCCTTGCCCAAAACCATCCCCCCACACTACTGTTTGACTAAAACCCAACACCCACACAACTGTTTGGACAAAACCATCACCCACACTACTGTTTGACTAAAACCCAACCCACACAAAACTGTTTTGACAAAACCCATCCCCACACGCTGTCTTGACTGAACCACCCCCCAAACACTACTGCCCTTGACTGAACCATCCCCCAAAACTGCTGTTTTGGGACTAAACCCCACCACCCACCCCCCTTTTGCCTTGACGAACACCCACACACACTACTGCCCTTGGAGGAACCATCCCCCAACCCTACTGTTTGACGAACCATAAACCACGCTACTGCCCTTGATTTAAACCACCCCCCAAAACTACTGTTTTGACTGAACCATCACCCACATTTACTGTTTTGACTAAAACCCCCACCCCCACACAAATTCTTGACTAACCATCCCCCCTTATTTCTGTCTTGCCCCGAACCCCCACCCACATCTTTTCCTTGACTGAACCACCAACCAACTACTGTCTTGCCCTGAACCATCACCCCCACTGCTGTCTTGACTGAACCACCCCCACACTGCTGTCTTGACTAAAACCATCACCCCCACTGCTGTTTTGACGGGCCCATCACCCACACTCCCTGTCTTGACTGAACCACCCCCCCCACCCCCCTCCCCCCTTGTTTGACTGAACCACCCACCCACATTTCTGTTCTTGACTAACCCCCACCCACACTACTGTTTGATTTAAACCCCTTCACCCACACTGATGTCTTGAATAAACCACCAACCCACACTGCTGTCTTTGATAAAACCCACCCCCCAAAAAAACTGCTGCCCCTTGACTAAAACCACCCACCCACCAACCTTACGGGCCCCCCCTTGATTTGAAACCAATCACCCCCCACAAACGTCTTAAACTGAACCATAAACCCACACTATGTCTTATTGAACACCACCCCAAAACAACTGTTTTTGGGGATAAAACCACCACCCCCCACTACTGCCCTTGACTGAACCCACCACCCCCATTTCTGTCTTGACTAAACCCCACCACCCACATGCTGCCCCTTGATGAACCATCACCACCCCAATTTGCCCTTTGACTAAACCCAAACCACCCCCACTGCTGCTTGACTAAACCTTTCACCCACACTAGGGTTTTTGGGACTGAACAAACCAACCACCTACTGTCTTGACTAAACCCAAAACACCCACCCCGCTGTTTTGACTAAACCCCAAACCCCCAAACCATACTGCCTTGACTAAAACCATCACCCCCCACTACTGTTTTTGACTGAACCTTCACCCACACTGCTTCTTGACTGAACCATCACCAAAATTACGTTTTTGACTAAACCCAAATTCACCCCCCACTACTGTTTTGACTGAACCTCACCCACACTCCCCTTGTTTTTGACGGGAAACATAAACCCACACTACTGTCTTGACTGGAACCATCACACACACTACTGTCTTTGATAAACCATCACACACACTACGGGTCTTGACTTGAACCCCCACCCACACTACTGTTCTTGACGAACCATCACCCACACAAACTGTTTTTTGACTAAACCAATCAAAACACACTACTGTCGACTAAACCCCACCACCCCCCCCTGCTGTCTTGACTAAACCATCACCCACACTCCCTGTCTTGACGGGAACCATCCCCCACATACTGTCTTGACTGAACCCCCACCCACACTACTGTCTTGACTAAACCCAATCACCCCACACAAACTGTCTTGACGAACCATCACCCACACTGCTTTTCCTTGACAAACCCAACACCCACACTACGGGTTCTTGATAAACCCATCACCCACACACTGTCTTGATGAACCATCACACACACTACTGTTTTTTGACTAAAACCATCACACACACTACTGTTTTGGACTAAACCATCACCCACATTACTGTCTTGACTAAAACCATCACCCACACTACTCCCCTTGGGGAAATGAACCATCCCCCCAACTACTGTCTTGACGGGAACCACCACCACCCACTCTGTCTTGCCCCTAAAAACCATCACCCCAAAACTACTGTCTTGACTAAACCCATCACCCACACTACTGCCCTTGGGACTGAACCACCCACCCACACTGCTGTTTTTGACTGAAACCACCACCCACACTGCTGCTTGACTAAACCCATCACCCACACTGTTTCCCCTTGATAAAACCATCCCCCCACCTACTGTCTTGCCCCCTTGAACCATCCCCCCAAAACTTCTGTTTTGGACTAAACCAATCCCCCCCCACCCCTGTTTTTGGACAAAAACCCTTTCCACCCACATACTGTTTTGGGACTGAACCACCACCCACACTACTGTCTTGACTGAACCATCACCCACACTGCTGTCTTGACTGAACCACCACCCACACTGCTGTCTTGACTGAACCATCACCCACACTACTGTCTTGACTGAACCACCACCCCCCACGGGCTGCGGGCCCTAAAACCACCCACCCCCCACTACTGCCCTTGACTGAACCCCCAAAACCACATACTGTTTTTTTTGGGGGACTAAACCCAAATCCCCCCACCCCCTGCTGTTTTGATTAACCCATCACCCACAATCCCCCCCTTGGATGAACCATCACCCACACTACTGTCTTGACTAAACCCAAATCACCCAAAACCTGCTGTCTTGACTGAACCATCACACACACTACTGTCTTGATGAACCTTTCCACCCACACAAATGTTTTGGATGAACCAAAAACCCCCCCATTTCTGTCTTGACTGAACCATCACCCCCACAAACCTGTTTGACTAAACCCCAACCCCCACACTACTGTTTTGGGCTGAACCATCACCCACACTACGGGTTTTAAAGCCCCCCCATCCCCCCACACTACGGGTCTTGACTGAACCATCCCCACACTGCTGTCTTGACGAACCACCACCCCACTACGTCTTGATTGAAACCATCACCCAAAATACTGTCTTACGAACCCCCCAACCCACACTGCTGTCTTGCCCTAAACCATCACCCACACTACGGGTTTTTGGACTAAACCCCATCCCCACACTACGGGTTTTATAAACCAACCACCCACCCCCCAAATTACTGTCTTGAGAACCCCCCAAAACCACCCACACTACTGTTTTGACTAAAACCATCACACACCTACTTTTCTTGATAAACCACCACCCACACTACTGTTTTTTGACGAACCATCACCCACACTATGCTTGACTAAACCCAAACACACACACTACTGTTTTGGGACTGAACCCCCCCCCAAAAACTCCCTGTCTTGACTAAACCCAAATTCCCACACTGCTGTTTTGGGCTGAACCCCCACCCCACACTACTTTTCTTGACAAAAACCACCACCCACATACGGGTCTTGATTTGAACCCACCACCCCACAACTTTTCCTTGACTTAACCCATCCCCCACACTGGGGCTTAAACTAAACCATCACCCCCCTTTTACTGTCTTGACTAAAACCATAAACCCACACTACGGGTTCTTGACTGAAACCATCACACCCCTACTGTCTTAAACCTAAAACCAATCAAAACACACTACTGTTTTTAAACTGAACCATCACCCCACAAACTGTTTTTGACTGAACCATCACCCACACAAACCCCTTTTAAACTAAAAACCCATCCCCCACACTACTGTTTTGGGATTTAAACCATCCACACATACTGCCCTTAAACTGCCCCCCCCCCAATCCCCCACATTTATTTCTTGACTGAACCATCCCCCAACACTATTTGTTTTAAACCAAACCCAAACCCCCACACTACTGACTTGACTGAACCCCCACCCAAAATTTGCTGTCTTGACTAAAACCCATCACCCACATTACTTTTCTTGACTGAACCACCCCCCCACACTACTGTTTTTGGATTTGAACCATCACACACAAAAACTTTCTTGCCCGAACCATCCACACACTACTGTCTTGACTAAACCCATCACCCACACTACGGTCTTGCTGAACCATCCCCCAAACCTACTGTCTTGACTAAACCCCCAATCACCAACACTACTGTCTTGACTGAACCATCACCCCACCCCTGTCTTGACTGAACCCCCAAACCCCACACTACTGCCCTTGACTAACCCCCAAACCCAACAAACTGTCTTAAATGAACCACCCCCCAACACTCTGTCTTGATGAACCACCACCCCAACACAAAACCCCCCTTGACTCCCCCACCCCCCACACTACTGCCCTTGACTAAACCCACCACCCACCAACTGTTTGGGCCCCAAACCTTCACCCAAACTACTGTTTTGAGAACCTTTCACCCACACTACTGTCTTGACTGAACCACCCCCCCACACTACTGTCTTACTAAACCCCAACCACCCACAATACGTCTTGACTAAACCCAAACACCCACACTACTGCCCCTTGACTAAACCATCACCCCCCTACTGTCTTGACTAAAACCACCACCCACACTACGGGTTTTGATAAACCATCCCCACACTACTTTTCGGGGATAAAACCCACCACCCACACTACTGTCTTGACTGAACCACCACCCACACTACTGTCTTGACTGAACCACCACCCACACTACTGTCTTGACTGAACCATCACCCACACTACTGTCTTGACTGAACCCACCCCCCCAACATTTACTGTCTTGATGAACCACCCCCCAAACATACTGTCTTGACTGAACCACCACCCACATTTCCTGTCTTGATGAACCACCACCCCACACTGCCCTTGACTAAACCCACCCCCCACACTACTGTCTTGACTAAACCCACCACCCACACAAACTGTCTTGACTAAACCCAACCACCCACACAAACTGTCTTGACTGAACCACCACCCCAACTACTGCCCTTGATGAACCCCCACCCCCCCACTACGGGTCTTACTAAACCCAAAATTTCACCCCAAAACCTAACCCCCTCTGTCTTGACTGAACCACCACCCCCCAAAGTCTTGACTGAACCCCCAAACCCAATTACTGTCTTAAAACCTGAACCCCCAAACCCCCCCTACTGTCTTGACTGAACCACCACCCACACTACTGTCTTGACTGAACCACCACCCACACTACTGTCTTGACTGAACCACCACCCACACTACTGTCTTGACTGAACCACCACCCACACTACTGTCTTGACTGAACCACCACCCACATTTACGGGTTCTTGCCCGGGAACCCCACCCCCCACTACGGGTCTTGACTGAACCACCACCCACACTACTGTTTTGACCGAAACCAAAAAACCCAAAACTACTGTTTTGGGATTTAAACCTTTCACCCACACAACTGTTTTTGACTGAACCCCCACCCACATGGTTTTGACAAAAACCATCACCCACACTACGCCCTTGATAAACCCAAACCACCACACTACTGTTTTTGATGAACCTCCCCCCCCCATTTACTGTCTTGACTGAAACCATCACACACACTACTGTTTTTGACTGAACCACACCCACACTACTGTTTTGACTAAACCCCATCCCCCACAAAACTGCCCTTGACTGAACATCACAACACAATGTTTGACTAAACCCATCACCCACACTACTGTCTTGACTGAACCCCCCACCCACACAAACTGTCTTTGCCTAAACCCACCACCCACATACTGTTTTGCCCTGAACCAACCCACACAAACTGTTTGACTGAACCACCACCCACAAACTGTTTGATGAACCCCCACCCACACTACTGTCTTGATTTTCCCCCCACCACCCCACACAACGTTTTGACCGAACCATCACCCACACTACTTTTTTTTGACTAAAAACCTTTCACCCAAATACTGTCTTACTGAACCACCACCCACACTACTGCCCCTTGACTGAACCACCACCCACACTCTGTCTTGACAAAACCCCCAAACCCACACTACTGTTTTTTACTGAACCATCACCCACACAAACTGTTTTTGGGGGGGAAACCCACCACCCACATTTATTTCTTGACTGAACCATCACCCACACTACTGTCTTGACTGAACCACCCACCCACATTTAGGTCTTGACTAAACCCCACCACCCAAAATACTGCCCTTGGGACTGAACCCCAAACCCACACTACTTATCATGTGGGAGTTCGTTTACGTGGATTAGGGTAAAAAATACTCACTAGGCTGTTAACGTGAAATTTTACTGTTATGGGGGACAGAGCCCTTGCCGCCGTGCCATCTCCTTGCTTCCACTCGAAAACACTGGCTAGGGCGGCGGCCATCCCCCCGCAGTGGGTTTTTTTAAAATTATGTCAGTCAGCACAATTGAAGGTGATTCAAGAGGGTTGGTCGTGAGTCAACGGACACTGGTTACTGGTAACGGTTATTTACGTTATTTACTACGAGATTACGGGGTAAACGGGTTTTACTACGTTATATTTATAAAAAGCTCGGCGAGTTTAACCGTATGTGGGTCCCAAACATACAATAATACAAACCTAGAGAGGGGCAGGTATACGGTTTGGGGCTGTTTCCCTTTTTAACAATTTTAAAAAGTAAACAACATGAACATTATAGAAACTTTAAGTAGAACATTGGAATGAAAGTTTTACAAAACTGAAAACTGAAAATTTAATACAAGGTATACTATAGTCCCCCCCTTAAAACTCAACAAATGAACAACGAAAATAAATTGAAAATTACAAAGGGGATAAAAACAAAAATTTTTTATCGATCGGGTCTGTATTCGTGTGATCTAAAGGAAATTTTGAGGAAGGAAAATATACAAAAAAAGATGTTTAAAAAGAAAGGCAGATTCCCGGGGCCGCAAATCTAGACTGTTTTAAATCCAGAATGCGGAGAGAACAAGAACCACAAAAAAAAAAAATTTTTTAAAAAACGAAAAAGTTGATACTGTAATTATTCAAAAAATACAGGTTTTTACATTTAAACCCCCCAAAAAGCTTTAAGGGGAAGGGTTGGCATTTTCAGAAAGGGTGTCAACTCTGGGAGGATCAAAACTGTAGCAATTTGGGTAATCATGCTGTATTTTTAGGCAAATTTTGAAAATTTGGAAAATTAAAAAATGAAACTTGAGGATTTCTCAATTTCCTGCGTGTACGAGGGAATAACGACATTCAGGTTGATCATCTGACGAGTAAAAAAAAGGAAAAAAGTACGGATCAGGAGGGTTGCGAGTCGTCCCCATTAGCGGGTTTTGGGAAAATCAAATTAAAAATTTACAAACTAACTTCATATGATCCAAAAGCGATTCCTTTTTTACCCACCCTTTCTAATCTCTCTAACCTTATACTTTTTTTCCATTTAAAATGTTTTAAAATACTCGATAAGGGCCAACAAACCTTTGAAACAAGCTTTGGCATAGCAACGTTTTGTTAAAATTTTTCACATAAATCCCCGAACCTACTTTTTATTTTGGATGGCTTTAAATCGGTTTTCGACTTTTGTAAATTCAGGGTGTTTAAATTTTTGAAGTGTTTTAGGATTTTTCTAAAAAAAAACTTTGATTTAAACTGGGGACGAGTTTTCTAGAAAACACAGGGTTTTTAATTTGGTTTCCCGGGTTAGAATATAAACAACTCAAAGGGAAAACCCTTTTTTTCTACAACCCTACAATGCATTTAAAGTGGAGTGTCACCTAAAAACATTTTTAAGGAGAATTTATAGCACACTGCAATCAAAGGGATAAACTTCATCCCAAATTTCCCCTGTTTTGGGATTTAATGGGCTTTTCAAGACATTCCCAAAAACTTTTTTATTGGTTCGTTTTCCCCTAACCCATTTTTCTGGCAGGATGATGAGGGAAAAATGGTGGATTTAGTGATCTTGTACAAGGTACACAATTTTTTAAGAAAATTTTATTACAGAATTTACCCCGTTAAAACTGTTATTTGGGACTTAGGGGGGGGTATTCCTTTTGATAATGCGTTCCTTTTTAAAGCTTTAGTACTGTCCCCGAGTCTTATCTGCAATAGGAACTAAAATCCCAAAATCGGTGAAATGGCTCCAAACACAAAAGATGTTTTTTTAAACCCTTTGGGGGGAAAATCGGAAAAAATTTGTTAAAAAAAATCTAAAACGCAAAAATCTTTTCCCCAAAGGGTTTGCCTTGTAGTTTGGGTACAATTGGGGTTGGAAATTTTTACCATTAGCATTTTCCTTTTTTTGTTGCATGCCAGACACTTTCATTTCCCCAAACCCTACTCAAAATTCAGTTTCCATAAAAAGGGCCAAAAAATATTTCAATCGGGTTGTTTTATGAACGATCCCCTACCAGGGTTGCAAAACCTGGTACAAACGTGAACAAACGTAAGGCTACATTTCCCAGTGACTTGGGGGAATTACTAACCCGGTTTTAAATCTTTTTGCTAGGAAATACCCAACTCGGGGTGTTCCCAAAACAGTAATTCGTGGTTCAAAGGAATGTCACTGAAAGGTGCTGGGGGCTTCACAGTCAGAATGATCTTTCCGGAGGGAGGGGTTTGAATACACCAGACCCCATTGGGGGTCGGTTCTTTTCTTTGGAAGGGAAAGAAAAAACTCGGAGGGGTGGGGTTTACCCCCCCGGTTGAAAAAAAAAAAAAATTAAAGCTATAACAGCAATATGAGGGAAGGGAGAACGAATCTACTATCTCAAACTAAAGCACAGGAGAAAAGAAAATGAACACGGTGAACAAAGCTGATATTTTTAGTCGCACACAGTGACATGGGGGTACAGCTTTAAACTTCACTTGCAAACATTAAAACATGGAAATTACTCGAGGAAAAAAAATTCTTACAAAGCATGATTACTGTTTTAAATAGGGTGGGAAACACAATCTGAAAACAAGGGGCAAAAAACAAAAAACTCAAGTGAGCACACTACCCCCAGAAAGGCTTTCTTTCAATTCTGGTGGCATCAGCAAGAGATGGGAAAAAACTCGTTGCAAAAAAAAAAGTTCTTCTCAAAAACGTTTCCCCCGGGAAGGAAAAGAATACTTGAAAAAAGTCGCCATTTGCAAGGAAAGTAAGCACTATCCCGCGTGCAAAGAATTTTTGTGGCTTTGGGTCCAGGCAGGGGGTGAAGATTACTAGTGCCTGACCGCTGCTAAAGTTAATAAGTAAAATTTACGGGATCTAAAGGGAAATTAATTGAACTTCCCCATTTCGCCAGGGAAATTAAAAAAATCTCAGATACAAGCTGTTAGAACAAACACATTGTCAAGGGTAGGTATTGTCTTTTTAGTCTAAAAGGGGAAAGTTGGAATGTAGATGTTATATTGGGCTTTGACAAGGGCCCAAAAAGGGTACCTAAGTGAACATTCAAAAAGGGCTGGGACATGACCGCAAACCATGCTTCAAACTATGTTTCATGGCCAATTTAAAAAAAGGGGGAACGCAAACAAGGGAATCACGAGTATAAAAATATAATATCTCGGTTTTCTGAGTCGGGCTGTCAGTCGGGAAAGGGAAATGGAAAGGGCTGATGACGGACCAAACAGTAAATTTGCCCGAAAAGGTCTGGGGTGTCGGGAAATTTACTAAGTATCATTGGGCGGGATGTGAGAAAATAATGGCAAAGTACACGAGAACAAAAAAAGGCAAAAAAAAATGGGAAAAATAAAAATTGAAATAAAATTCTAGGGAAATTTAAAAGAAAAGTATACAACCCAATTCCCGCAGGGTTTAAAGTTTTAAAAAACACTGCAAGAGGAATTTAAAAAAATCAATTTTTAAAGGGGCTATTGGGCCAATGGAAAAAAAAAATTTTAAATTGGGAAAAATTTCAAGGTAAAAAAAATTACTGGAGACTGAATTAAAATTTAAAATGAGCTGTCTTTTCCTTGCTAAAAAGAAATTTTAAATTTAAATTTAAATTTTTTAAAAACAATTTTGAAAGTGGGCCAAAAAAAATTATTTAAAAAAGTTTTTTCTGGGAAATTTTTTAAAATTTTCAAGAAGGGATAGACCAAAAATAAAAAAATAAAATTTACAAGATACAATAAAAAAAAAAATAAAAATCACTGCGGGAAAAAGTTCAAAAATAATTCCCCTTCAGAAAAAGGCAACAAAAAAAAGGGTTTGAAAAATCACTGCAGTAAACAGTGGGCCCCTGGGAAAACTCAGGAAAAAAATGAATTAAAAAAAATGAAGATCAAAAAAAAAAACTGATTGAACACTTTTAAATCTTAATTGTAAATTAGACAAAAAAAATTTACTCAAAAAGAGTAAGAAAAACACTTTACGGTTTTAAAAAAAAATTTAAATTACACCAGATTTAATTTGTTCAAAAAAATAAAAAAAAGAAAAAAAATTAAAACAGGTACAAAAACAGGGAAATAAACACTTACAATGACGGAGGGACAAATTCTTAAAAATTTAAAATTCTTACCCAAAAAAAATCCTGCTGTGACTGATACAACAAAAAACTTGCGTTAAATGATCGACAAAAATTTTGCTGGCAAAAAAAAAGGAAAACGTCTGCCCAAAAAAATTTAGAAAAAGAACACTGTTTGGGATACGAAAAAAAAATGACACACATAAAAAAATAAATGGAAAATTTTGTATACTGGGGAAAAAAATCACTGCCAAAAATACAAAAAGCTGAAAGAATACAATAAAAAAAAAAAAGAAAACACTTCACCCGGTGACTGACTTTGGTTTCACTACACAATAATACTTTTCACAGACAATAGCAAAAAGGAAAAAAAACAGCAAATAATATAAGTAAGTGAAAAACACCGAAAAAAAATTGGAAAAAAAACTGAGTTTTAAAAAAAATACTGCGTTTACAAATGAAAAACACAAGGTTTAGAGTACACAAGCAAATTTTCTATAAAAAACTCACACACGCAAAAGTCTTTTTAAAAGCAAGAAAAATTGTTTTTAAAGAAAAATTAAACACTGAAGTCGGGGGTAGAAGACGGACCCGGGGAGTAAAAATTGGGGGGGGGGGGGGGTGTATGGGGGTCCCTCCCGGGGAGGGTTTATGACCCCCGACATTCACTGTTGTCGTGAAGAATGTGCTTCTAGGGGAAAAACCCCATAACTGGCTTTTTTCTCGTTGGCCCAGCTACAATCCCCTTTACCAATTAAAATGAGCCCAAAAAAGTACAAAGGGAACCCCCTACAAGGGTGCAAACAACCACAGGTATATGGGTGGATGGCTGGTGGTGGTTTTGGGGGAGTGGGGTATGACCTCCTGGGGGAAATGCCGCGCACCCCCGGTGGTGGGGGAGTGGTGGTGGGGGGGGGGGGGCGGGGAGGGGTGCCCCGTACCCCACCACCCCCGAAGATGGCTAACAACCCCTTTTAAGCCCCAGGGAAGGTAAAAAAAAACCCCTCCCTTTGCATCCCCAAAAGGGAGCCCCAGCATATAGACAATACCCCAGAGGAGCTTGGGGTTTTCTTCTTACTGCGGGCTTACTTTTCTCCCCTTTACTGGGTTAGAAAACTGGGGTTTGGCCCGACTGGCTTAAACCCCCCGAGAATGGATGACTGGAAGACGTGAACGGGTCCCCAAAGCAGGAGGAGCATTGGATGACAGGAGACAGGCTGGGTGATAGGGGTGACTGGGGTTCACTTCCACAGTCTGGCTTACTGACTGGCCCTTTAAATTTCAAAATCCGGGGCAAACCCCTCGGGAAAATGAAGCAAAATTTGCACACGAACTAAAAACCCGGGAAACTTGTAAAAAAGGCCCGAACAGGCTTGCAGGCAGAAATTTGTTTTAGTGAAAGGGGATAAGCTGCTGGGTTGGGGGGTGTGAGGGGGGGCATTTTACCGTTGCCCGGGCCGGGGGTACTCACAAAAGTCTTTAAAAGCCTTGAATTACCCTTAAAAAAGTAAATCCACCTCCACACCGCTGTACAAAACCCTTTAACATGTGGGAGTTCGATACGTGGGGTTAGGGAGAAAAAACCCACGTTTGGCTGTTATAGTGTTAATTTTCTGTTATGTTTGGAAAAGAGCCCCTTTCCAGCCGTTTCCCTTTTTCCTTTTCTTCCACTCGTAACACTGGCTAGGCGGCTGGCCCCGTAACCCCCCCAGTGGGTGTTTTGAAAAAAGTGGGAGCTCAGCAAAAATATGAAAAACGTACTCAAGAGGTTGGTCGTGATCAACGGACCTGGTTACTGGTAAATTTGGGTTTCTACGTTACTTTCTACGAGAATTTCTTTGGGAACTGGTTTCAAAGTTTTCCCACTACTGGATACTGTTTTTACTGAACCATCACCCACACTACTGTCTTGACTGAACCACCACCCACACTACTGTCTTGACTGAACCACCACCCACACTACTGTCTTGACTGAACCACCACCCACACTACTGTCTTGACTGGGAACCCCCTCACCCACACTTTCTTTTCTTGACGAAACCACCAAACCCCCACTACTTTTCTTGACTGAACCCCCCCCACATACTGGCCCTTTACTGAACCAACCCCCCCCACACTACTGTCTTGACTGAACCCCCCACCCACATACTGTCTTGACTGAAAACCTCACCCCCCAATACCCCCCGTTTTTGACTGAAAACCCCCCCCCCATATGTTTTTGACTGAACCCCCACCCACACTACTGTCTTGACTGAACCCTCACCCACACTAAATGTCTTGCCCGAAACCCACACCCCCCCCAAATGTCTTTACTGAACCACCAAACCCCCCACTACTGTCTTTACTGAACCCCCCCAAACACCAAAAACCCCCCCAACAAAATGTCTTGACTGAACCCCCCACCCCCAACTGTCTTGGGCCCCGAACCACACCCCACTACTGTCTTGACTGAACCACCACCCACACTTTCTGTCTTGAAATTAACCACCACCCCCCTTTCTTTCTTGACCGAACCCCCCCAAACCCATACTTTCTGTCTTTACTGAACCACCACCCACCTACTGTCTTGGGCTGAACCACCCCCACCAAATACTGTCTTGACCGAACCCCCACCCCCCACTAAAATTGTCTTGACTAAAACCCCCACCCCACTACTTTTCTTTATGAACCCCCACCCACCCCTTTCTGTTTGATGAACCACCACCCCCACTACGTCTTGATGAACCCCCCACCCACACCTGTTTTTAATTTTTGAAAACCACCCCCACTATGTCTTGACTGAACCACCCCCACCAAATGTCTTGACTGAACCAAACCAAACCCCCACAACTGTCTTGCTGGGAACCCCCACCCACACTACTGTCTTTACTGAAACCCACCCCCCAACTGTCTTTACTGAACCACCACCCACCTATTTTTTGATGAACCAAACCCCCCCACCCCTTTCTGTTTTTGAAACTGAACCCCACCCACAAATAAAGTCTTGAATGAAAACCCCCAACCCCCCACTACTGTCTTGACTGAACCACCCCCCAAACTACTGTCTTGACTGAACCAAAACCCCCCCACTTTCTGTCTTGACGAACCCCCACCCCCCACTACTGTCTTGGGCTGAAACCACCCCCACACTACTGTCTTGACGGGAAACCCCCCACCCCCACTTTCTGGCTTGACTGAACCCCCCACCCACCTACTGTCCCTTACTGAACCACCACCCACACTACGGCTTTACTGAACCACCACCCAACTTCTGTTTTTTGAAATGAACCCCACCCACATACTGTCCCTTTACTGAACCCCAAACCCCCACTTTCTGTCTTTACCGGAAACCCCCCACCCCCCCACTACTGTCTTGGGCTAAAACCCCCACCCACACTACTTTTTAGCCCCCCCAAAACCCGCTTCAATAAAAAACCCTTTTTAGAAAAAAAACCCTTTTTGGGTAAAAAATTCACCCACAAAACCACAACCCCCCGCCGAAAAAGCTTCATAAAAACAACCTTTTAAAACCCCCAACCCACCAACACTACGGAACCCAAAACCCAAAAACCACTAAACCCACAAAACCACTTAAAAAACCCCAAAAACACCCCTAAAACCCAAAACCCCCACCCCCAAAATTACCGGGCAAACCACTAACACCAACAACACCACCCAACACCCACAACACCCTAACAAAACCCCCAACCTAATACAAAAACACAACAACCACAACCTACAAACCCCAACACTAAAACCAAAACCTAACAAAACCCCAAAGCATCACAACCCCCTTACAACAACCACAAAAAACCAACAACCCCAACACCAACCCAAACCCCAACACCAACAACCACAACACCCAAAAACCACAAAACCAAAAAAAACCCCAACACCAAAAACCACAAAAACCAACAAACACAACCCCCAAAAAACACAACACAAACAAAAACAACACCAAAACCACAAAACCAACAACCACAAAACCAAAAAACCCAACCCAACAAACACAAAACCAACAAAACAACACCCAACCCAAAACCCCCCCCCCCCCCCCCCCCCAACCACAACCCCCAACCAAACCCCAACACCAAAAAACCACCCAAAACCAAAAAACCACAACAAAAACAAAAAACAACACCCCAAAAAACACAAAAACCAAAAAACCAAAAACCAACAAAAACAACACCAACAAACCCCAACACCAACAACCCAACACCAACAACCCAACACCAACAACCCAACACCCAAAAAACCCCCAACACCCAAAAAACCCAACCCCCAAAAAAAACAAACACCAAAAAAACCCAAAAAACCAACAAACACAAAACCAAAAACCCCAACCAAAAAAACAACCCCAAAAAAACACAACACCAACAAAAAACAACACCAAAAAAACACAAACTAACAAAACCCCAACACCAACAACCACAACACCAACAACCACAAAAACCAAAAAACCACAAAAAACCAAAAAACCACAAACACCAACAAACCCAACACCAAAAAAACCAAAACCCCCAACAAAACCCCAACCCCCAACAAAACAACACCAACAAACAACACCAAAAACCCCCAACACCAACAAAAAACAACACCAACAAACACAACACCAACAAAACAACACTAACAACCACAACACTAACACCAGAACACAACTAAAACACTTGAAAGGGTTTCTTTAAACGCAAAACCTCCCACAGTTTTATGCTTCAAAACATATGTTCCCCGGAAAGTGATTAAAAACCCCTTTCGTAAATCGTTAAAAACATTAGGATTTACGATGTAAAACATCGATTTTTCCCCCCATACTTTTTTTAAAAAAAGTTTACCAGTAAAACAAAAACGCATCCTACTTTAATCCCCGGGGTTTCGTTTTAAAAACAAAAGTTTTAAAGTATTTTAATTTGGGTTTATTTTATTTTCAAAGTGGCTGTTTATTTTGTTTCCTCATAAACCATCCTGTGGTGGTTGTGGCTAGTTTTTAAAATTTTGTACCCCCATATCCATTCTGTGGGGGTATTTGGGTAGTTTAAATTTTGTACCCCTACCATCCTGTGGATGGTAGTGGGTAGTTTATTTTTGTACCCCATATCCCTTCCCGGGAGGGTATGGCTAGGGTTTTTTGTGTACCTCATATCCATTTCCCGTGGGGTGGTATTTGGGGATTAAATTTTGCACCTCATATCCATCCTGTGGATGGGATGGCTAGTTAATTGTGTACCCATATCCATCCCCGGGAAAGGTAGAGTAAAACCTACGGTACAAAAAAATTTTATGAACTTTTAATCCATGAAAAAACCCCCGATCAAAAGTAGCCTTTTTAACTGTATGAATGCGTCACTAGTGGGTTTCTGGAACTACATTGATGAAAGCACAAAAATTTAAAAACCCTTTTTGGACTTCCTCGGGCTTGCCCCCAGTTAAGTGGAACGAAAATGATTTAAAGGGAACAATAAAAGACAAGTTTTATTATTAAGGCTGGGTGGTTCTGATTAGATCATCATTTTATACTACACCTGATTTGGGTCTGTATTCGACAAAAAGAAGCCTACTGTGTAGGCCCAAATGTTTCGTAATAAAGATACCCAAAAAAAAATGTTGGATTTCTTTCTTAACCCGTAAACGAACACATCAGTGGAAACCCCCAAGGTACAACGTTCGTTTTCTAAAAGCTTTTTTTATTTATTTTTAAATTTTTTTTATAAACAAGGGGGGGGAAACGCTAAACCCCGGGGGATTATACAGCGCCTGGGGGGGATGGTTTGGAAAAGGGATTTAGGCTTAATTCGGGGAACCCCGGGGCACAGACCATTCCCTAAATCAAAACCCCTCACCAACACAAGGAACCTTCCTTGAGGGGGTGTTAGTTCATTCTGGACGATATTTGCATTTGTAACTTTGGGTCTTGGTTAAAGTTTAAAATTTTTTTTTTGGGTTTAAAATTTGATTTTTGGTTTTGGTTTTAAATTGGTTGGGAGTGTTTCCCTTTTAGGCGGGGGGAACTCTTCCCCAAAAAATTTTTAGGTAAGGTTAAAAGTTTTGGTTAGGTTTGGTTTAAAGGTTTTAAATTAAAGGCTAGGTTACGTTAGGTTTTGGTTTTAAAGGTTTTGGTTAGGTTCGGGTTTAAAAATATTCAATTGACCAAACCTTTCCCGACTAAAATTCCTTTTTAAGACCCGAGTGACTGACCATCGGAAACCCCCCCTCTCCACTGCTTTTTGTCATCTCCAGTATTCAACTGAAGAACCTACTGGTAGGCGAAACGTTTTGACTACTAAGATGTTCAGCGTTGGGACAGGTTTCCCAACTCAGTAGGGTTTTGGTTTCGATTTTGGGGGTTAGATTTAGTTAGTTTAGGTTAAGTTTGATTAGGCTCGACTAGGTTAAAATCGAACAGGTTATGCTAGGTTAAGTTAGATTAGGTTAAGGTCTATTGCGTTAGGTTCGACAAGGATATATTTGGTTAGGTTAGATTACGCTACTAAAACAGTCTAATTTACCTAACTTCACTCAACGTAACCAATAAATCACTTCCTGAATAGAGATTGTCATAACCCAACAACGTTAGACATCAAACACTCGGCAGAAAGTCCAGGAGCTGTGAATCGACCCTTGCAACCACGTTTAGGTGAGTACAGGCCGTGAGGGTAGTGGAGGACAGGAAGGATAGGGGGACATGATAACAACATATAAAATACTGAGAGGAATTGACAAGATGGTTGGGGACAGGATGTTCCAGTGATGGGACACAGCAACAAGGAGTCACAACTGGAAGTCGTAGACTCAGATGAGTCACAGGGACGTTAGGAAGTACAGTGGACCCCCGGTTAACGAACTTTTTTCATTCCAGTAGTATGTTCAGGTGCCAGTACTGACGGAATTTATTCCCATAAGGAATATTGTGAAGTAGATTAGTCCATTTCAGACCCCCAAACATACACGTACAAACGCACTTACATAAATACACTTACATAATTGGTCGCATTTGGAGGTGATCGTTAAGTGGGGGTCCACTGTACTTCCTCAGTCATAGAGTTGTCAGGAAGTGGAATAGTTAAACCTTTCGACACAGGTCGCAGGTACCTTTACCTTTGATATACCTTTGAAGAGTTTCGAGAGTTTATCTACTCTCTGAGCCCGGCCATGGGCCAGGCTCGTCTGACGCTTGCCTGGTCAACCAGGCTGTTGCTGCTGGAGGCCCGCCGCCCCACATACCCATCACAGCCTGGTTGATCTGGCACACAGGTGCTGCAACGAGCCTCGTGCAGGTGTTGAAGTGCTCGGACTCACACAGAGAGTCGCTTGTTTGTCCTCCCCGCCGCTGTGGTTGTAGTATTTATGATATAACGTCACGAGGCTTCGGGTAATTGAGACTGTTAAACAGTTTTCCTGGTACTGATGTGACAGCCTTTGACTAGCTCAGAGAGGCCCCCGTGGGGTTCAAGGTATTGGCGGCTCGGGGTGTTTGAATGCCCGGAACCCCCCGGGGGGCGTGGGTTTTCCTCGGGGCCCTTTTTTAAA
>NC_069484.1:25789435-25816451 GCF_026875155.1 Cherax quadricarinatus | reverse complement strand
AAAAAGAAAAAAAAGTATTTATTTGTACCTATACCTAAATAAACTTTCTAGATTCCAAGTGAGGATATTCCAGAAGCAGCAGTAGAGGTAACAAGAGTGTTAGGTTACAGGAAACAGGACAAGTGTTTCCTGACGTGGGTCTTAGTCATATGATGACCCGCTGCTGTGGCTTTTGGTCACCTGACCGAGGCCTTCCACTCCTCACTCCTCACAGATCCGTATATATAACCCGTGGAAAATTTTGAATTTTCCGAAATTCTGCATGTGTAAATTTGATAATAATTGTGTATTAAAATGATGCTGACCGGACCTTTCGAGAAATTTGGTGTGAAGGAGGGTGTGCAGCGGCTGCAGAGTGATGCAATGGAGGAGGGGGACACCATTTGTAATTTGCGAGCACTGGTCGTCGTGGAAAATTCAGCTAATAATACAGCGTCTTCGAGGTCAAATTGTGGTGTTTTGGCTTGAATTTGTAATAGGAGCCCATGTTAATGTCCCCTGCTGAAGAATTGGGACAGGAAATATGAGGGACCTCATTAATTATGTGTGGATGGCAGAAGATAAGGAATATGCCATCACTCACACCGGGAAGTGCGCCATTAGTCCTTTCATGTAGCTCTCTAGCTGGCCAGTGTAGGGTTTATGTGTTAGGCAGGTGTTGTGTTGTGATCCCTCTACAGTAATTAAATGGTTTACCTGGAAGGTAAGTGGTAAAACGAATTTCTTTTCTAATAACACCATTATAATTTAAGTACAATTTATATTCTGTGTACCCATAATTTACCAATAATGGTATTAGTGTTTAATATTGTAATTATAAATGTAATATTAGGTCTAGCTTTTTGCGAGTGATGAAGTGGGCATCGAGGGAGTTTCAGTCCTACAACCTACTGTGACTAAGTCCCACTTATCTCACCCAAAAAAATGTAATAAATCAGGTAATACTGTATAAACCTCATGCAGATAATTTTCTCAAATAATTATTCACATAACCTGGCCAGACCTGGAATGATCACTCCATTTTCATTTTTTCGCCTATGTGAATAAAAACCTGGCTCTATATCACTCACTTATTTACCCTTATCTCACCTATGGAATTTGTGCATGGGGCTCAACAACAATAAACCATCTCAGACCATTAATTACCCAACAAAAGGCTGCAGTAAGAACGATAACAAATTCCTACTACAGGCAGCACACTCCACCAATATTCAAAACTCTAAACCTACTCACCATACAAAACATCCATACTTATTACTGCACCTACTACATTCATAGAACACTTAACTCTGATATTAACCCTCCCCTCAAACGTCTCCTTACCAACCTCAACAGAACACATGACCATAACACAAGGCACAGATCACTCTTTGATGTTCCTCGTGTCCATCTGGTAAATAGGCTACACAATTGTGACTGGACAGAGATAACAAGTTGCACGACGTAAACGATGCCTGGGAAAAATTCAAAACAACGTTCACTACCATCCTTGATAATATTGCACCAGTTAAAGAGGTTAGGATTAAACAAAGAACTGAACCCTGGATGAATACTGAGATATTAGATAATATGAAATTCAGAGACCAGCTGCTAAAAAGATTTAAAGCAAACAGACAGGATATTGCAGCACTAAATGAATTCCAAAGGGTGAGGAACAGAGTACAGAGACTTATAAAAAGAGCAAAGGCAAAGCACTACTGCTCAAAAATTGAAGAGTATAAGCATAACCCCAGAAAGCTCTGGCAACAACTAAAACAGTTGGGGTATAGCCATAAGCCAGTAGATAGGTCTAACATAGTACCCCCTATCGATAATGAGGTATGCCACGAAACTTCAAAGGTGGAAAAATTTGCTTTAAATTTCATACTACACATCTGTTGCATAAACTGTAAGTAAACTACCGCTGATCAAATACTTTAACAAGATCTGATAATTTTTAAAACATATATCCCAATTAAGGGGTAACCCCAAACAGTGTAACTGAAAGTTTTCATGACTTTTTTAAAAAAGAACTAAGCAGGTTAAACCCAATAAGGCACAGGCCCTGAAAAAACACCCCGTCAAAGTTCCTAAAAGATGGTGCTTCTGAACTGTCAAATCCCTTTTGCTACATAAAAAAAATCTTTAATCACCACTAATACCGTCCCCGGAGGGGTTCAAGGGGGCCGAGTTACTCTATCTTCAAGAAAAATAGTAGGTCGATGTAAGCAACTATAGGCCTTTTAGTATACTCAGTAAATATCTAAAATTCTAGAGGGGGCGGTGTTTTCTCAAGTAGTTAAGTACCTTTGACAAAAAAATTTCCTAGCTTCAATCGGGCTTTAGAAATCTACCAACGCACCCCCCTTATTAATCGATGGTTTACCTGAGAACTAAAATGTCAAAGGGGGAAACCCCATAGGTTCTGTAGAGGGTTTTTGTCCCCTTGCAACAGGAGACAAATAGTCAAAATCAACAAAAAGAATCAAAACCCTGCCAAAACATGGGAGTTCCCCAAGGTAGTATTTGGGCCCTTATTTTTTAGTTATGTCTGATATGCCTATCAGTGTCAGTGCAAACTCCTATTGATGCAGTGCAGTGTTGTTATGTCAGGTAAAAGACCCCCCAAAATTGCAATGTTTTAACACTGGAACTGGAGTCCTGCAGCAAATGGTTTGTAGACAACAAACTATCATTACACCTAGGAAAAACCCGAAAACCTTTTTTTGGTGAAACTTTAAATGAGAAAGGGGAAAAATTTTAATGTTCAAAGTAATTGGGGGGCCATCACTTTGGTTTTTCAGAAAAAATTTGGGGAACCCCTTTGACCATGATGTCAGGAGAATTGTAGGGAACGTGAGTAAAGAAAGCGAATGCCGACGAAGTTTCCCGTACAGACAAGCACAGTGTCTCCTACTGAGGCTCACAGGACCCTATGTTAGCCCTTTTACAATGCCCTGGGTTCGCTTGCTTTCTTGGTACTCTCCTTGACAAAAAAAATGAAAGATAGACTGCAAAAACACCCAGAACAAAAAGTTAAGATTCATCCCGGGGTGGGGGACCCAAGAGAACATGTGGCCGGGAATTAAGCGGGAAAATTTAATTTAAGCAGAGAAAAATGAAGTAAAAATGTATAAATTTTAATCCTTTTGAAATCGTTAATTTTGTAAGGGTTGGGGAAAAAGACATAGGGCTAGGGGAGAAGCCCTTTTGTAGTACCCCAGTATACTTTGAACCCTTTTATTGTTCAAATAAAAAAAAACATGCCCGAATTAAAGCCGTTGCATTTTAACCCGTTGAGGGCCAAAAGTTCTAGATTAGAAGAAAGGGAGGGGAAGATTTTTTTATTTTTTTCTAAAAAAATACGTGAAATTTTCTTTTTAAAAATGGGCCCGATTGTAGATAGTCTTAATGACCTTGGTGTAGTAGATAGTCTTCTTAGTATGATAATAAGATGTTATCTTCATTGTAGAATAATAAGAAAATATTATAACCTTTATATTATAATAATAAGGTAAAAGGACCCCAATGGAAATAAGTCACTCTGTCTGACTTTTTTGGGTTATCCTAGGTTCTCTACACATATGCTGCTATGTATGATAATTCTATGTAACTGTATTTGTGTATACCTGAATAAACTTACTTACTTACTTACTTATGCAAAAACTCAATGCACATAAAAGGCCCTAAAATCTGGAATTCATTACCTGTGAATATAAAAGAAACACTGTCTGTTTATAAATTCAAGTCTCTTCTCAAAAATCACTTACTCATCCACAACTAAATAAATACTGAATAATTGTATCTCATAAATCGTATCTCGTAAATGTTTCTCATTACTGTATCTCATAAATGTCTAACCTGTGACCCAATCAAACTTTATTTTTTAATTACATTACCTAACAGAATACAGTGGACCCCCGCATAACGATCACCTCCGAATGCGACCAATTATGTAAGTGTATTTATGTAAGTGCGTTTGTACGTGTATGTTTGGGGGTCTGAAATGGACTAATCTACTTCACAATATTCCTTATGGGAACAAATTCGGTCAGTACTGGCACCTGAACATACTTCTGGAGTGAAAAAATATCGTTAACTGGGGGTCCACTGTATTCCATTCTAGTGAATGCTCAGCAACACAGTAAATGACCATATGACCTGTCTTTGTAATACTCATTTGTGCTAAATTGTTATCTGTTTACAATAATGTTTTTACCACTGAATATATCATTGCTTAGTTAATCTTAAGTTAATTTTAAGCCTGCCCATAATGCTCTGCAAACAAGGGGCTTTGGCATGTTGCACTGTGATAACTGTATTCCTTTGTACTTCACTGTATCATGTTCAAATAAATAAATAAATAATTTTACATGCCATTACATTTCCTATTGTATTTTTCCCTCATTATATTTGGTACTTTTTTATTATTATTATTATTACCTTAGACTGTACTCATTCTAATGCAGTTACCCCATAATTTAATATAATTTCCTATACTAATTTAAAAAAAAAAAAAAGTGTAGTGCTGGGGTAACATTTTTAAATGGTTGCTTCAGAAGGGTTCCCTGATTCCTCCTTTTTTTTTTTTTTTGTCCCATCTCTGCCCTCATTTCATATATATAATGGCTCCCTTACCTTCGTGCATTAGTGATTGGTTAATGGTCCAACTAGGACCAAAACGGTGTTGTAAGTTTCTCGTGTCTGCAGGTTATTTGTGTATTGTTCCAGTCAAGGTATTGTGACTTTATTGTTCGTTTTAGTAAAAGGTTCTTGATATCAGAAATTGAAGCTAGTTTCTTCCTTGGATCAAACCCGTTTATCTTCCATTCCCCAGGTGTTGCATGAGCTTAATGGGTTTAGTACTTCCCTATGAACATAATAATTAATCTGATCACCTCCTGTTTCTCTGGTGGTTTATGACTCTTAAAGCTTTAGCAATTTCCTGTGATTTACCTGTGACCTGTTTCGAGAGTTTTCCTACTCTGCTGCCTGGCTAAGGGCCAGGTCTCCTTCTTGATTACGTGGTCAACCAGGCTGTCACTGTTGGTGGACCAGTGACCTACATATCCATCACACCCTGGTTTCATTTGGCACCCCATGTGGTAGTGATCCACTGTTGTCTTGAGGACCTCTGCCCTGATTCTTGCAATATTTCTATTTGCTGCTGAAAAGTTCATTCTCATGGATGTTGATACAGTGTTCTCTTACTGAGCCCGAGTTGTCTTATTTTTTTTCGCTCCTATTTTACACTTCCTCTCATATGTCTCACTCCTGTATGTTATGATAGTGTATAGATTTGGGACTAGCCAGAAAATAATAAGGCACAATATTATGATTAGATAATGGTCCAAGCCAGACCAAAATGTTGTCATAAGTTTAATTCTCCTATGTGAGGGTTATTTACGTACTGGGACCAGCCCTTCATTGAATATACAAATAATACTAATCAATATATGGCAAATATCAATATAAACTTACTCTAGCCATTCACCCCAGTCACCATGCACTTTCTGCATGGCCATCTTATCCTTGGGAACACACTTTCCCCTCAGACACCAGCTACCTGTGCTACACGTAGTGCCGTCTGCCCAGGGCATGTGTTGTGTCCGGCAGCCTTCCTTCTCATCTAGGGAGGTAGTACACCACAACCGCTTACAAGTTGGCTGAAACACAACAAAAAAATATAATATTTTATACTTCCCATTAACCCTTAAACTGTCCAAACAGATCTATGTTCACATGTGTAGTGCTCCAAAAGTAAATCTACATTTTTTACATATTTTCAAATATAACAAAAAAAAAAAACGTAGATCAAAGTTTTTTACACGTTTTCAAATGTAAAAAAACAAAAAGAAGAACTATTTTTTTTTAAATACTTTCAAACGTTGAAAAAACGCTAGATCTACGTTTGGACAGTTTAAGGGTGTTAATATAATAATAAATATTTTGAAAACAGGAAGGATACCAAGAAGTGGTTAAAAAAAAAGCTAGTTGCAGTGATGTTGTTAGTGCAAAGTTTTCCCCCAATGGTGGATTTTATAAGTGATGTACAGTACTTTAAAAATCCCACTCGTGGATGGCATTTTCCAAGTGACATATGTACTTGAAAAAAAAAGTCACCCATGGGTGACATTTTTCCAAGTACATTACTAGTATAGTGTGTAATATCACCCATGGGTGACATTACACACTATAATTGCAAAGGCCACTCCAATTAGTGTTACTGTACTTAAAATCACAATAAACAAGAGAATGACACTAACCATATAGGGACAGATGCGAGAGGTCATGCCAAAGACATACTGACATTGCTTGCTAGCATTGAAGAGTTCCCCAGCTAGTGTGAATTCAGTGGTCCCTTCGATTAACTTGTTAGTCCAAGGCTCGTCCTCAAGACACCTGCCATGACCACCCCTGTTGGAGAGGCAGCGAGGGAGCTACTGGGATGGAAATAAACATCCTGGGTACAAAGCAGTTTAGTGAAGTCAAAACTAGAGTAATGTTTCATATGCGATGGACAATATATTTAAATCTCACGATGGGGTATAGACGAATCTGAAAATCCTCCTCTTCCTGTCTTGAATCATAATTTTAGAATCCATATTTGTAAATAGTGATGGAATAGAATTAGTATGGTGCTACTACAACTACTGCTACCATCACTACCACTTCAGGTGCTGTATAGCCATACATGTTCAGAAATTCACCCTTGAATACAATACTATTACTACTATTAATGCTACCACTACTGCTACTGCTACTTCTTCAGTGCTTTAGAGTAAAATAACATGAAAAATATAAGAATAACCCTTAGCTTAAACAGAAGCGTCGACCTAAGGTAAGTGTGATCCTTATACATTTTTTCCTATTATTTCTCACGGCACTGATGAAGAATTCTTAGTGATTTTGCAAGGTTTCTGTCAAACATTTTCTAGGTTTTGGACATTAGCGAGTTCTGATCAAGTTTGTTTTAAAGGCATATTAATTCATGCACTTATACATTTCAATAATAATTAAAAATACAGTGGTACCTTGAGTTTCGAACTGCTCCCAACTCGAACAATTATGTAAGTGTATTTTTGTAAGTGCTTATTTAAGTGTATTTTTGGGGGTCTGAAACGGACTAATGTAATTTACATTACTCCTCATGGGAACAAATTCGTTAGGTATCGGCACTCGAACAGCCTTCTGGAACGAATTAAGTTCGTAACTCAAGGTACCACTGTACATTCTTTTAATTTATCCTACGTAATGTTGTTATATGAATGGAAGTACTTTTTTTTAACACATCGGCCGTTTCCCTCAGAGGTGGGCAGACCCGAAAAAGAGGAAACACTTTCATCATCATCATTCCATCACTGTCTTGCCAGATGCATGCCTACACTACAGTACAAAAACTGTAACACATCTTCGCCCCTCCTTCAGAATGCAGGCACTGTACTTCCACTGGCTTTCCCCCTCCACCGCTGCAAAAATTTTGGTTATGATTATAACCATAAGCATACATCAGAGGGGCCAGACTGGAAGATGAGATTTTAAACCATGCAGCTACAACTAAGTACATCTAGAACCAACATAAAGGTAATCTTAGCTTACGTAGATTTGTCAGGAAAACAGGACAAGTGCTTCCTGACGAGGGTCTTACTCATACAAGTAACCAGAGGCTCCCTGCACCGGTATGATCCTCAGAACACCCTCCAGGTAAGGCAGACATACTCACTGCAGAAACTCTGTAAGGAAGTGTTCTGGAGCAGTTGGACCACCCCCGGGCAGTGTGTTGTGGTCTAGCATACGACTCATTACATTCATGCCCTGGTTAACCATCCCACTGCTGTCTAGCAGGCTGAAATTGTCGTCGTTGTCGTGGGGCATTTTTCAACCTGAACAATGATATAATAATAATAATAATCATAATCTTTACTTCTACAAGTAAATGTACAACTTATGCAGACCCTAGCTGACATCAAGGACTACTATACACTATAATAATAATAATAATAAGAATCATCTTCTACAATTAAATGATACAACTTAAACAGACCTAGCTGACATCAGTGACATCCCATATAGAAAGCCCTGGTTATGCAGAGCATTTCCCTTTGAAAACTCATGTTAATTTTGTCCCCAGGATGCGACCCACCCCGGGTTTTGGACTAACACCCAGGTACCTGTTTACTGCTAGGTGAACAGGGACGCAGGTGTCTGAAGGAAAACATTCCTAATGTTTCCACCCTTACCAGGGACTGAACCATGGACCTCAGTGTGAGAGGTGAGTGCGCTACAACCCAGCTACGAGAAAACGTTACGGCGATACCGACAAGATCTGGAAGAAGACACTTGTGTACGTTCATGTCCTGAACTGTATGAGTGTTTTTCCCACATGTTTAACCTGAACGGTGTCCCGTGGCCCGGTTGACATCGCTCTCGCCTCGCTACTGAGTGTCCGTGGTTCGCCCCCGTCAAGGATGGAAACATTGGGCATGTTTTCCAAAACACCTGCTGTCCCTGTTCACCTAGCAATAAGTAGGTACCTGGGAAATTAGTGGAAAGTTGGGGTAGCGTCCTGGGGGACAAGATATGAATATAAGACAAAACAGTCCTCAATGACACACTGATTTCCTCAGGTTATCCTAGGTGGCTAACCCTCCCTTCCCTGGGTTACCTGGGTGGATAATTATCAGTCTGCTTATGGGGAGACAAAAAACCCTATTTTACAGCCAGACTTTTCCTGTCCCAAAAGGGGGTGGCGTTTCTGAAGAAATTAAAAACCTATAGGTGAACAGTGACAGTCCATGAGTCTGAGACTAGATCCTCATGTATTAATTGTATCCAAGTTATTTAAAGGTTAAATAAAAATGTGCTTAATAAAGTGTACGAAAAAATGAAACACGCAGGGGACTGGGCAAAGGGCAGGGCAAAGTTATTTTCAGACAAAAAAAAAAAATCCCAAAAATATTTATTGTATAGAAAGATTTTTTTTAAAAAGTTTCCTTTGCTAGAAGAGTTGACAACTTGTCGACTTTTTTGGGTTATCCCAGGTTATCTACACATATGCTGATATGTATGACAATAATATAAACTATGTAACTGTATTTGTGTACACCTGAATAAAAATTACATACTAAACATGTACAACACCTGGGTATCTTTGTTGACTGTAGAGAAAACCTTTTGCCTTCACAGCGCTTTAACAATCTAACATATAATATGAGGATGGAGACGTTTATACTGGAGTCAGCGAAAATGGTGAGATGCAGCAGTTGTAGATGTGGTCCCTTTGTAGGCGGGGTAATTATTGGTAATTACAGTGGACCCCCGATTTAAAGATATTTTTTTCATTCCAGAAGTATGTTCAGGTGCCAAATACTGACCGAATTTGTTCCCCTAAGGAATATTGTGAAGTAGATTAGTCATTTCAGACCCCCCAAAAATACACGTACAAACGCACTTATTAAATACACTTACATAATTGGTCACATTAGGAGGTGATCGTTAAGCGGGGGTCCACTGTATTACCCTCCCCAGGTTATCCTAAATAAATAAAAATAAAATATTTCTTTCTTTTGCTAGGGTTACAATGTGTGTTTACATATAATATGATTAGAGCAAAGAAAGCCACTATCATGTTGGGGTATTTCAGGCAGGTGGCCATCCTTCCCCCAGGGTTCCTGGGTGGCTAACCCTCCCCCAGGTATCCTGGGTGGCTAACCCTACCCCAGGGTATCCAGGCTGGCTAAGCCTCCCCCAGGTTATCCTGGGTGGCTAACCCTCCGGGGTTAAAAATCCCAACAAATGTTATTTAACAAGATAGGCTTTACTAGGAGGGTGTGACCCTTTCAATAGAGTTTGTGGATCAAAACCTGAATGTATGTTAATCCTTATGGGCTTAGCGTCCCCCTGAATGAAATAATAAGGCACAACGTTTCACCCATCATAAATACGCCACTAACGGGCGAAACATTGCATGAGACCTACAATCAACAGGTTGTCACTGACTCAAGAAACTGGCGCACCATCCCCTTTCCTGGATCAGACCTCATTATCTCCCACTCCCAAGCTACCGAATGGCCCTAAGGCTTTAGCGCTTCCCGTGAATAAAAAATATTAAAAAGTGTAACCTGGTGTATATATATTATATATATATATATTAAAATATTATATATATATTATATATATAATTTTATATATATATATATTATATATATTTTATATAAGCATATTTGAAATATACGAGGTTATCCAGCACATAGAATTGATTTCTTTACCTTAACAATTAATTCGACAATAAAAATAGGGACTGTTTCGTGGACAAGGTTCCTAACATGTACCTTTTCACCTAGCAGGAAACAGGTACTGTACCTTGGTGTAGCAGGAAATAGGTACTGTAACTAGGTAACCTTGGTGTAGCAGGAAAAAGGTACTGTACCTAGGTGTAGCAGGAAATAGGTACTGTACCTAGGTGTAACAGGAAATAGGTACTGTACCTAGGTGACCTTGGTGTAGCAGGAAATAGGTACTGTACCTATGTGTAGCAGGAAATAGGTACTGTACCTATGTGTAGCAGGAAATAGGTACTGTACCTATGTGTAGCAGGAAATAGGTACTGTACCTATGTGTAGCAGGAAATAGGTACTGTACCTATGTGTAGCAGGAAATAGGTACTGTACCTATGTGTAGCAGGAAATAGGTATTGTACCTCGGTGACCTTGGTGTAGCAGGAAATAGGTACTGTACCTAGGTGACCTTGGTGTAAGTTTATTCAGGTATACACAAATACAGTTACATAGATTATCATACATAGCAGTATATGTGTAGAGAACCTGGGATAACCCAAAAAAGTCAAAGTGACTTATTTCCATTGAGGTCCTTTTAATACCTTATTATTATACTATAAAGAAGATAATATCTTATTATTATACTATGAAGGAAATTTACTAGGAATAAGGTAAAATGAGTTATTTATATTTACATGTGTGTTAGCTAAAAAAAAAATAAATCATTCCCCTCCCTTTCTGTAGCTACATTCATCAGACACCTTTTGGCACTCTTCTTGAACTGGTTCATGCTATGACTGGCTTTGACATGTGCGGGTAGTATGTTCCATTCCTTTATTGCTGTACAATAAAAGGTGTTCGAAGCCTGGCCACTGACTGTGGGTACTACAAAGTTGTGCTCTCTCCCCTAGTACTAATTGCTTTGGTTCCCAACCTTGACAAAAATTGACAGCAAGATATTCGGGCATTGTTTGTGAGCAATTTTATAAACATGATTTAAAATTCAGTTTTTTTTACTCTGTCTTCAACATTCAGGGATATCCAAATGCTGTAATTTTATCCTGGCCTACATGCTCTCTTGGTCCCCGGTCCAGGTTTGAAATAGGTACTGTACCTAGGTGTAGCAGGAAATAGGTATTGTATCTAAAGGGGACCTAAGTGTAGCGGGAAATAGGTACTGTATTAGGTTTAGTGCGAAATGAGTAGTGTACTTAGGGGCACTGGGAAAATACTGCACCTAGATGCAGTGGAAAATAAGTGCTGTACCTGGGTGTTTGTGAAAAATGGGTAATGCTGATAGGTGTAGCAGGAAGACACGCAGGTGCAGTAGAAAGTTATGTAGGTGAAGTACACACACCTAGGTGTTGTATGAAAGATACTTTGTAGTACAAAAGGCATCTAGGTGTTGTATAATGTTACCTAGGTGAAGTGTTAAGACACCTAGGGGTAGAAACACCTAGATTTAATTAGGAATAACCTAGACGAAGCAGAAAACGCCTAGGTGTAGAAAGTATCTATATGAAGTGGAAAGACATCTAGGTTTATTAGAAAACACCTAGGTTGCTGAAAAACACATCGGTGTAGGAAGGACAGGCGAAGGTGCTGACAGGTGTTGGTGTTAAGGACTGTCTCGAGTTAGTTAGTTTTAGATGGTAACTACTAACAGATGGCCTAGTTCATGGCGATAGTTTAAGGCCGCTGAGAGCCGTTGTCCTGCACGATGGCGCAGGACGAGTGGCGGGAACACATGGTACCCAGCTCTGCCAGACCCAGCGTGTCGCAGCTCTTCGTCCCCGGGGTTACGACAGATATTTCCCTGCAGAAGATCAACATTTCAGACTGTTATGCACACAACCTGCCTCTCATTTCTCAATTATTAAATCTGGTTTCTTCTATGAAGCTGTAAATGGGTGTTTCAGGGGGGTCAGTGCCCCGGGCCCAGTCGGTCACTCGATTCTGTAGCTTCTGTACATTCAGTCAGTAGAATGTACGTGTTTTATATTATATGGAGATGGTGTCTGCTTTATAAAAAGCCCCTGTTTATTGCCTAGGCTTTTATTAATTAGTTCACAAGCAAAAAACCCAACCGTGCAAGGCTTAGGTACTTAACCTCAATTTAAATACCCAGCGCGACCTCTACATGTCACAATATCTACAGAATGAAATTAGGCACTTACTGCTAGTAAAAACAAATAGCTAATATAAATAATAGTTAATAACAGACGAGTCAAACACCAACAAGCCTGACCTGTGTCAGGCTGCAGCAAGATAGAGAGATAATGAATATTATGTTAACAATATAGACCAACTTTGTGGTCCTAACAGCAGTGATTTTTGTGAAAAATTGCCTTTTTTATTCACATTTATGTAACTTAAGATGGTGGAAGAAGGGCAGCAATTACAGGGAAGAGTTCTCTGAGTTTTTTTTTTACATATACCACAAGACCTGGCCATAGACCGGGCCAGGGGGCGATGACCTCCGAAACACTCTCCAGGTATACCCCCGGCAAGTTGAGAATAAATGGTTTACAAAACCGACATACCTGGAGGTTACCTGGAGGTTATTCCGGGGATCAACGCCCCGCGGCCCGGTCCATGACCAGGCTCCCGATGGATAAATGAGACACTTTTGCAACATTTGGGTATCTTTTTCTGGAAAACGTTTCGCCTACACAGTAGGGTTCAGTCTAAGACAGAGGCAGTAGAAGCAGTGGAGATGTAAAGATGTTCCCGGCTATGGAGTAGAACTCTTTTCCAGACTGAGGGACGAAAACCCCCTCAGAACAACGTCTTCAAAGGTTGACGAACTGATTACATCGTCTTTACATCCCCACTGCTTCTGCTAGCACCTCTGCATTCGACTGAAGAAGCCAACTGTGTAGGGGAAATGTATCATAATAAAGATACCTAACTGTTGCACATGTGTTTTATTTATTTATTTATTATTTTTTTAGAGAGAGGATGTTTCACCTGGTAAGGAGAAGAGCCGTGTCGTAGCGTCTGCTTTGTTGTGAGGAGTTACGCTTCAGACCTTTATGTTGCCACTTACAGAACATTTTCAACATCTCTTCGGCAGACTTTCCCGGCACCTCAGCATGTTCTCTTGTTCTCTCCGGGTGAAGAACTGCTGTCGGTCCTGACGTACCACCTCAAACCACCGAAATGTCGATGCGGTTCCCGATGCTCGCGTCACGGAATATCAACGCCACCTTGGAGGATAAAAAAAAATCCCAATGCCCTGGCTGGAACAATTCACCATAAACCCAATGGACCAAATGTACTCCTGTAAACCCTTGCTTTAGTGATGAATATGGGGAATACATTTTTGCTAATTTTACTGTAAAAACCTATAACAATCGGTGACATTTACCGGATACCCCACACAAACATCCCAAATTTCAGTGAGAAATTAAAGGCACTAATAACTAACAGACAAATAAACAAGCACCACCTTCTCTTAGCTGGAGATTTAAATATCAACCTTGGCCTACTAGATGATCAGCCTGTAACCGATTTCATCAACAATATGAACAACACACTTCTCATACCAACAATAACTAAACCAACCAGGCTGACTGAGACAAGTGCAACCATAATAGACCACATATGGACAAATATACTAGCCCCCCTTAAATCAGGGATAATCACAGACAGCACTACAGACACTACCTACCTTCCTCTTAACAAACATTAGTAAACCACCACTGGAATACAACAAAGTTTCATTTAGACTCCATGACGAGGCCTCAATAAGGAAGTGTAGCAGACCTAGAGACTGTTGACTTGCCTACAGAATTCTCCAAGGCAATGGTATTGACGATTGGACAGACATTTTTCTTAACAAATTACTTAGACTATACAACAAACATTGTCCTATAAAAACGAAACAGATTACAAATAAACGACTCGGTTGCCCATGGCTAACCAGCAGCATTCTGAAATCCATGATAAGAAACACAAATATGAAAAGCAAATATAGACAGGGCTTAATACACAAAGATATTCTTAAACACTATTCATCAGTTCTCGCCAAAGTAATAAAGAAAGCCAAACACTATACTACTCCAGCAGATTCACTGACACAAGAGGAGATATAAAAAGACCTGGAAAACACTCTCTCAGATTCTGGGCACCCACAAACTGAAAAAAAACAAGAATATTGTCTAACTAAACCTAATGAAACACCACTACATCCCACTGAAACAGCTAACAAGATAAACGACTTCTTCTCAACCACAGGATCTAATCTTGCCAGTAAAATCCCACGTACCAACGCCATGCCGGGGACTATCTAGATGGGAATTTCCAAATTCCTTCTATCTTGTTCCAAACTGAGCCACGAAGTCACCGAGATTATAAAGTCACTTAAAAATAACTCAGGGAACCTGTCTCATGTCCCACCATTATTGTACAAGCGAGTGGCCCATGTCTTTTCGCATGCTATTTCAATACTTTTTAACAAGTCACTAGAAAACTAGCACCTTCCCGACACTACTCAAGACAGCAAGGATTACACCAATACATAAAGATGGCGACCCTACAGATGTAAACAACTATAGGCCATATCAAACTTACCATTGCTATCCAAATCTTCGAAACTCGTGCACAGGAGACATGTATTCATTTATAATGGCACAAAACATACTCAACCCCTGCCAATTTGGAGTCAGGAAAATAAAAGCACTAATGATGCAATTGTAAAAATGCTGATCTGCTTTACACAGAATTGGAAAATAAGGAATATCCGCTAGGAATTTTTATTGACCTAAGAAAAGCTTTTGACACAGTAGACCACGGCATCCTACTCCACAAACTTGACCATTATGGTATAAGAGGCCATGCGCTTGCATATTTCGAATCCTACCTTACTAATAGGTATCAGTATGTCACCATTAAAGACACAGCATCATCAACACGGCCACTTGATACTGGAGTTCCGCAGGGAAGTGTCCTTGGACCCTGCTCTTCTCATTTACATCAATGATCTTCCAAAACGTATCCCAACACCTGAAAAACCATTCTCTCTGCTGACGACACGACTTATGTCATCTCTCACCCTAATCTTGCCACCTCAACACCATTGTTAATGAGGAGCTGCTCAAAATATCAACTTGGATGACAGCCAATAAAACTTATACTTAATACTGACAAAACCTACTATATTATGTTTGGTAACAGAGCAGGTGCTGCGCAACTTAACATTAAGATCGACAACACTCTATTTGCCAGACATAATGAGGGCAAATTCCTAGGCCTATACCTCGACAACAACCTGAATTTCAGCACCCATTTCCAACACACATCAAAAAAAGTATCCAAAACAGTTGGGATCCTCTCCAAGATACGACACTATGTGCCGCAAAATGCCCTTCTCACACTATACCATTCACTCATTTATCCATACCTCACGAATGCTATTTGTGCTTGGAGAACAACTGCAGCAATACACCTAAAGCCAGTAATAACTCAACAAAAAGCTGCAATAAGAATAATCACTAATTCCCATCCCTGGCAACACCCCCCCCCCCACTCTTCATAGATCTAAACTTACTCCCTGTTCAGAACATCCACACTTGCTACTGTGCAATCTATATATATATTATCTATATATATATATATATATATATATATATATATATATATATATATATATATATATATATATACAGGACCTTAAATTCCAATATTAACCTTGACCTAAAATGCTTTCTTGATAGTTGTGACAGGACCCACATGCATAACACCAGACACAAACATCTCTACGACATTCCCGTGTCCAACTAAACCTTTACAAAAACTCAATTGTGTTGTCAAAGGCCCTAAAATCTGGAACACTCTACTGAAAACATCTAGAACAGCAGACACATTCATCACCTTCAAAACTACTGTTAGAAAAACATTCTTATCTCCCTGACACACCCCATTAACTAACTACATAAAAACCACCTGGTGGTCCACACTTACTCACTCACTCACTCACCCATCTGATATAAGCACAGAAATACGTATCCTAATCATAAATAATGATTCCTAACTAGTCATAAGTTTGCCTGTATACTCACAATATAGAAACTATGTACTGTGCCAAAACAAAAGCATTCACATTGCTAAACTCACAAACTAGTATTTGTCACTTAGTATTTAGTCAACTTACTCCACAATTTGTTATAATTTAGGGTTAAGAATTAATCTAAGTTTGCACGAAATGCCTAGCCATGCTAGGTGTTCTAGTGGCTCCCTCTGTAATTAGTATTTTACTACATGTAAACCACACAATAACCAAAATCTGTAAACCCTGCATTGTAATCCTTATAGAGAATAAACTTTGATTTGATTTGATTTGATTTTGGGACCTATTTCATAGGCTTTTGTGTATCCATATGTTCTTGCGCTACCTTCCACACGATGGATATGGTGTACACAATAAACTAGCCATACTATCCACAGGATGGATATAAGGTACACAATAACTAGCCACTACCATCCACAGGATGGATATGAGATACACAATAAACTAGCCACTACCATCCACAGGATGGATATGAGGTACACAATAAACTAGCCACTACCATCCACAGGATGGATACGAGGTACAAAATAAACTAGCCACTACCATCCACAGGATGGATATTGGTACACAATAAACTAGCCACTACCATCCCCAGGTTGGACATGAGGTACACAATAAACTAGCCACTACCATCCACAGGATGGATATTGAGGTGCACAATAAATAGCCATACCATCCACAGGTGGATTGAGGTGCACAAACTGCCCTACCACCCACAGGATGGATATGGGGTACCAAACTATCCTACCATCCACAGGATGGATACGGGGTACAAAAATTAGCCACTACCATCCAGGATGGATTGAGGTACAAAAATAAACTACCCACTCCCCATCCACGGATGTTATGAGGTACAAAATAAACTGCCACTACCATCCACGGATGGATACGAGGTACACAAAAAACTAGCCACTACCATCCACGGATGGATATTAGGTCCAATAAAAAGCCACTAACCCACGGATGGTTGAAGTGCAAAATAAACTAGCACTACCATCACAGGTGGTATGAGGCACAAAAAAATACCCACTACCTCCACAAGATGTTTTAGGTACCAAAAAAATAGCCATACCACCCACAAGATGATATTGGTACACAATAAACTACCCAATACCACCACAGGAGGGTTATGAGGTGCCAATAAACTGCCATACCATACAATATAGAGGTTACACAATAAATAGCCATACCCCAAAAGATATATTGGGTACACAATAAACTAGCCTTTTACCATCCAAAGATAGATATTAGGTAACAATAAATAGCCACTACCTCCCGGGGGATATGAGGTACACAATAAACTAGCCCTACCATCCACAAGTTGTATAGGCAACATAACTCCCATCCCATCCACAAGAAAATATTAGGTACACAATTAACTAGCCACAAACCATCCACAAGTAAAATTTTTGAGTACCAATAAACTGCCACTACCCCCACAAGATAGATTTAGGTCCAAAAACTAGCCAAAACATCCAAAAGATAGATTTTGGTACAAAAATAAACTAGCCACTACACCCCACAAGATAGATTTGGGTACCAATAAATAGCCACTACCATCCACAATTATATTGGGTCACAATAAATAGCCACTCCATCCACAAGATAGATTAGGTACAAAAAAAAATGCCACTCCCACCCACAAGATAGATTTTAGGTCACAATAATCCATACCCTCCACAAGATAAAATTTTGGTACACAATAAATAGCCACTACCATCCAAAGATAGATATTAGGTCCCAAAATTTAAATCCCACTACCATCCACAAGATAGATTTTAGGTACACAAAAAAAATAGCCACTACCACCCACAAGATGATATTAGGTACAAAAATAAATAGCCACTACCCCCAAAAGTAGTATTGGGTCCCAAAAAAATAGCCCTCCCATCCACAAGATAGTATTAGGAACAATAAACTAGCCACTACCATCCACAAGATAGATATGAGGTACACAATAAACTAGCCACTACCATCACAAGATAGTTTATTAGGTACACAAAAAAACTAGCCACTACCATCCACAAGTATAGATATTAGGTACACAATAAAAAACTAGCCATACCATCCCCCAAGATAGATATTAGGTACACAATAAACTAGCCACTACCATCCAAAAGATAGATATTAGGTACACAATTAAACTGCCACTACCATCCACAAGATAGATATTAGGTACACAATAAAACTAGCCACTACCATCCACAAGATAGATATTAGGTTCACAATAAACTACCCAAACTACCATCCACAAGATAGATATTAGGTACACAATAAAAAAGCCACTACCATCCACAAGATAGATATTAGGTACACAATAAACTAGCGACCTGTGTAACAAAATCTTAAATCTTTTCAAAGAATACTGAGTAGTATTGCTAGTTCTACATTGCAATCCTCTGTAAGCAGCTCCAGGAATATTACCCAGGTCCCCGCATGAATGCATTCTCTATTTTTTTCCCTCGAATTTTAAAAGATTTGTCCTTTTGCAAGATTTGTAGGAGGGCAGAAGTAATGAATGTACATTGTCGCGGTTCGATTCCCAGTCAGGGAGAGTGAAAACGTACTTAGCGATCCCGGGGCCCTGTTCACCTAGTAGTGAATTGTTTGTTGTTGCTTGTATTGTGGGAAAAAATGGTAAAAATGCGAAATAATGGAAGTGTGAGGCAGGAACATAACTCTGCTACTGACAATAAAAACAGGGTTTTGGAAATTTATTAGCACCCAAAAAATTCCACTGCCCGGTTCGTTTTGTATATATTTAAGGGTCATGGTCACGGTAATGGTGAGTGGGTTTTATCGTAAGATACAGAGAGGAATCGTAATATGAACATACTAATTGAGAAATTTAGGCCTTAAGAATGATTTAGGTAGGCTTGAATTATTAAATAATATAAGAATTAATAATGTAGGCTTAGATATTAGTATTTTCGGTATAGTAAGTAATGAGATCAGATATATTGTGAAAAAACAGAGACCTCCCCGACGGACCCCGATAGTCTCTGTGCCAGACCCCTTTGTGAGACTCATTTCCCGATGTTTCTCTATGTAGGTGACCACCAAATTACTGGGGAAATGAAGAAATAGTTCGGCTTGTGGTAAAACAGCGAGCCAAAGCCCAAAGCAAGGTAATTAACCAGGATTGCTGGTTAACTATTCCTTCAATATTACCCCAGAAGTTAGAAATCTTACCGTGTACATAAATATTAGGGTAACCCCAAGGAAACAGGGACCCTAGTGTATGCTACGATTACTAAATTTTCAACTGTTTACAGGAACCATTCCTTCTGTGCATTGTGGCATCTAAGCTAGGGAGGGGCCATTAGAAGTTCATACACTGGTAGACTCAGGGGGATTTCTAGATAGGGTTAACTCACCCACATAAAGTTGTTATAGTTTGTGCACGGAAAAGGCAGGAATTTCCTGTCAGGGAAATTAATTCTCTAAAGAAGTGTACCCATAGAGGTGCTCGTGGAACAGGACAAATATCTTGGGGGGTTTTTTCCTGTAAAAAGTGATTGCCAGAATGAGCATCTCAAGTTCCCACCAGGTAATCCAGGGAAAGTTACTACGAGACGAACAATTTACAAGTAGCTCAAAAAATCAGGATAAATGACTCACGAAAGCGTTATAACAATTGCAAATCACGGAACGGGTGGGGTTTAAACCCATGGCAAGTAAGTCGTAAAACTCAAAGGCCAGTGTGTTAACCGCTCGGCCCTGTGGTTAATACAAATGGCCTGTGAGTTTTACGACTCACTTGCCCTGGGTTCGAAAACCCAACTCTTTCCCTGATCTTTGGACGAGGTTTCAGTCTAACGTGACCATCATCACACCAGAAATCGTGATAATGAACCAGGGCGTGAACGAAATGTGGACAGCAGCTACACTGTTGGTAACGGGCACATATGCAACTAAATTTTAAAATTTTATTTTGGCAACGTTTCGTCTCAGCAGTTTTGTCAAGCCGTAAACATTACGTTTAGGTTAAGTAAGGTTAGTCAGGAAACAGGGGCAAGTATTTCCTGACGCGGGTCTCAGTCATATGATGACCCACAAACTGGAGCTTTTGGTCATGTGACCGAGGCCTTCCCCTAGCTTACCCTTCACCCCTCTAAAAATTATAGTCATACTTATAAGCAATGAGTATATTATTATGACTTGGTATAAACCAACAAATTTGGGTTTAGTAAGACACGTAAACAGGACATATTTATCAGAAAACGTTTTGGTCCTGGACTTACACAGACATGAGTGTGAGGACGTAAATGTTGAAGTGCTTGCCATGGTAGCGAGCCATCTTGTTATCCACCACCACCATCACCTCGATGGTGTAGCGGCGAGAGTAGAGGAACCTGCGGGTGCGGCTGCGCCGGGTGCGGCTGCGTCCTCCTCCCTTCCACGCTGCTCCTGCCACACCAGAAACGAAGATCGGTTAATGTATAGCCTACTACCAAGAAATATTGTCAGTTCTGGCGTGCTTTGACTGTATTGTGCAGCAGCAGCAGCAGCAGCTACTAGTTGTCAAAGGAATTGTCGATAGACACTTAACTTTTTTCTTGTGTGTGTGTGTGTGTTGTGTGTGTGTTGTGTGTGTACTCACCTAGTTGAGGTTGCGGGGTCGAGTCGAGCTCCTGGCCCCGTTGTGTGTGTGTGTGTGTGTGTGTGTGTGTGTGTGTACTCACCTACTTGTTACTGCAGGGGTTAAGTCTCAGCCCTGGCTTCCTAAGTTACCACCTGCCAGATTCACCCCTCCCTAGCCTTGTAGGCCCTGTCATACCTTATCATAAAACTGTGTATGGTGCTTACCTCTGAAGAAATACTTCCTGACATTCCCATGACTCATTTGCATTTCTAACTTCCAACTCTACCCTCAAGTATCTCTAGCCTATCCCTCTCCAACCTTTCAATTTCTCCCGAGCATTTCGTATGTTGTTATCATGTCTCTCCTGGTTCTTAAGTCCTCTCTCTAATCGTCCATTTCAGTTTCTTTATTCTGGACCAAGTCTCGCTACCTTTAATATACCTTTGATGAGTTTCGAGAGTTTTTCCTACTCAAGGAGCCTAGCCATGGGCCAGGCTTGTCTGGTGTTTGCCTAGTCAAAGAGGCTGTTGCTGTTGGTGATCGATGACCCACATATCCATCACAGATTGGTTGATCTGGCACCTGGTAAAGATACTTGTCCAATTTCCTCTTGAAGATTTCTACACTTGTTCCAGCAGTGTTTCTGATATCTTCTGGTAAGATGTTGAATAATCTGGGGCCACGAATATTGATACAGTGTTCCCTTATTGCTCCCACAGAACCCCATACCGCACCGCATACCTCTGAATTTTCTCCATTTTCTTAACATGTTTTATCAGGTGTGGGTTCCAGGATGGTGCTGCGTACTCCAGGATGGGCCTGACGTAGCTTATATAAAGGCCGCGGAATGACTGCAAAACGAAAGCAGGTTACTGAGCTGAACGTGTGTCTCAGGTGATATGCTCGCCCCTGTGCTCACCTCTTTCTAATCAGAGTGAGTTGCTGCCTTTGTCACCCGAGTTTATACTCAGTTCTGGTTTTCTTGTCAATTTCTCAATTTTCACAACCTTATATTTGCTGGGGGTTGAACTCAAACAACAATTCAACAACCAGTTTATCCAGGTTCGTTCGTAGCCTTCACTGTCTTCATCGGTTTTTTATTCTCTTCATTAAATTTTGCATCTGTAAACAGGCATATACGTGTCTCTTCTGGTACAAGAGGGCACCGCTTATACAGCAGGTCAGGTTCTGGGCTACTGCCGTATAGAAGTGCCCCGCTTATACAGCAGGTCAGGTTCTGGGCTACTGCCGAATAGAAGTGCCCCGCTTATACAGCAGGTCAGGTTCTGGGCTACTGCCATATAGAAGGGCCCAACTTATACAACAGGTCAGGTTCTGGCTACTGCCGAATAGAAGTGCCCCGCTTATACAGCAGGTCAGGTTCTGGGCTACTGCCGAATAGAAGTGCCCGCTTATACAGCAGGTCAGGTTCTGGGCTACTGCCGTATAGAAGGGCCCCGCTTATACAGCAGGTCAGGTTCTGGGCTACTGCTGTATAGAAGGGCCCCACTTATGCAGCAGGTCAGGTTCTGGGCTACTGCCATATAGAAGGGCCCTGCTTTTACAGCAGTACGTCAGGTTCTGGGCTACTGCCGTATAGAAGGGCCCCACTTATACAGGTTCAGGTTCTGGGCTACTGCCGTATAGAAGAGCCCCGCTTATACAACAGTACGTCAGGTTCGGGCTACTGCCGTATAGAAGGGCCCCACTTATACAGGTCAGGTTCTGGGCTACTGCTGTATAGAAGGGCCCGCTTATTACAGCAGGTCAGGTTCTGGGCTACTGCTGTATAGAAGGGCCCCACTTATACAGCAGGTCAGATTCTGGGCTACTGCCGTATAGAAGGGCCCCGCTTATACAGCAGGTCAGGTTCTGGCTACTGCCGTATAGAAGGGCCCGCTTATACAGCAGGTCAGGTTCTGGGCTACTGCCGTATAGAAGGGCCCCGCTTATACAGCAGGTCAGGTTCTGGGCTACTGCCGTATAGAAGGGCCCCACTTATACAGCAGGTCAGGTTCTGGGCTACTGCCGTATAGAAGGGCCCCGCTTATACAGCAGGTCAGGTTCTGGGCTACTGCCGTATAGAAGGGCCCCGCTTATACAGCAGGTCAGGTTTCTGGGCTACTACGTATAGAAGGGCACCCGCTTATACAGCAGGTCAGGTTCTGGGCTACTGCCGTATAGAAGGGCCCGCTTATACAGCAGGTCAGGTTCTGGGCTACTTCCATATAGAAGGGCCCGCTTATAACAGCAGGTCAGGTTCTGGCTACTGCTGTATAAAAGGGCCCCGCTTATACAGCAGGTCAGGTTCTGGGCTACTGCCGTATAGGACCTCGCTTATACAGCAGTCAGGTTCTGGGCTACTGCCGTATAGAAGGGCCCGCTTATACAGCAGGTCATGGTTCTGGGCTACTGCCGTATAGGAAGGGCCCCGCTTATACAGCAGGTCAGGTTCTGGGCTACTGCCGTATAGAAGGGCCCTGCTTATACAGCAGGTCAGGTTCTGGGCTACTGCCGTATAGAAGGGCCCCGCTTATACAGCAGGTCAGGTTCTGGGCTACTGCCGTATAGAAGGGCCCCGCTTATACAGCAGGTCAGGTTCTGGGCTACTGCTGTATAAAAGGGCCCCGCTTATACAGCAGGTCAGGTTCTGGGCTACTGCTGTATAAAAGGGCCCCGCTTATACAGCAGGTCAGGTTCTGGGCTACTGCTGTATAAAAGGGCCCCGCTTATACAGCAGGTTCAGGTCTGGGCTACTGCTGTATAAAAGGGCCCGGCTTATACGCAGGTCAGGTTCTGGGCTAGTGCTGTAAAGCGAAAATCACAGTAAAGTGGAAACATAGCCTTTTTTGTACTTTCAAATGCATATAAAAGCCTGATAACAATACAGCTAGGACTAAAAAAATGCATATACAGTACACACATTACTTATCTTAAAAATATATTCATCCTTAGCTTAGTGAGTGGTGAATATATTTACTGTAGGAAGTCTGAATTAAATGAAGAATGGGTATAACTGAAAACTGCTGTATTAGCGAAACGCTGCTATATCATAATGCTGTAAAGTGGGGCCTCCCTGTATGTGAATTTAGGACTGATATGGCTATTATCAATCCTTGCAAAATCCACTTGATACTTATTCCCAATCTGATAATCACTATATCCTTCCTCTAAAGTATTCTTCGACCCACTGGAATACATTGCAGTTGGTCCTGCCTGTACTGAAGTATTACCTCAGTCTCTGAGCTACAGTATCAAATGACTTCTTGCAGTCTAGGAAAATATAATCCAGTAATCCTCCCTCTCGTGTCTACTTGTGTTACCTTGTCATAAAACTTCCAACAGTTTGTAAGACAACATTTGCGCTCTCTAAACCCGTACTGGTGCTGAATATGAAGTCAGTTCATCACAGGTGTTCCACCATTCTCCTGATTATCTCTATTACATTAATTAGTATGAATGTTAGTATTAATGGTCTGCAGCTCAATGTTTCCTATCTTTCTTCCTTTCTCCAGCCTATCATTCATGTTCCTTACATTTGTGATAACAGTATTGTGATTCTATGACTCCCAGATCTCTCACGTTAAGCTAGTTTATGTTAGGTTAGGTTAGCTTAGGTTAACTTAGGATAGGCTAGCTTATCTTACGTTAGGTTTTGTTTAAGTCAGGTTAGCTTAGCTTAGGCTAGATTTTATTATATTTAAATCATGTTTGTTTAAATTAGGTTAGAGAAAGTTAGGTTAGGGAAGTTAGTTTAGATTTAATTAGATTATGTACATTAACTTAGGATTAGGTTAGGTTAAATTGGGTTAGTTAAGATTTACATTAGTTTAGTTAGATTTGGTTAGTTTTGACTAGTTCTGCTTGTCCTGGGTCTCCACAAGCTGCTTGTCCTGGGTCTCCACAAGTTGACTTGTCCTGGGTCTCCACAAGTTGCTTGTCCTGGGTCTCCACAAGGTGCTTGTCCTGGGTCTCCACAAGTTGCTTGTCCTGGGTCTCCACAAGTTGCTTGTCCTGGGTCTCCACAAGTTGCTTGTCCTGGGTCTCCACCAAGCTGCTTGTCTGGGTCTCCACAAGTTGCTTGTCCTGGGTCTCCACAAGTTGCTTGTCCTGGGTCTCCACAAGTTGCTTGTCCTGGGTCTCCACAAGTTGCTTGTCCTGGGTCTCCACAAGTTGCTTGTCCTGGGTCTCCACAAGTTGCTTGTCCTGGGTCTCCACAAGTTGCTTGTCCTGGGTCTCCACAAGTTGCTTGTCCTGGGTCTCCACAAGCTGCTTGTCCTGGGTCTCCACAAGTGCTTGTCCTGGGTCTCCACAAGTTGGTTGTCCTGGGTCTCCACAAGTTGGTTGTCCTGGGTCTCCACAAGTTGCTTGTCCTGGGTCTCCACAAGTTGCTTGTCCTGGGTCTCCACAGTTGCTTGTCCTGGGTCTCACAAGTTGCTTGTCCTGGGTCTCCACAAGTTGCTGTCCTGGGTCTCCACAAGTTGCTTGTCCTGGGATCCACAAGTTGGTTGTCCTGGGTCTCCACAAGTTGCTTGTCCTGGGATCCACAAGTTGGTTGTCCTGGGTCTCCACAAGTTGCCTGTCCTGGGATTTCCACAAGTTGCTTGTCCCGGGTCTCCACAAGTTGGTTGCCCTGGGTCTCCACAAGTTGCTTGTCCTGGGTCTCACAAGTTGCTTGTCCTGGGTTCCACAAGTTGCTTGTCCTGGGTTCCACAAGTTGCTTGTCCCCGGGTCTCCACAAGTTGCTTGTCCTGGGTCTCCACAAGTTGCTTGTCCTGGGTCTCCACAAGCTGCTTGTCCTGGGTCTCCACAAGCTGTTGTCCTGGGTCTCCACAAGTTGCTTGTCCTGGGTCTCCACAAGTTGCTTGTCCTGGGTCTCCACAAGTTGCTTGTCCTGGGTTTTCCACAAGCTGCTTGTCCTGGGTCCCACAAGTTGTTGTCCTGGGTCTCCACAAGTTGCTTGTCCCCGGGTCTCCACAAGTTGGGTTGTCCTGGGTTTTCCACAAGTTGCTTGTCCTGGGTCTCCACAAGTTGCTTGTCCTGGGATCCACAAGTTGGTTGTCCCGGGTCTCCACAAGTTTCTTGTCCTGGGATCCACAAGTTGGTTGTCCTGGGTCTCCACAAGCTGCTTGTCCTGGGTCTTTCCCCAAGCTGCTTGTCCTGGGTCTCCACAAGTTGCTTGTCTGGGTCTCCACAAGTTGCTTGTCCTGGGTCTCCACAAGTTGCTTGTCCTGGGGTCTCCACAAGCTGCTTGCCTGGGTCTCCACAAGTCGCTTGTCCTGGGTCTCCACAAGTTGCTTGTCCTGGGTCTCCACAAGTTGGTTGTCCTGGGTTCCACAAGTTGCTTGTCCTGGGTCTCCACAAGTTTTCTTGTCCTGGGTCTCCACAAGCTGCTTGTCCTGGGGGTTCACAAGTTGCTTGTCTGGGTCTCCACAAGTTGGTTGTCCTGGGATCCACAAGTTTCTTGTCCCGGGTCTCCACAAGTTGGTTGTCCTGGGATCCACAAGTTGCTTGTCTGGGTCCACAAGTTGCTTGTCCTGGGTCTCCACAAGTTGCTTGTCCCGGGTCTCCACAAGCTGCTTGTCCTGGGTCTCCACAAGTTGGTTGTCCTGGGTCTCCACAAGTTGCTTGTCCTGGGTCTCCACAAGTTGCTTGTCCCGGGTCTCCACAGTTGCTTGTCCCGGGATCCACAAGCTTTCTTGTCCTGGGTTCCACAAGTTGGTTGTCCTGGGTCCCCAAGTTGGTTGTCCCGGGATCCACAAGTTGTTGTCTGGGGGCTCCACAAGTTTGCTTGCCTGGGGGTCCCAAGTTTTTGTCCCCGGGGTCCACAAATTGCTTGCCGGGGGTCCACAAATTGCTTGTCCTGGGGTCCACAAGTTTTCTTGTCCCGGGGTCCACAAGTTGCTTTCCTGGGATCCCCAAGTTGCTGTCCTGGGATCCCCAAGTTTCTTGGGCCTGGGATCCACAATTCTTTTCCCCGGGTCCCCAAATTGGTTTCCTGGGGCTCCCAAAATGCTTGTCCTGGGTCCCACAAAATTGCTTGTCCCGGGATCCACCAAATTGCTTGTCCCGGGATCCACAAGTTTCTTGTCCCGGGATCCCCAA
>NC_069484.1:25782087-25788935 GCF_026875155.1 Cherax quadricarinatus | reverse complement strand
AGGGGGCATCGTTGCTTGCCCCAAGGGGCTGGCTTCTTGCTTGCACCAAGGGGCTGTCGTTGCTTGAAAACCAAGGGCTGGCTGTCGTTCTTGCACCAAGGGCTGGCTGTCGTTGCTTGCACCAAGGGCTGGCTGTCGTTGCTTGCACCAAGGGCTGGCTGTCGTTGCTTGCACCAAGGGCTGGCTGTCGTTGCTTGCACCAAGGGCTGGCTGTCGTTGCTTGCACCAAGGGCTGGCTGTCGTTGCTTGCACCAAGGGCTGGCTGTCGTTGCTTGCACCAAGGGCTGGCTGTCGTTGCTTGCACCAAGGGCTGGCTATCGTTGCTTGCACCAAGGGCTGGCTGGTCTCTCCTCGTAGCTGATAATCAAGAGCCCTGGGACGAGCCTCGTTGCATACTTGTGCGCTGTTGCCAGGTTCTTGATGTGCTTGGTCAGGTGTGGGGTTCCAAGATGGCTCTGACATACTGTATATAGTGGCCCTGAATGACTCCTTGTTAACAATCCTTAAAGCTAATCTTAGATTTGCCACTTGCGCCTTTGCTGAGGATACTCCATATATAATCGGTACGTTATATAGTAATTGGTACGATATATAATTGGTACGATATATAATTGGTACGATATATAATTGGTACGATATATAATTGGTACGATGTATAATTGGTACGATGTATAATTGGTACGATATATAATCGGTACTATAAATAACATGGACGATATGTAATAGGTGCTATACTCACCCTTGTTGTGGTTGCAGGGGTTGAGTGGTAGCTCCTGGACCCTATCAGCTTAACTACTACTTAGACTCGTGATCCCTTTCGTATTTGACTTTAATGTATGTGCGTGTGGGTGTGTGTTTGCAGGGGTCGAATCATAGCTCCTGGCCCGCCTCTTCGTTGGTCGCTACTAGCTCATGGAGCTTTATCATACCTCTTCTTAAAGCTATGTATGGATCCTGCCTCCACTGCCTCTCCAGACTATTCCACTTCCTGTGTGTGTGTGTGTGTGTGTGTGTGTGCGTGCGCGTGTTGGGAAGTAGCATAGGTTCGGGTTGTGAAGGTGACCTTGTGTGTGGGTCGTAATATAAGATGGTAAACAGGACGACGCAGAGGCCCTTATGTGCTTCAAGACTCGGTCGTGAACGTCATGTGTGACCTCTCTCACTGCTGCCGCGGGGCATCTTGAAGACTGACACACACTTATGCAACATTTGGGAATCTTTATTGAGTAAACGTTTCGCCACAGTGGCTTCATCAGTCCAATACCAAGAAGAACGGTGGAGACAGATAAGGAGTTTGAAGCGATCAGTCCCTCAGCCTGGAGTCTGTGTTCAGTCCGTCAGTCTTTTCAAGGTTAATGGACTGATTACATCGACTCCAAACTGAGGGACTGATCACCTCGAACTCCTGATCTTCACCATTCTTCTTTGTATGGACTGATGAAGCCACTGTGTGGCGAAACGTTTCCACAATAAAGATACCCAAGTGTTGCACATGTCTAATTTCTCAACCTGTCGACTTCCAGAATCATTTGTCTACAAACACTGTTAAGTAAATGAACACAGACGCAATTAATGTGACATTGTGGCAACGTTTCGCTCACCAGCTCGTCGGTCTCTAAACCAACTGTTAACATGATAAACCAGTATTGAACATGTTCATCATGTAGCAGTGACTTAGTCTTGGTAATAAACAGTTTAGTAATGGCTTGATAAAGTTCCTGGAGAGCGAAACGTTGCCATAATATAACGTCACATTAGTTGCACTTGTGTACTTTTACCTACTAAAGAGTTTGCTTCCACAGTGACGTCGGTTGTGACGTCTACGTCAAAAGGGCTCGATACCCTGACTGGAACAACATACAAATAAACAGCATGTAGGAGAGAGGAGCTTATGTCGATGTTTCGGTCCCGCTTGGACCATTTAGTGTCAGTGATCCAAGTCGGACCGAAACGTCGTCGTAAGCTTTTTTTGTCTCTTGTGTGCGGGTTATTTGTGTATTGTTTTAAATATTTGTGGAGAAATCGCAATTGGACGACAGAAAGTAAATCACAGAACGGGATGGGATTCCAACCTGTGGCAAGTGAGACCTGAAACTGGTCTGTGAGTTTTACGTCTCATCTGGGTTCGAACCTCACCTGTGTGTGTGTGTGTACTCAGTTGTACTCACCTAGTTGTGGTTGCAGGGGTCGATTCATAGCTCCTGGCCCCTCCTCTTCACTGGAGGCTACTGGGTCAAACACTAGGGTTACACACCAGTGTTTGACTCACGGTGTGTGTGTGTGATTCATGTTTGTGGGCGTGGTTGAGGTGACTTGTGTGACCCTGGTGTGTGACCTGCTGGGTTATCACTGTTGTGTGACCTGGGTTATCACTGTTGTGTAACCTGCTGGGTTATCACTGTTGTGTAACCTGCTGGGTTATCACTGTTGTGTAACCTGCTGGGTTATCACTTGTGTAACCTGCTGGGTTATCACTGGTGTGTAACCTGCTGGGTTATCACTGTTGTGTAACCTGCTGGGTTATCACTGTTGTGTGACCTGCTGGGTTATCACTGGTGTGTGACCTGCTGGGTTATCACTGGTGTGTAACCTGCTGGGTTATCACTGGTGTGTAACCTGCTGGGTTATCACTGGTGTGTAACCTGCTGGGTTATCACTGGTGTGTAACCTGCTGGGTTATCACTGTTGTGTGACCTGCTGGGTTATCACTGGTGTGTAACCTGCTGGGTTATCACTGGTGTGTAACCTGCTGGGTTATCACTGGTGTGTAACCTGCTGGGTTATCACTGTTGTGTAACCTGCTGGGTTATCATTGGTGTGTGACCTGCTGGGTTATCATTGGTGTGTGACCTGCTGGGTTATCATTGGTGTGTGACCTGCTGGGTTATCACTGGTGTGTAACCTGCTGGGTTATCACTGGTGTGTGACCTGCTGGGTTATCATTGGTGTGTGACCTGCTGGGTTATCATTGGTGTGTAACCTGCTGGGTTATCACTGGTGTGTGACCTGCTGGGTTATCACTGGTGTGTGACCTGCTGGGTTATCATTGGTGTGTAACCTGCTGGTTATCACTGGTGTGTAACCTGCTGGGTTATCACTGGTGTGTAACCTGCTGGGTTATCACTGGTGTGTGACCTGCTGGATTATCACTGTTGTGTGACCTGCTGGGTTATCACTGGTGTGTGACCTGCTGGGTTATCACTGGTGTGTAACCTGCTGGGTTATCACTGGTGTGTAACCTGCTGGGTTATCACTGGTGTGTAACCTGCTGGGTTATCACTGTTGTGTAACCTGCTGGGTTATCATTGGTGTGTGACCTGCTGGGTTATCATTGGTGTGTGACCTGCTGGGTTTATCACTGGTGTGTAACCTGCTGGGTTTATCACTGGTGTGTAACCTGCTGGGTTATCACTGGTGTGTGACCTGCTGGGTTATCATTGGTGTGTGACCTGCTGGGTTATCATTGGTGTGTAACCTGCTGGGTTATCACTGGTGTGTGACCTGCTGGGTTATCACTGGTGTGTGACCTGCTGGGTTATCATTGGTGTGTAACCTGCTGGGTTATCACTGGTGTGTAACCTGCTGGTTATCACTGGTGTGTAACCTGCTGGGTTATCACTGGTGTGTGACCTGCTGGATTATCACTGTTGTGTGACCTGCTGGGTTATCACTGGTGTGTGACCTGCTGGGTTATCACTGGTGTGTAACCTGCTGGGTTATCACTGTTGTGTAACCTGCTGGGTTATCACTGTTGTGTAACCTGCTGGGTTATCACTGTTGTGTGACCTGCTGGGTTATCACTGTTGTGTAACCTGCTGGGTTATCACTGTTGTGTGACCTGCTGGTTATCACTGGTGTGTAACCTGCTGGGTTATCACTGTTGTGTAACCTGCTGGGTTATCACTGTTGTGTGACCTGCTGGGTTATCACTGGTGTGTGACCTGCTGGGTTATCACTGTTGTGTAACCTGCTGGGTTATCACTGTTGTGTGACCTGCTGGGTTATCACTGTTGTGTAACCTGCTGGGTTATCACTGTTGTGTAACCTGCTGGGTTATCACTGTTGTGTGACCTGCTGGGTTATCACTGGTGTGTGACCTGCTGGGTTATCACTGTTGTGTGACCTGCTGGGTTATCACTGTTGTGTGACCTGCTGGGTTATCACTGTTGTGTGACCTGCTGGGTTATCACTGTTGTGTGACCTGCTTGGTTATCACTGTTGTGTGACCTGCTGGGTTATCACTGGTGTGTAACCTGCTGGGTTATCACTGTTGTGTGACCTGCTGGGTTATCACTGTTGTGTGACCTGCTGGGTTATCACTGTTGTGTGACCTGCTGGGTTATCACTGTTTGTGTAACCTGCTGGGTTATCACTGGTGTGTAACCTGCTGGGTTTATCACTGGTGTGTAACCTGCTGGGTTATCACTGTTGTGTGACCTGCTGGGTTATCACTGTTGTGTGACCTGCTGGGTTATCACTGTTGTGTGACCTGCTGGGTTATCACTGTTGTGTGACCTGCTGGGTTATCACTGGTGTGTAACCTGCTGGGTTATCACTGGTGTGTAACCTGCTGGGTTATCACTGGTGTGTAACCTGCTGGGTTATCACTGGTGTGTAACCTGCTGGGTTATCACTGTTGTGTAACCTGCTGGGTTATCATTGGTGTGTGACCTGCTGGGTTATCATTGGTGTGTGACCTGCTGGGTTATCATTGGTGTGTGACCTGCTGGGTTATCACTGGTGTGTAACCTGCTGGGTTTATCACTGGTGTGTGACCTGCTGGGTTATCATTGGTGTGTGACCTGCTGGGTTATCATTGGTGTGTAACCTGCTGGGTTATCACTGGTGTGTGACCTGCTGGGTTATCACTGGTGTGTGACCTGCTGGGTTATCATTGGTGTGTAACCTGCTGGGTTATCACTGGTGTGTAAACCTGCTGGGTTATCACTGGTGTGTAACCTGCTGGGTTATCACTGGTGTGTGACCTGCTGGATTATCACTGTTGTGTGACCTGCTGGGTTATCACTGGTGTGTGACCTGCTGGGTTATCACTGGTGTGTAACCTGCTGGGTTATCACTGGTGTGTAACCTGCTGGGTTATCACTGGTGTGTAACCTGCTGGGTTATCACTGTTGTGTAACCTGCTGGGTTATCATTGGTGTGTGACCTGCTGGGTTATCATTGGTGTGTGACCTGCTGGGTTATCACTGGTGTGTAACCTGCTGGGTTATCACTGGTGTGTAACCTGCTGGGTTATCACTGGTGTGTGACCTGCTGGGTTATCATTGGTGTGTGACCTGCTGGGTTATCATTTGGTGTGTGACCTGCTGGGTTATCACTGGTGTGTGACCTGCTGGGTTATCACTGGTGTGTGACCTGCTGGGTTATCATTGGTGTGTAACCTGCTGGGTTATCACTGGTGTGTAACCTGCTGGGTTATCACTGGTGTGTAACCTGCTGGGTTATCACTGGTGTGTGACCTGCTGGATTATCACTGTTGTGTGACCTGCTGGGTTATCACTGGTGTGTGACCTGCTGGGTTATCACTGGTGTGTAACCTGCTGGGTTATCACTGTTGTGTAACCTGCTGGGTTATCACTGTTGTGTAACCTGCTGGGTTATCACTGTTGTGTGACCTGCTGGGTTATCACTGTTGTGTAACCTGCTGGGTTATCACTGTTGTGTGACCTGCTGGGTTATCACTGGTGTGTAACCTGCTGGGTTATCACTGTTGTGTAACCTGCTGGGTTATCACTGTTGTGTGACCTGCTGGGTTATCACTGGGTGTGTAACCTGCTGGTTATCACTGTTGTGTAACCTGCTGGGTTATCACTGTTGTGTGACCTGCTGGGTTATCACTGTTGTGTAACCTGCTGGGTTATCACTGTTGTGTAACCTGCTGGGTTATCACTGTTGTGTGACCTGCTGGGTTATCACTGGTGTGTAACCTGCTGGGTTATCACTGTTGTGTGACCTGCTGGGTTATCACTGTTGTGTGACCTGCTGGGTTATCACTGTTGTGTGACCTGCTGGGTTATCACTGTTGTGTGACCTGCTTGGTTATCACTGTTGTGTGACCTGCTGGGTTATCACTGGTGTGTAACCTGCTGGGTTATCACTGTTGTGTGACCTGCTGGGTTATCACTGTTGTGTGACCTGCTGGGTTATCACTGTTGTGTGACCTGCTGGGTTATCACTGTTGTGTAACCTGCTGGGTTATCACTGGTGTGTAACCTGCTGGGTTATCACTGGTGTGTAACCTGCTGGGTTATCACTGTTGTGTGACCTGCTTGGTTATCACTGGTGTGTAACCTGCTGGGTTATCACTGTTGTGTGACCTGCTGGGTTATCACTGGTGTGTAACCTGCTGGGTTATCACTGTTGTGTGACCTGCTGGGTTATCACTGTTGTGTAACCTGCTGGGTTATCACTGTTGTGTAACCTGCTGGGTTATCACTGGTGTGTGACCTGCTGGGTTATCACTGTTGTGTGACCTGCTGGGTTATCACTGGTGTGTAACCTGCTGGGTTATCACTGTTCTGTGACCTGCTGGGTTATCACTGTTCTGTGACCTGCTGGGTTATCACTGGTGTGTAACCTGCTGGGTTATCACTGTTCTGTGACCTGCTGGGTTATCACTGGTGTGTACTTCTCTGACTCTGGCTACTTTTAACCAAGTATTATAACTTGAGTAATGTTTGCACTCACCATCGTCACAACACTTGCCCACATTAATGCACGAGTTAAAACATCATCGCACTTAACTGGTGACTTATCTGCGCTCTGTGAGAATTATACGAATGACATAACGAATGTATTCGTTGTAGCCTTGTTGACCAGCCTAACAC